>OY283141.1:28260318-28860318 GCA_958299785.1 Medicago lupulina | reverse complement strand
CCTAGACCAATCCTTCCTATTGGACGCCATTGTCTTCTCTAAGATCTGTTTTAGCTGGCGGTTTGAAACCTCTACTTGACCACTAGTTTGTGGATGATAAGGAGTTGCAACTTTGTGCCTGATGTTATATTTTTTTAGCACATTTTCAAGAAGATTTTTAGAAAAGTGCTTCCCCCCATCACTGATCAAGACTCTAGGGGTTCCAAACCTAGTGAAAATATTTTTGTGGAGAAAGTTGACAACAGTTCTAGCATCATTAGCAACACACAGTATCGCTTCAACCCACTTAGTAACATAATCAACACAAACTAGAATATGAAGATCATAGTAAGAGGAAGGAAAAGGTCCCATAAAATCAATGCCCCAACAATCAAATGGTTCTATTTCAATTATTCCTGTTAGGGGCATCTCATTCCTCTTAGAAATGTTACCTATCCTTTGGCATTTGTCACACCGCCGTACAAAGTCTTGGCAGTCCTTGAACAAGGTGGGCCACCAGAAGCCACTTTGCAAGATTTTTGTAGCGGTTCTTTCTCCACTATGGTGGCCCCCATAAGCTGAGCTATGGCAGTGCCACATGATACTATTAGCCTCTTCACCTGCAACACAACGTCTAATCAAACCGTCAGTGCTTACCTTAAACAGATAAGGATCATCCCACAGATAATGGTTTGCATCCTTGAAGAACTTCTTCTTTTGTGCCGAATTCAACTCATCCGCAACTATGTTACCGGCCTTGTAGTTCGCCATGTCAACAAACCAAGGCCTTTCTCCAATAGCGAACAGTTTCTCATCCGGGAACTCGGCCATGATGACCTTCTCCTTCTTCGTCACCTCCTTATTCTCTAACCGTGAGAGGTGATATGCCACCACATTCTCAACTCCCTTCTTGTCACGAATCTCAAGATCAAATTCTTGTAACAAGAGGATCCACCTCAACAGCCGAGGCTTTGAATCCCCTTTTGTCAAAAGGTACTTCAGAGCTGCATGATATGACTTTGGAGCCGATTAGATAAGAACGAAATTTTTCCAAAGCAAATATTACTGCAAGCAATTCTTTTTCAGTTGTGGAATAGTTAACTTGATTTTCATTCAAAACCTTGCTTGCATAGTAAATTGCATGGAAAAATTTGTTCTTCCGTTGGCGTAAGACTGCACCAACAACATAATCACTTGCATCACACATTAGTTCAAAAGGTAAATCCCAATCAGGTGCAATGATTATTGGTGCAGTCACCAACTTTGTTTTAATCAAAGAAAAAGCATTTAAGCATTCCTCATCAAAATTGAAATCATTTTATTTGACTAAGAGGTTACAAAAGGGCTTTGAAATCTTTGAAAAATCTTTTATGAAACGCCGATAAAAACCGGCATGCCCCAAGAAACTCCTCACTCCTTTCACATTAACAGGTGGGGGAAGTTTCTCTATAACCTCTATTTTGGCTTGATCCACCTCTATGCCTTTAGCACTTATTTTATGCCCCAAAACTATACCCTCTGTTACCATAAAATGACATTTTTCCCAATTTAAAATGAGGTTAGTTTCGGTGCATCTTTTAAGAACGACATCAAGGTGAATTAAGCATTGATCAAAAGACTTACCAAACACAGAAAAGTCGTCCATGAATACCTCGATGTTCTTCTCTATCATGTCAAAGAAGATGAAGAGCATACACCTTTGAAAGGTCGCCGACGCATTACACAGCCCAAAGGGCATTCTCCTATAAGCAAATATACCAAATGGACAAGTGAAGGCAGTCTTCTCTTGGTCTTCCGGAGCTACCGCAATTTGATTATACCCCGAATACCCATCCAAAAAGCAATAAAAGGCTTAGCCAGCTAACCTCTCTATCATTTGGTCCATGAATGGTAGCGGGAAGTGATCCTTTCTTGTTGCAGTGTTCAACCTCCGGTAATCTATGCACATTCTCCAACCGGTGACGGTACGGGTGGGTATTAACTCATTTTTTTCATTAGCCACCACCGTCATTCCACCTTTTTTTGGTACCACATGAACAGGACTTACCCAAGAACTATCAGAGATAGGGTAAATCATACTTGCATCCAGTAGCTTAAGCACCTCTTTCTTTACCACTTCCTTCATTGTTGGGTTTAGTCTTCTTTGAGGTTGAACCATTGGTTTGTATTCAGCCTCCATGTGTATCTTGTGCATGCATTGTGCCAGACTAATACCCTTCAAGTCAAAAAATTTCCACCCCAAGGCTCCTTCATTACCTCTTAACACCCTCATTAACTTTTATTCTTCTAAAGGTGTCAAGGTACTGCTGATGATTGATGGTTTAGAGGCATCCTTGCTTAAGAAGATGTACTTTAAGTGAGAAGGAAGTTCTTTCAATTTAGGATTTTTTTCTTCTTCAACACCCAAAGCTTGTGCCACCTTATTGTTGTCGACAAGTAATTTTTCGAGTTTCACCAATTCAACTTCTTGTTTGCTTGCCTCCAATTGCTTGACACATTCCTTCACATCAAGATCTTCATCATGGTCACAACTCTCTATAGAATTCACAATTTCTTTCTCCATAGGTTGTGTTGGTTGAGGTTCACGAGAATTGTCTTCAACGATTTCATCAACAACATCGATCCAGTAGCACTTAGGATTTTCAGCTCTATGTTTCATGGCTTTAAAGATGTTAAAAACCACTTGTTCATTATGGAATCTCAACATAAGCTGACCCATCTCAACATCAATAAGAGCACGACTTGTAGCAAGGAATGGTCTCCCTAGAATGAGTGGCATGTCTTCATCTTCAGCCATGTCTAAGATCACAAAATCAGCCGGAAATACCATCTCATTAACTTTTACTAGCACATCCTCAAGAATGCCAAAGGGATAAGAAATTGACCGATCAGCTAGAGTGAGGGTCATTCTTGTTGGCTTTGGTTCACCACCTCTAAGCTTCTTTGTCATAGAAAGGGGCATCAAATTGATACTTTCCCCTAAGTCACATAAAGCTCTACCAACTTTCACCGGTCCAATGGAACAAGGAATAGTAAAGGAACTTGGATCTTTCATCTTCGGTGGAAGTTTATTTTGGAGAATAGCACTTCAGTTCTTTGAAAGAGCAATGTTTTCATCCTCTTTTGGTTTTCTTCTACCAGTTAACAACTCCTTCATGAACTTAGCATACACAGGCATTTGATCAAGAGCTTCGCCGAAAGGAATATTCACCTGAAGTTGTGAGAAAAGTTCCATGAACTTTTTGAATTGGCTTTCTTCCTTCTTCTTCTTTTTAGCTAAATGAGGGTAGGGAAGCTTCACACAAGATGTAACTACTTGTGGTTTATCTCCATCTTTCAATATCTGGCTCATGGACTTTCTCAAGATTGAGTCCTCATCTATCAACTTCTCACTTTTTTCTCCCTCTATTTTTTTCTTCTTTTCATTTTCAACTACCTCTTGATCATTTTTATTTTCAACTTCTCCTTCATCATTCTCTTTTTAAACTACTCCCTCATTAGAATTCTTTTCAACTTCATCATATATCTCTACTTCCTCCTCCACAACTTCATCAACAGTTTTCTTAGCTTTTGAGGCTAAAGGTGTGAGAACCTTTTTGCTCCTAAGCTCAATAGCATTACAAGTTTCATTCTTAGGGTTTTCTTTAGTGTTACCTGAGAATCCTCCCTTGCTTTGTTCAGCCAATTGTTTAGCCATTTGCCCGATTTGAGTCTCAAGCAGCTCTCTGGAAGCTTCATTGTTCTTTCTTTCAGCTTCCTGGCTCTTCTTCATCTCCTCAAAGTTTGCTTGAGTTATCTTCATGAAATTGATCATTGTCTCTTCAAGGGCTGAAGGTTTTCTCTATTGTGGTTGTTGAGGATTAGGGAGCAGAGGATTGAGAGTGTTGTTGTTGGAGTAGCTCAAGTTGGGATGCTTGTTAAAACCTGGGTTGTAGTAAGGGTTTTGCCTTTGAAAGTTCACATAGTTTACAACTACCTCACTAAATCCCTCAGGTACACACTCACCATTTGCATGTCCCTCTCCACATAAATCACACTTAACTGCAGCTACCTGTTGTTTATTGGCCACAGTGAAACCTTGAAACTCCTTAGTGAGAGCTTCAATCTGCTTGTTCATGGCTGCTTGGTTAGCTAGGATAGAAGTAGTATCACTTACCCCGTACACTCCCCTTTTCTTCTTCTCGGCATCAACACGGTACTCGTTCTGAGCCATGCTTTCAATTAGGGCTTCAAATTCATGATCGATTTTATTCTTCAAACTACCACCAGCTGAGGCATCTAAGAACATTCTAATGTTGTGAGTCAAGCCTTTGGTGAAGATTTGGAGGTATTGTTTCTCGGAGAGTTCATGATTTGGGCACCGTTCATGATTTGGGCACCTCTTCAACATCAAAGTAAATCTCTCCCAAGCATCATATAAAGACTCAGTATCCCCTTGCTTGAAATTTTGAATCTCCATCTTTTTGTCCCAATACTTCGACATAGGGAAATACTTTTCCAGGAACTTCACCTCGAGCTCCTCCCATGTTTGAATGGTACCACTTGGTATGGTTAGCAACCAATCTCTAGCTCTTCTTGTCAAAGTGAAAGGAAACAACCGTAGTTTCTTCAGGCTATCAGTAACAGTGGCCGGAGGTACACAGAATTCACAAGTCTCAGCAAATCGACTCAGGTGTTCATGTGGGTTCATAGCTTCTGTCCCATCAAACTGCTTATCTCTCAAACCATTCAGGACGGTGCTCTTGATGTCAAAAGCAGCAGGATTAGCCGGTCAGAAAGTGTGTGTCAGCTGACCCCGGTGGGTAGCTAAGCCATAGTCTCCCAACTTAGGTCTCGGTGCAGCATCTCCCATGATACTAGGTTCAGGAGATACAGGTTTTGTAGTTACTGAAGGTGTAGGACTCGGTATCTGCTCTCTTTGCTCTCGTGGGACTGACTTTGACAACCGAAAAGCTCTCCGATTGGCTCTAGCAGTCCTTTCGTTCTCCGGATCGAATTGTAAATCGTCCTTGCTCTGTCTACCTCGCATAAACAGCAAAATACCTTAGTAGCACTACACAATCAAAAGTAACAATTTTTTTTTTTTAAAAAAAAAACAGAAAAATAAATTGCAGAAATCCTAAATAATAACAAAATTGCCTTGTTGAAATAATTCAATAGTCCCCGGCAACGGCGCCAAAAACTTGATAGAAATTTGGAAAGTGTACCAAAACCTATCGAAGTAGTAAAATATCGATCCCACAAGGACTGTTTTTAACTTCAATAATTCAACTTCGTTAAGCAATAGGATGTGTAAAAGTTTATATTTGTTTTGCCACTAGGCGGTTTGTTTGTTTTGATCTTATAGAAACAAATAACAGAAAATAAGATTTGATTAAGAAAATATGGAGAGAGATGAGATTAGGTTTGTCGAATCCTCTACGTTCCCTTAATTGGTATACCGTACTCTATTGTCATGAATGGTTTTCTAGTTTTTACGATAGTTAACAAATTAGCCCTAATCAAACCCTTGAGTTAGGACCCTCTTCTCAAACTACAGCCCCTAATCCCTTAGGTGGTCTAATAATCTTTGAAGGTTTTAAGTACGTTAACCTAATATCACTAATAAACGATTATCCATTCCTAGACTAACCATGTTTATTAGAACAATTCAATGGGTCTAAGTTGAAAGTTAGGGTCAGTAGTCATGCATACTCACGATGTTTATATGTGATCAGTATATAAAAAGAATTAAAAGTAATTGAATTGAATAAAAACTAAATTGTCATTCACGAATAATAGAGTTTCATCACGACAACATGTATCAATTATGGTTACATTGATTCATCTCAAACCTAATCTCTAAGAGATTTAGCTACTCATAATTGTGGTTACAAATAGCATAATCAATGAAAGAATTAAAACATACATAAACTGGATCAGAGATGATGAAATCACGCCTTCTTCAGCCTTCTGGGTGTAAAAATTGCACTTTAACTCTCCAAAATCGTAATCCTTGTTTTCTGAATAGTCTTCAACTTAAATAGACTCAGAAATTCGCCCAAATCGTGTCACGTTTTTAGTAAATCGTGACACGTTTTCACTTGTGTAACAAGAAACTAAATTAGGGTTTCACCAAATCGTGTCACGTTTTTGCCAACGTGACACGTTTTCCTTAATACCAAAACAATGCATTATGCCTTGTGAAATCGTGTCACGTTTTTGAGCAAACGTGCCACGTTTTGTGTCTTGTCCTTTTTCTTCAGTTTTCTTGCTTTTCTTGCTGCTTAAGTTGCCTTGTGAACTCCATAATGTGATAATATTTACATAAAAATTACGTACTGACAGCATGTCATCACTTACCTAACATTGACTATCATTCAGATGCACTCTGTTGTGCATGCCAGAAAGGGAAGATTGTGAAATCATCTTTTAAATCTAAAGACATTGTCTCAACCTCCAGACCTTTAGAACTGCTTCATATTGACCTATTTGGACCAGTTAACAATGCATCCTTATATGGAAGTAAATATGAACTAGTCATTGTTGATGATTATAGCAGATGGACTTGGGTAAAATTCCTGAGAAGTAAGGTTAGTGCATATGATGTATTTAGTAACTTCTGCACTCAAATACAGTCTGAAAAAGAAATGAATATTTTGAAAGTCAGAAGTGATCATGGTGGAGAATTTGAAAATGAGCCATTTGAAGCTTTTTGTGAAAAACATGGAATTGTCCGTGAATTCTCTTCTCCTAGAAATCCACAACAAAATGGGGGTTGTAGAGAGAAAGAATAAAACTTTACAAGAAATGGCAAGGACCATGATTCATGAAAATAATTTGGCTAAACATTTATTGGCAGAAGCATTGAATAAAACATGTTATGTTCAAAATAGGATCTATATCAGACCTATCTTGGAGAAAACTGCATATGAACTCTTTAAGGGAAGAAGACCCAATATATCTTACATTCATCAATTTGGATGTACCTGCTACATTCTAAATAACAAGCTCTACCTAAAGAAATTTGATGCCAAGACGCAAAAGGAATCTTTTTAGGTTACTCTGAAAGGTCAAAGGCCTACAAAGTGTATAATTCAGAGACACTCTGCGTTGAATAATCTATGCACGTTAAATTTGATGACAAAGAGCCTGGAAGTGAAACTCCATAGCAAGATGAAAGTTTTGCAGATATACAGGTTACTGAAGACACTCCAGAACCTGATCAGACTGATGAATCTGAAGATAGTCCAGAAGCTGAATCAACTTCAGAAGCTCAAGATGGCTCTCAACAAGAAAATCAATCCAAGAATACATTCAAGTACAAGTCTTCACATCTTGAGAATCAAATCATTGGAATCAAAGAAAATCCTAGAAGAACAAGATCATATTTCAGACAAGAAGAGTCTATGATAGGATTGTTATCACTGATTGAACCTGCTACAGTTGATTAAGCACTTTCAGATGATGGATGGATACTAGCTATGCAAGAAGAGCTCAATAAGTTTCAAAGAAATGATGTGTGGGATCTGGTACCCAAACCTCAGCAGAAGAACATTATTGGAACAAAATGGGTATTCAGAAACAAGCTGAATGAGCAAGGTGAAGTAATCAGAAACAAATCTAGACTTGTTGCACAAGGTTATAGTAAACAAGAAGGCATTGATTACACTGAAACATTTGCTGTAGTTGCAAGATTGACAGCAATCAGGTTACTTCTATCCTATGTAGTTAATCATGGCATAATATTATATCAAATGGATGTCAAGAGTGCATTTCTTAATGGAGTCATAGAAGAAGAAGTGTTTGTCAAGCAACCTCCTGGTTTTGAGGATCTTAAGCATCCTGACCATGTTTATAAACTTAATAAATCACTATATGGCTTGAAACAAGCTCCCAGAGCTTGGTATGATAGACTAAGTAATTTCCTGATTAAAAATGATTTTAAAAGAGGTGAAGTTGACATAACACTCTTCAAAAGGACTCTTGAGAAATACATTCTTTTTGTGCAGATATATGTTGATGATATAATATTTGGTTCTACTAATGCATCTCTTTGCAAGAAATTTTCTAAGTTAATGCAGGATGAATTTGAAATGAGCATGATGGGAGAATTGAAGTTCTTCCTAATAATTCAAATTAATCAATGTATAGATGGAGTGTATGTTAATTAGACAAAGTATACAAAGGAGCTTCTGAAGAAGCTCAAGCTGGAAGACTGTAAAATGATGAACACTCCAATGCATCCAAACTGCACCTTAAGCAAAGAAGATACTGGATCAAAGGTAGATCAAAAGCTGTTTAGAGGTATGATTGGTTCTTTGTTATACCTCACTGCATCTAGGCCAGATATTTTATTCAGTGTATGCTTAAGTGCAAGATTCCAGTCAGATCCTAGAGAATCTCATTTAACAGTTGTTAAGAGAATCTTCAGGTATCTGAAAGGAACAACAAATCTTAGACTCCTTTACATGAAATCCTTATATTATAAGTTGTTTGGATTCTGTGATGCTGACTATGCTGGTGACAAGATTGAAAGAAAATCAACCAGTGGTAACTGTCAGTTATTGCGAGAGAATCTGATATCCTGGGCTAGCAAAAGACAAGTAACTATTGTTATGTCTACAACAGAAGCAGAATAAATCTCAGCTGCAAGTTCTTGTACACAACTAATTTGGATGAAACATCAGTTGGAAGATTATCAGATTAATACTAACAGTATTTCCATCTTCTGTGATAATATTGCTGCTATTTGTTTGTCAAAGAATCCAATTATACATTCAAGAGCTAAGCATATTGAAATCAAACACCATTTTATTAGATATTATGTTAAAAAAGGAATCTTGAATATACAATTTATTGATACTGAACATCAGTGGGCTGATATATTCACTACACCTTTAACTTTGGAAAGATTTGATTTTATTAAGAAAAATTTGAACATGCACTTTGTGTCTGACTAAATTTGCTTGCTCCTGAACAAGAAGTTAGGTCCTGAAGTCAGTTCAGAAGCTACAGTCCATCATAAGCTCTTAACTGAGACTCTGAGGAAAATGTGCTTCTGAAGATGACATCAGCATCTTAACTTCAGAGGCTGGACTTTTTGCACCTGAATAGCAGTTAGTGGAAACGCTGGAAGTTATTTTTTAGTAAACACCTGTCCCACTAACTTGGCAGCTCATCTGAAGTAATCCATTGTGGCTTAATTGTATTGGTGTATAACATAAGAGGTCAATGATGATTTTAAGCTTTGAATGTACTATCTCGCGCCCCCAAATGTCATTAATGATGTGTTTGTTTGTCCCCTTCTGAATTGCAATTGTTTTTATTCAAATCACTTAGACAAACTTCACACACTACTCACTCCACAACTCACACTTTCTGATTTTAGACCGTTCTCCGTGAAAACTCACTCTTTCAAAATCAAAAATCTTAGAACCCTAAAAACTTCATCTTCATCAATGGCATCCTCAAGTTCAGTTCCAAACTCATCCATGAAAGAAACTCCTGCCTTTGAAATTAGAGGAAGAACAATGTCTCTAGAAGAATGGGATCTCAACGTTCAAGTAAAAAACCCTATTGACTTCACATCTTTAGCTCACCATGGTTGCGAGATCAAGAAGTTCTACGAAGCTCAGGATCTTCTCAACTATTTTGATATGCTGAATGGTCGAACCTACATGAACCTAGTAAGGCACTTCTAGGTTAGAGCACAAGTGTATGATCGCAAAGCTGCTCAACTGGAGATGGACGAGAAAGTTCTGATTGATCCCAGTTTCGTTGGTAAATCAAGAGAAGAAATGGGTTTGGAACCCTTCACTATCACTGAAATAAGATCAAGGTTTATTTCAGAAGAGCAGATTGCTTGGGTAATCAGGAGAGCATCTGAAGGAAGGTTTGTTAGTGGCTTGGATAACAACAAAACCAGTCCTTGGAATGAAACAGTGAACAAGACTATGTTTAACAATACGAAAAAGGGAAAGTATTGTGACTTGAGCATGGAACACAAGCTGCTCCTGAAGATCTAAAATGAAAATCTCCTACCAAAAGGTAGTGGTGGAGACCAACCTTCATTGGATCACAAAGTTTTCCTTCATTTCTTCATGACTAAGGAAAAGGCTAATGTACCTAAGTACATATTCAGGCACATGATCAAGACTCTGAAGGATAGTCAAACAATCAACAGGTGCTGGGTACCCTATGGAAGACTTCTTTCTGAAATCTTTCATCAAGGTGGAATTTTGGATGCTATCAAAACATCCAAGGTCTCAGATGATAAGCAACTGGACACAGTAACAGGCAAGGTGATCAATGGTGGTACCTTGAGGCATATGAAGCTTATCAAGAAAGCGGACTACAAAAAGCTGGCTACATATTTGAAGGAGTCTGAAGATGTATCCTATCTGATGGTAGACTTTCCTCCAATCTGTATGCAAGATCCTCTTGATATAGGAGTCAGCTACATCTTGAAGCATTATGAAACAACAGGAGAGACCATTAGGATGGAAGATGTTCCTGAAACAATGTTTGGTGGTGCTCTTCCCATTGCCTCCAAGAAGTAGAGAAACCTGACCAAAGAAGAATATCTGTCAGAAGCTTCTGAACCTAAGAAGAAAAAGGCAAAGAAAGCCAAAGTTGCTCCTCAAGCTGAAGCAACTGGTTCTAGTATGTCAACCATTCTAGAGGAAGTTCAGGATCTAGACCCTGCAAAGATCCTGAACAAAAGAACCAGAAGTGGCAAGGAAGTTGAATCTTCACAACCTCAACCTGCTCAACTCTCTTGATATAGGAGACAACATTATGATTACCATCAGAGCCAAAAACAGATGATTCACCAACATACATGTTTTTCTCAGTTCTTGGACTGTTACACTGTTAAGTGTTTTCAATAGAACCAAGGCTCTAGATACCAATTGAAGGTGAGAAAAACACAAGAAGGGGGGTTGAATTGTGTTAGCTTTTTCTTCGTTTTCTCCTACTGAAGTCACTGATCAGAAGCAGTTAGATTACAGCTTCTGAAGTAATGTTCAGATTCTAAATGCAACGGATAATAACAGAGAGATAGAGAGAGAGAGAGAAAAAGAGAGAGAGAGAGAGAGAGAGAGAGAGAAGAAAGACACAAATCAATTATACAGGTTCCTTCCACAAACCGGAAGTAGTCTTGTCCCCTTTGCACTTCCAATGAGAGTTCACTAAAATGTAATATTTGATTACAAATGCTCACTGCTAAAACTAGCAAGAGACTTAAAACTACTCAAGCACAACTGCAAGAGATTTCTTATGCTCCTGAACACAATCAAGAGACTTCTTTGCTCAAGCACAACTGCAAGAGACTTCTATTCAAACAGAATTACAAAGAAAAATGTTTGAGGTTGAACACTTTATATACAATCAGTGGTGTTCCCAATACAAATCAGATACATACTCTTAAGACTCTAGAATTTCTAAGTTATGAACTTTGATAAGAAATTGTAAGTGAACTTTTGATGCAGAACAATTTCAGCAGAGGTTTGATACTTTTAAATTGTTGTTCAGTCTCTACAATTCTCTAAGTCTTCACTCTTTATATAGAGGTGTGAAAGAGACGTTGTGAATTGCCAGCACATCAAAAAGAGTCGTTTGAAGCTTTGATCAATCACCAATGATCTTTTTCCTAATATGGTTATTGTTATATGAAGGATCAATTTCAAATCCATTCCCAGTATGAAGGAACATTGTTGCAGGCAGAGATGTTATTCTTGTCCTGTAGTAGAGACACAAACTGAGTAGTGGAGGTAGTGGTTGTACACTTCGTACAATTCTACTTTGTCAACGCTCTTCAAAGAACAAGCATCCAATGCCTTCAAATCCACTTGAATTAACCGTTACTTTACTCTTCTGGTCTTCTGCAATGCTAGGCGTGATTAAAACCTTTGAACAACCTTTGAAACTTTGATTCTTTCATCTCCTGATGATCTTCAGCTTTTGGTGATTCTGCTTCTGATGAGGTGCTTTTGATGAACTTGCTTCTGATGACGTCATCACTTCATGAGCACTTGATTTCAGGAGCACTTTCTTCAGATGCTTCAAGCTTCATTTACTTTGTTGATTCCATTGCTCTCATTTGTTCATTCAGAACATATACTTCAAGTAGACACTAATTTTTTTGTATATGGTTCTGCACACTTGAACAAATATTAGTGATGAGTCAATAATTAGTTAATTTAATATAATATTTAGTTTCGTTTTAACTAGATTTAAGCTTATTTTATTTTAATATTATTTTCTCTTAGATCTATTTTACTTTAGCTTGCATATTATTATATTTCAGGAATAAATACTTGATGGAATGAGTCTTGGAGCAAAAGAAAGGGATTTGGAGCTAATTCAGAGCAAAATTACGAAGATTCGGAGACAAAAATATATCTCCTCCAAGTCAGAAGCTTGGCACGGCCCGTGCCAAATGTGGCACGGCCGTGCCACCTCCCAGGATTGCCTTTTGCTGCTTTTGCTTCTCGTACAAGCTACCTATTAGTTTATTTCTGACCAAAAAGCCCGTGGTTTCTTATGGAACATTCTAGTGATGTATTTCTTAGGGCTTAAGGCATTGTAAACTATAAATAGAGTAGCTAGTCATCACAAATATTCATCTTTTATTCCTGGAATACAATAAGTGACAATTGTCTTTCTAATAAAAGTTCTTCTTTATTTTCCTTGTTATTTACTTTATGCTTTTCTTCTTCTTCTCTATGTCTACGATGAACATGAGTGAGTAGACTTCTCTTGTCTTGGGATTGTTGGATAAGTTTAATGACATAATCCTAATCAAACCAAGCTTTATTCTTAAATCTTATGTAACCCTAGTTTCTAATCTAAATTCACCGTTTTAACATGAATTAATCATTATCAAACTGTAGAAGCGAGAGCGGAGGGTTTGATAATTATTAATCCATTATCTCAAATATCAATTCATAAAGCGAGATCGGAGTTTTGATATTGGAACAAGTGAATTTAGACAAAGATTGTAAAGGTAGTGAAATAGTCTTTGCAATCTTTCCACATTAGTAGTTTCAATCCTTAAAAGCTTCTTCTAGTAATCAAATCAGTGAAATTATCACATGGAATATGCCAAACTCCCAAAGACTTTGTGTGAGGAGATAGAGAAGATCCAAAGAGGCTTTTTATGGGGGGATACAGATCAAATTCGAAAACCTCTTTGATTAATTTGGAAGTTTGTTGCTTGCCTAAAGGTGACGGGGGTCTTGGTGTCAGGAACCAAATAAACCTGATGATCTTTGGTGCAAGGTCCTTTATAGTAAGTTTGGTAGAAATAAAGATCTTTGAGTTGCTATTACTTCTCAGCCTTATGACTCCCCCTTATGGAAAGCCTTAGAAGGTATTTAGGACCAATTCCAAGGAGATATTGTTTGGCAGCTGAGAGATGGTCAAAAAATAAACTTTTGGCTTGATAATTGGATGCCCGATGGTCGCTCTCTAATGAACATATCATCAGATCATTGATATGACGCTTACTTTGAAGGACGCTTTAACTGAGATGGGCGAGTGAGGCTTAAATTTTCTCACCACTAATCTTCCCCAAATTACTGTTAATGAGTTGGTGGCTATCCCAGCTCCTAAAGAAACAGATGGGCCAAACTCCATTGGTTGGAATGGAACAATACCCGTCATTTTACTATTCAAAGTGCTTATAACCTACAACGAGAGAGTTACCGTTCTATTGAACGAAATTGGAAGAGTTTGTGGAGTTGGAAAGGACCTCACATAATTCAAACTTTCATGTGGATTGCTGCTCATGAGCGACTTTTAACGAATTATCGCAGAAGTAGATGGGTAAGTGGAATATCCCCTTTGTGTCCAACCTGTGAAAATGGAGATGAAACAATCATCCATGCTCTGAGAGATTGTGTTTAATCAACCTGAGTTTGGCTTAGGTTAGTATCTTATAATCACATTACTAATTTCTTTTCTTTGAATTGTAGGGATTGGGTCTTTGACAATCTCAACAAGAAGATGACACCACACAAAATTGAGTGGCAAACTATATTTATGGTAACATGTTGGCACTTGTGGATGTGGAGGAATAAGAGCATTTTTGAAGAGGAGTTCCATTGCCCCTTCAATCCAATTGATGTGATTCTCAAGATGGCTACGGAGATTGATAACTGCAAACAAAGACAAATATCTGGATGAGCTCAACACACTAACACTATTTTCATTGGTTGGAAGACACCCCAGGAGGGTTGGGTTAAACTCAACTATGACGGCGCGCATAAAAGCGCAGTTTGTCTTTCGGGATGTGGTGGACTTCTCCGTGATAGCAATGGAAATTGTTTGAATAGTTATGCTCGTAAGATAGGATCATGCGACGCGATACATGCAGAGATGTGGGGCATGTATATTGGTATGGATATGGCTCGAAGACAAGGGATCACTCACCTTCAAGTGGAGAGCGATTCCAAAATTTTGGTCGATATGGTAACTGAGAAATGTAACATCAACGAGAATGTTCCTACCTTGATTCAGCGCATTCTGGATCTAAAAGTCATGAGTTGGCAAGTTCAAATCAACCATATATAGCGTGAAGGAAACAGATCGGCAGATTGGCTAGCAAATTTTAGTCTATCTTTAAACTCTTTTGATTTACATGTTATTGAGACTCCTCCTAAAAAACTTCGATGTCTCCTTTTTGATGACATTTATGACACTTGCATGCCTCAAAATGTTCGTTTAATCGCTAATTTTTTTTCCTTGGGCTCAACCCTCTTCTTGTACCAAAATAAAAAAAATAAAATAAAAATGGACATAGTAGTTACTTTATGGTTAATTTATAGACATTATATTTCACTAAATTATTTTAGGGAGACTAACTCACAACGAGTCAATAAATCTAGTCAAAAACAAATCTTTTCACCATTAATAACTCCTATTGTTTTTTTGACTCAGTTCAAATGACATATTTAAAAATATTGTAAATTTTTTTATAATTCATTCAATTTTCACACAACGGGTAGCACTATTATTTTCATATGATGAATATTCATTTCCTATCATAGTTTTGAAAACCAGACCGACCTGGTCGGTTGAACCGGTCCAACCGGGAACCGATGGAGTGACCGGTTTGAGTTGTTAAACGGATCGGTCATGTAATCAAACCGGTGTGACTCGGCCAAACTCGGAGAAAATCGGTGAACCGGTGGGTTTGACAAACCAGATCGGTTTGATGTGAAGCAGAAATTAATTATATTAATTATGCAAAAAAATGGCCAAGTGAACCAAGCACACTATATTTTAACAGTTTTTTTTAGGGAACCAAGCACACTATTTTTTTCTTTAAAGAAAAAAATATAGTTTGCTTAAAAAAAATTAAAAAAAACCACATCCCCAAGCATGAAATGCAATCACTTATCCACTGCAACATAAATCTTTTTTGTTTTAGGATTGCTTCTTATAATTTTTATATATAATAACTGAACAGTTTTTTTTAGGAACCAAGCACACTATATTTTTTTTCTTTAATGAACCGAGAACACTCTTTTCATTTAAATATTATTGCCGGGTATCTTAGATATTTTAATAAGCATTTTTTTTACTTGATTGCTACTTTTTTTAGCACACTTTTGTTTTTTTTTTAATATTTATTTGATTATGTATTATGTCTCAAAAAATATATGCATCGAATTGTTTTTATTTATGTCATAAAAATGTGCTTCTATTAAGTTTAAAAAATAAAATTAATATTTCTTTTTGAGTTCTAAATCATTCGGTTTAGTCTAATTTAACATAAAGAATTTTTTTATATAAACTGAGTTGTATAACCGAGCCATCCGATTCAATCCGATTCAGTCATGCGGTTCGACCAGTGACCCAGTGGTTCAACCAATTACCCAGTGACCCAGTGCCCTTACCGAGTCGATCACCGATTCGGTTTTTAAAACTATGTTTCCTATACTATAAAACAAAATAAAGTCATCTCCATATTTTTTTTTTGACAAGTCTCCATTTTTATTATATTTTTTTTGTCGGTAGTCAATTTACTTTTAGAACTACACTATAATTTGGTTTTAAATATTTTCAAAATATGGTCAACCCAAATTCAATAGAATTTTGTAAATAATTCTATGATATTTTTTATTTTGCTAATAAATAATATATGACTTTGAATACAATAAATAGGATATAAATGGTAGAAGACCATCTACAATTTCCATTTCTATATATATTGATATATGATAATTTTTTTTTTGAGGGGATTGATATATGATAATTTGTTTCGTAACGATATCCGTGGATGATATAACCATTATACTTTTTGGGTTAAATATATTTTTTGTTCACATAAATATTTAGAATTCCGTTTTTAGTCCCTATAAAGTAAAATCATATTTTTTAATCCCTGTTAAAATTTCAGTCAGCATTTTTAGTCCCTGCAAAATTTGTCATCAGAATTTTTAGTCGTTGTAAATCTCCAGTCCGCATTTTTGGTCCCTAGAAAAGCTAAAGGAAATTGTTACAGGGACTAAAAAGAAAGATTTTATTTTGTAGGGACTAAAAAAGAAATTCTTAATATTTATAGGAAAAACATATTTAACCATAATATTTTTTCAATCAAATTTATGAATAACATGATTTCAATTAGTTTGAAATTTTAAAATTTTAAAGTGAAGCTCAATTTAGGTCATGCAGAAAAACCATGAGACCCACTTTAGTCCTTGAAGAAAGTAAAAACACCATTTAGTCTCTAAAAAAAAAAGAAAATGGGACAATGGTCCTTAAGTTGTTTACACTTTGTTTGGTTGACGACAAAAACGTGGTTGTGATGGTCTTTGCTAGGGTTTCCTTATCACCCTAGAGTTTTCCTTCTTCTACCTTCAATTTTCAGTATCTTCTTTCCTGTTTTAATTTCACACACCAATTCCTGTGTTATCCTCATTTGCTGGTTAGGTTTGGCATCCGTGGTGACACGCAGTCGCGTTGACGCTCCTGATATCATATAAGACAGAATCAAATAGTCTATTCTGAATGGCTCTTTCAATGATGAGTGGTGTACCTATAACACTCATAACATAATTGATTAGATTATAAATTATTTCTAAAGAAACTAAAATAAAAATTAGCAACAAATAACATAGGATGGATTTGTCTCTTAAATGCTCACCAATATTGCATAATCAAACTCACATGAAATTTGATATATCATGTACAACAACCTGTGTTCTGTTCTGTAGAAAGGGATAGAGTGGACCAAATAAATTATTTTAAACTTAGCAAAATCTCATCTAAGTCAATTTTACAAAAGATACTATAACTTTTGTCAACTTTTTTTCTATTACTTCTGACATCTTCTCTGTTAAATAAAACATGCCTTAATTGAAACCAAAAGTTGAAAACATAATAATACACTGAGGAGAAAATTGTGGTTTTATTCATGAAATATAAATTTATTTATTTAGAGATGGCCTCCAGCTATCAATACAATATCATTATATAACTGCATCTCATGATTCAATGTAGCAATGGAAGACGTATCAACGATCTTTTCACGAGCTAAGCTTTGTTCACACATCTCAAGTGCATCACTAGCATATCTGATATCCAAGTCTATAGTGTCCGGTTCCTCAATCAATGCACCTTTTACTTCACTAACCACCGTCTTATAATCATCAGCACATTCTTTGATAGGCTGAGAAGAAGGATATTTTTTCATAATTTCGTTAACTTGTTGTTGGGATTCTACTGCCTTCTTTATTGCCGCAATCTTTAAAAATGACCTGCAAAAGGTAAGATAATCGTTGATCAAAGTAATTGGAGGGTAAGCTTCTATAAGTTTGAGACAACGTTGTTCGAAGTCTTTCTGACCAGGTTGTTTGCATACATTTTGGTACAACTTGAGGCTTGGTGTTGGTGTTGGTGTTGGTGAAATGGCATGAGAAATAAAGATCATTGAAATGGTGAGCAAAATGGATAAATAGGTTGAAGATCCCATTTTCTCTTTTGTTAATTATAATGGTATGAGAATAGATGTCACTTAGGGTTCTTAATTTATACAAATTCAGTCAATGAATGTAGTCAGAAACAAATTCAATGAACATTAATATTCCTGGTTTTTTGTTGGTAGTATTTTCTTTGATTTCTTTTTGTTTTGAAATGAGTGTTTTCCTTTGATTAAATTAATTTATATAAGACCAATAAAAGTCATCTTCAATTCTTTTAGTCGGTTTCCTAATTCCTTCACAATTTTTTTTCTTCTTTTGGTCGGTAGTCATCTCCAATTTCAAAACTAAACTAGTAATTTAGTAAAAGTTTTAAATATTTTCAAAATCTGGTCAACCCAGATTAAATAAATACTATTATTTGATAAATAGTTATATATATTTTTATTATGCTACTAAATACTTATATCATTTGAAATACAACAATTGGATTGACCGAATATAGTTTTGAATTTTAAAATTTTATTACGAAGACTCATTTTGGTTCATGAGAAAAATTGTGAGACTCAATTTAACCGTTGAAGAAAATAAAAAGACCATTTTTACTAACTAAAAACATAAAATAAAATGGGACAAATTAGTCCCTGTCTTGTTCACAATTTGTATATATGTGGAAAACAGAAAAGGAAGTTAAAAGAAGAGTCAAAGAATAGAAAATAATACAGCATTCAATAATTTTGTACGAGGGGGTGTATTTTTTTTAGAGTAAATTACACTCCCCTCCCCTCAAAGATGCTTGAAATACACTCCCCTCTCCTCTTATGTTAAAATATACAATTTCCTCCCTTGAAAAATAAAATTTACACTCCCCTCCCTTATAAGATGCTTGAATTACAACCCCCTCCCTTGATAATTAAATATACATTACACTTTAATCTATTTTAACATAAATAAATATTTTTATGATATATATTAATTTTAAACCACCCTTTAAGAAAAATTAATTAATTTCTTTATAATTTAAATGTTAATGATAATTAAATTTAAATATTTTGCTATTGATTTTATAATTTAGAGTTTAAAATTAACTTTTAAATGACCATGGTTTATTG
The DNA here is from genome assembly GCA_958299785.1 of Medicago lupulina. Taxonomy (NCBI): domain Eukaryota; kingdom Viridiplantae; phylum Streptophyta; class Magnoliopsida; order Fabales; family Fabaceae; genus Medicago; species Medicago lupulina. The sequence continues at coordinate 28,841,318 of OY283141.1, read as the reverse complement.
TCGTTAGTAATTTTTCACATATTTTAATTTTATTTTGGCTTGTTTCATATTTTATAATAGGGGTTTAAAACTACATGTTAATGAAATTGTGAATAAAAAATAGCAAAAAAATATGTATTCAATTTTTTATTATGTTAAAATAGACCTGCAATACTGTTATTTTCGAAGTGTATTAGATTATTATTTTTTTGCTAGATTATTAAAAATAAAAAAATATATATTAAGGGAGTAAAGTGTAGATTTTAACATAAGAGGGGAGGGGGATGTAATTCAAGCTTTTCTTAGGGGAGGGAAATGTATTTTTCTCTAATATGTTTTGAATAAGAGGGGAGGGGAATGTATATTTTAACATAAGAGGGGAGGGGAGTGTAATTCAAGCATCTTTGAGGGGAGGGGAGTGTAATTTACTCTTTTTTTTATGGTTTAATTAATATGTAGGTCTCTAAGCTATTTGAGAATTTTTAAATAGGTTCCTATAAATTGATGTATAATTACTCTCCCTCTTCAACAAGCCGGCCCTAGTTTTTTCTCTCTAGGTTTTTTCTTCTAGATTTTTCATTGAGGGGGTAGTTTTGGGTCAATTCTTGACATAAAATCACCTCTCTTCATCTTTTTTTCTCCATTTCAATCTAAATAAGTGATTTTTCACATAGATCTAGGTTTTTTTCTTTGTGATTTCATCACCTAAGTGTGGTGGTTTGTTGTTCGTTGTCTTGTGCGACGTTGTTTGATTTTCCGTCTTCCTGCGGTGTTCATTTGATTCATATTGAAAGATCGATTATTCAATCAAAGATTTGGGCGTCTACGTTGCAGATTTGGAGGCCATGGATATTCCGAGGACTTTAATTTTATCATATATTTTTGTTGGCATTATGCCGTTATATGCTATTAACTTAGATTATGTGAGTTTGTTCATAGATTCATCCTTTACGTTTTTAGCGGTGTTGAATGATGTAATCTCTCGATTTGAATAAATGAATATCATTTTATTTTTGTCAAAAAAAAAGGTTCCTATATTAAAAAATGTTGTCAAGTTCTTGAACTATTTTATTTTTTTCAATCAAATTAGATCCCTAAACTAATTTGTTATTTGTAAATAGGTCTCTGAACAATTAAATCATATGCAAGTTATTATCTAGTGTGTCTATATATATATATATATATATATATATATATATATATATATATATATATATATATATATATATTGAGACACACACTAATTATTATTTATAGTGTATTATTTGTTATATTTATTCAATCATTTCAAATTATGTTTGATATATAACCTTAATGGACAAAATAAAAATTTCATATAGAACACCTATAAAATGATCATCTTTGTTATCTTTATTAATAACTTTTTTAGAAGACCTTTATTAATTTCTGCGTGGATTGTTTTTTTTTTTTTAAAACATAATAATAATTTCGTTTTTATGGGGGTGGGGGGTGGGTGGGAGGGGTGGGGGTTGTGTGTGTGTGAACACGCATGCATATATTATAATATTTTGGTATATAACCGTTCTATATGAAATTTGTATATATTTCGTAAAGTTATAAGTAAAATTTAATATGAATGGATTTAATAAATATGACGAATAGTGCACTATATATATAAAGAAAAATAATTTTATATGTATATGTGTGTATGTAAATCAATTTTCAATGATTTAACCATATCTTTCTTAATAAAAAAAATTTGGGCGACTGTTTATCGGTATTTTTGGTAAGCAAATATCAACTGGTTTTGATTATAACAAGAAGGATCAAACCAGAGATCCTAGGACATGTTGTGCATTTAGTTCCTGTGTGTTCATCGAGTTCATATGTTGCTTAACGAACGGAACAAGACAGCGTGGCGTCTTTCGACATGTTTTAAAAGCGATAAAGGTGCATTAAGTTTAAAATTGCATAAACTTAAAGAAAAAGAAAAAGTGTAAATGCAAGTGAATTAAAAATAAAGGTGGTTCGACAAATCCTTTACATACATTCTTTTTTACTTTTTTCTCTCGCACCAGTACTTCGAGTGTTTAGAATTTTGTATAGGTGATTTGCGACCCATTTTCCCTATGGAAAACTACTATTTATACATAGGAAATAAGTGGAAAGAAACTAATCCCACAATCATCACTCCTTCTGTAGACAACCGCTTGTCTCCCACGTTCTCCTTGAGGAAACTGCTTCTCTTTTGAAATTTGAATCTTCCCGCTTCAGAGGCAGTTTGCTTGACTTTGACGAGTTCGCCTCTTGCTCCATGTCTTTTCGAACTTCAAGGCTTCAAGACTTTTCAATGCTAAGTCCAACATCTCGTCGAAACTCCTTTTGACTGAGGAACGAACTTCGATTCCTGCAAGATTAAAAGTCAACTAATGTTTACCGTATTAAATGAGGCTAGTGAAAATACCAGCTAACAGATTGCCCTCCAAAAATGCCATTTTTGACTGAATATAATCAAAAGAGAGAATTGGCATTTTTGAGAACAACTCTAAGTATCCCAAAGCATCATTTCACTCTAATAATGACTTTTGCGAGTAGTCATTTCAAGTTTTCTTCCTCTCCACGATTTAGAGATTTTGTTGGCCACTACCTCCACAATTGAACAATTAATGGAGACTTTCAATTTGCCCCGATACGCCATGTGTTCCTTGATGTCTTCTCATCTTTGCTTTCACATGTTTCCCACTCTCTTCATCATTATGGCACCTTCTTGCCGATCGATTTTCCCCACGACCTTTTAATCTCATCACCTCAATCAGTTTTCATCGTTTATAAAAACCTTGGCTGCACGCCCATATCTGTTATTCCACTTCTTATTCCTGGTAAACCGCTCCGTGTCTCCAAAAAGTACCATAAATTTCATAACAATGAAGCTCCTTCTAGAATACCTTCTGCTAATTATTATTAAGAAAATAGCCACATTTGGAGCCAAAGATCTTCTCCGGTTCGAGATGACTTCCAAGTACCATCAAAGACTTGCTCATGAACGTGAAGTACTCAAAGTTCTGTCGCAGAATTGTTTGTTGTATCTCACAGATTATTGGCCCATTGAAGGAAAACACATGTTCATGAAACAATTCTCCCGTAGCGGCCATGCGGTATATAGTGTGGCCACAACAGCCCAAATGCTTTAAGGTGACCATCCATATCTAGAGGAGATAAGGTTCGTTCTCATGGAGGCAGCTTCCCATGGATCTGACGGGGCCAAATATTTTGAGCTTATGTTGAAGATATTAGCCAGTGATGGTTTCTCGATGAAAGAGGTCTTTCTGGTCTTTAAAGACATTTTCGATCGCAAGCAATTGGCTAACTGTGGCAGGGCCCTTATGAACGTCGACGGTATTCCATTCTTCTGGGGGTTTTATTTGATTAAGCCTTTACCTCCATGTTTGGAATGTAGGTTTACATGTACTTCTAACGGAACTTCTAAAGGTCACGGTAGGAGACCTAACATCTTTTGGCCCATGCTGAGAGATGATGACGAGTATTCGACGATGGACCTTTGCCTTTTCTATTGTCTCAATGTTGAGATCGCTTGGTTCATCGTCCATTTCCGCTTTATAGAAGACCCAAGGTTCTAGGTTTTTCTTTTTAGGGCTTAAAGATAGTTTTTTGACCCTAAGATGTCAAAATAGGTTTGAAATGGTTGTACCCATATTTCAACATTTGTATCTTGGCCGGTTATTTGGCCTTTGATTTAATGAAAATGCTAATTTGATTTCCATGCTCTTTTGCAATAATTTAGATTGCCGTTAGCGATTTGTTTCTTAGCGTTAATCTTTTGATTTGAGTTAACACCAAGTTCTCGTTTCTCTATAAATGATTGCTTCTCCATTGTTTTGTTCGTTTTGCAACAAACTTTCATTTTAATATTCGCCGTTTTTTGTTAACACATTTCATTGTCACAAAGATGATTCCTTTTGACAAATTGTTAATGGCATAAATTTAAATTTTTTGAAAATATGAGTAGTTTCAGGATGTAAACCATTCAAGTCAAAACAAATTGAATCAACAAAAAAGCTTAGAGTCACCAAGAATTAAGACGCAACTAAACAAGATATGAAATTGTACACCTTGAAACCAACTCTCGTTGAGTAACAAACGTTTCTTGAGTTTTTGGTTTTTCAACCATTATTCCTTTTGGTTTTTTACCAATTGCCTCGACGACACCTTTTAAATGGTTCACACAACCATCTTTTGTTTGTAACTTGGCTTCTAAAGTTTCCCTCGGGTTGAGCGAGCCGTAATCTCGTCTCACATATTTTACTCAGACGTGGTTGTTACCTAGCCCAATCCTCCCGGGTTAGGGATCAGATCTTTTATTGTAAATACCTTCCTTTTCCAACATGAAGCCATGGGTTGGATCAAGTCTTAGCGATATTGCATCTATTTGGCGGTTACCATCATCTTCAACAAGGGAACATGGCACAATTTTTGCCAAACCTTTCTCAAAGGTTTTCCTTGTGATGTTGTTAACTTCAACAAGAAAATAGCTTTGATCTGCTACGACATCTTCAACTGAGCCATCGTCTCTACAGATTACAAATTTTTGATGCATAGATGAAGGAACAACACTAATTCCATGTATCCATTCTCTTCCTAGAAGCAAATTGAAGTTCGCCTTTGATGGTACTACCATGAACAAAGTTGGTCTGGTGACAGATCCTACAGTGAAATTCACTTGGAGAGCACCAAGAGAAAGTCTGGCTTTTCCCTCATAGTTCGACATGACTATGTTATGAGGTTTTAGATCTGTATCACATTTTCCAATCTTCTTAAGCAAAGATTGAGGCATCAAATTGACAGCAGCATCACCATCCACCAATACCTTATTGATAATTACGTCATCAACTTTGGCTTGAATGAATAATGGTTTAAGATGGCTTTTCATTGAACTATTTGGTTTCCCAAATATGGCTTTTTGTTGATTACTGTAGCGATAATATGTCACGTAGCAACACACAGATTTATATCTCTCCATGTCTTATGGATTGTAATCTTCGTTAGATTCTTCAACTTCAGATATCATATCATATTCTACGAGTAAACCACATTGCATATGACGTCGAAATCTAATTATGAATCCATGAAGTCTAAATCCATCTCATCGTCTCCAACAACATTTCCTTCAACAGGAGGGAGATGTAATCTTTCTTTTACTGATCTTCTAACTGTTTCGACCAGTTTGTCTTTAAAGTCTTGTCATTAGCTTTTGCAGCGGTGCCCTTTTTGAATCTTTGATACCTTTTCCATTGAGTGTGCGTCATAGGATTTTTGCCTTTTTAATTGTTGCGATATGCATACTTTTTTTGACTCGTATGGATTTCCAACATCAGTGGTGACGTTTTTAGTAACAACATTACTAGTATTGTCTTTCACCACATTATTATTTTCATACTTAACATTATTATGGGTCGATTGGACCCATTTATGCACAGGTGGCTTAGCATATGGCACATAAGCTTTCCCTCGACCATCCTTATTAACATAATTAGTGGTCGAAGAGTTATTGATGAAATGGATATAACTCTTAGTGAAAGAGAACTTTGGTCCTATGATCGGTGGTTTCCTCTTTTTAGATTCTGGGACAACATTTTCAAGACTTTTAGTAGCCTCTTTGTCAAATGTTGAACTATATCTGAAACACAACATTTCAACAATAATCATCTACACATACTATATATACTCCTTTCAACAATCATCTCACGAAAATAAGCAAGTAAATAATTATGATTTAGTTTTTGATGGAATATTAAGAATTAAACAATAAATATTTATAGTATATAAAAAAAATCATCTACACTATACTGTATACTTAGTTATATTTATTAAACAATAAATATACTAAAAACACATACACATAAATACACACGTTTCTTTCTAAGTACATTAATTCACCATTGTTTATAAAAGTACCAACCTTGCACTTGCAAGCCTTCTGAAGCAAGGCCAGCTTAAGGGGTCCAGTTACTAAAACAAGGACTTTAGGCCCCCAAATTTTGTAAGCCTTACATTAAACTGAATCTTTTTCGCTTTAAATATATTTCGTGAGTTAAATTCTTTAAACATTTTACGCCTAACTTGATTAAATAGAGTGTTAACTTGATTAAATAGAGTGTTGTAGACTTGAAATTTGTGTTACAAGTTTGATATCAAAGATGACAACTTTTTAGTGTGTTAACCTTCCAGTTCAATGTTCAAACGCTAACCATATACGATACCCATATTTAGTTCAATGTTCAAACGCTAACCATATACGATACCCATATTTAGTGTTCTGACATGCCTCAACTAAAATTACACATTTAAGATTCATAACTTTTATGTTTCTTTGTCAAAATATTAAAAAGGCTTCAATTTAAATTCGCTTTAGACCTGGGTCATCCCTTTGAAAAGGAGATTAAAAGATACAAATCCTGCGATCCATTAATTAGAAGATACGCTTAAACATAATAAACCAACTATCAATGCTTTTTATGGTGGTCCTCTGGTGGCTTCACAATGAGAATAGGTGCTTTTGCATGATGTGCACAATAGTCGCTTACACTTCCAAGAAATGCTCTGCCACCAAATATAATTTTTTCTTTTTCTTATTCAACATCAACAATTTTTTATTACATTAGAAAGAATGGATAGAAAATATAGCAATTGCAATGTGTTTTACAAAACACTAACCTTTTGAGTGTGCCAAGGCCACGGCTACCCATTATTAAGAGATCAACTTGCATTTGTTCTGAAGCCTGACAAATCATTTCCCTTGGGTCTCCATTTAGAATCACACTTTCTGCTTTGACCTACAATTACATTAATGAACATTTTCATCATATTTGGCTAGATAAATCAATTGATTGGTGGTAAGGTTAACACCAATATTTTCAAACAGTGCTATCCGAGCCAGTGGGGAAACAATCAAATCTAATCTAAAGAACAATAACAATGACAGAAAAATTAAATATCAGAGACACATTAGAAAAACTTCTCAATGTGTAAGAGAATAAAAACAAGAGATACCTGGTTAAACATTCCACATGTAAAATAATTGGTACATAATAGTCTTCCTAGTAAATACTTGATTCTCTTGCAATTAAAAAAGTTTTCCACACATTAAAAATAATTTCCTCTATACTATGTAAAATACTTGTACACAAATGGAGGAATTTTGCTCCACACCCACATGGAGCTGGAGGGTACTCCTCAACCCTACTAGGTTGGCATCGCTTGCTCTCTCTACATGGAGGAATGTTAGTAATAGTCATTTTTCAAATTATTGATCGTATTTTCTTTTTTTACTTAATAGCAGTTTTAGCCCCCTAACTTTTCCAAAGTTGCGATTTTGGTTCCCTAAATGAGGTGCCACGTTTTTTTTTTGCCTTGGGGCCAAAACTGCTACAGTCAAAAAACTTAGAAGCGGTTTTGTAGTTTTTTTAGGGACCAAAATCGCAACTTCGTGAAAGTTAGGGGGCGAAAACTGCTATTAAACCTATTTTTTTTAATTACAAAGAGGACCGAAACCTAACTTTTGATAGTATTTATGTCGTTTTCCATTTTTTTTTGTCTTTAATCTTCTAGTTATGAAGGAAATCCAAATTCCATCGGTAAAATTTGACTAATAACTTCAGTCAAAATCCAAACCCAATTTCTTGAACAGAGTAAATCGAAATCAAAATCAGGAGTATATATACTTACCTGTTTATCCTTGCACATTTGCAAAGCCCGCGAAAGAATAAGTGTTGATCTTTCTTGCTGGCCTTTCTTCACTGAATCCACAACCACAGATGCTGGATAAAAAGCTGTTGAAGTGATAAAATAGCGAGGATAGAATTAGACATGAATTTTATTTACACTCAGAATTTCATTTTTCTTTAGTGTTATAATAGTTATAATGATAGATATTAAAAGAAAATATCCAAAAGTATCTATTCAACTCGCAAAAATATCAAAATTGCTTAGTTAGACAATGTGATCTGGGTCAAAACCCTAACTCATCCACTTACGAGAGGGGTCATTTCGTCTATCTTCCAAAGAAAGATATTCAAAGAAGATAAGGAGAGAGTAAAAGATACGAACCAGCACCACCTGGTCCAATAGGGTGCACATAATTGTGGAAAATGGGTTCAACATGAACAAGAAACACCATTCCCTCATTTTCAGATGATGTTCCTTCCATAGTAGTCATAACGTTGAAGAGGTTATCAAGGGCCCACTTAAGAGCATAAAAGCTTCCATCACTCTCATCTATTGCCACCATAACCTTCATCTTCATCCTCCTCTCATCAACACCTCCAACGATTTCCTCCATCACCCCCTTCCTTTGCTAGCTAGAATAGAAAAAGAGAGATCAAATGGTGTGATTTAAAGTGAGTGTGAATGAAAAAAAATTAACCCGTTTCAGAAAATTGAAAATATTTTTTTTCGTAAACTTAATGATATTTTATTGAAATTTTATGTTTTCTTTAAAATGTTTATTCCAAACATATCTTAAAGATCTTTGTCTTTTTCGGTGATCACTTTAGTTAATTGAGTTAGGGCTGATACTTGGCAGTACCAGCTATAACATTCTTGCATGACGAGTGAATACGTGTAAGCCTCGCATGTATGCTACACCTTGGCTTCATGCACAAATGAACAAATATAAATTAGTTTAATGCTTAGATATGAGTCAAAAATTGCAAAGATATTTGATTTATTGCGACGTTTGTTTGAATCTGAAATTTTCCACTCCTCTGTGTATTTTGTAAATGAGAATTTCATTAATAAATCTTTAGAATAAAAAAAAATTGAGTTTAATGGTTACACCGTCTCTTCCAAAGAATCGAGGTATTTTTAAAGGAAAATGCTATTTTTTTAGAAAAATAGTATCAAGAATTTTTCAAGACACAATTAATAAGTTTTAATTGCATAATTTATTTGTTCACTTCTTATTTTTCAGTCACACCTCCTTGAATTGTGGCAAATAGTACATTATGATTGACTGCTCTTTATTCTTGAAGAATTCTTGATGTTATTTTTTTAGAGATATAGCATTGCTCATTTTTAAATAGTGGTAAGTAGGTAACCTAAATCGCGTTACTTATCTTGGTGAAGTGATTACGAACAAAACCCATATCCGTGGTTACCCACCCCGACTCATACTCAAACCCGTCCCGAATGTCGAAAATTACTTCATATTGATATGCCATGCTATTTTATTTGATAATTGCCGTGTTATAAAAAATATCATTGATATTTAAAGGAGCAACTAAATCAATCAGTCTAACAAATATTGTTGGATAATGCATTACAACATTTCTCTAGGGATTGCAAAAAACCTTCTATTTTTTATTAAAAATATTATTCAATGCAAGGATGGGGATGGGGCGAGGATACCCAAATCCGCCGAGGACGGGGATGGGGTTCAATTTCTCATCCCCGTTGGGTATGGGTAGGTAACAGATAAGTATATGAGAATCATGTATTGGGACGGAGAATGTAAAACCCGTCACCACCCCGCTCCATTGTCATGCCTAGAAGTGATGCTCTCACAATGAGTGTACTCTTGTGTTTTGGCGGAAACACTACTAGAAAAAACAAAATTAGAGTGGGAAATTAGTGACGGAAAAAAAATAAAACCCCTCATAAATATTTTGATGGTAAAATTTAATGACGAAATTAAAAAGGGATTTTACGTTTTTCCTCTTTAAATTTTCCTCACAATGTTTTACATTTTTAGTAGTGAAACTTGATGGAATCCTAGCTCTTGCTCGCATTAGCGAATATGCTCTGACACAAACTCCTTGTTTTTTTTAGCATTTTTGGTAAATAAGCTAAAAAACAAACATAATTGATGAAAATATGTAATAGCAATTCAACTGGCTTAAACCTACAAATGTTTTGTATTTATAATAAATTGGGGTTTACTAATTACTTGCAAAATTAGTTAAACAAGTGTTATGAAAATTAAAATGATTATGGCACTTACCACTAATGGACAAGTTTGGTTCACCAACATAGAACTTTAAAACAACTATGATGTGAGATCCATGCATATTCTTTATATTTGATCAATATAGTTCCAGTAAACTGATCAAGTTAGACACTACCATGTGAGATTTGTTCATATTATTCTAATAAGGTTAAACCATCCAAGGACAATCGAAAAAATCATGCCATGCATAGGGGAATCCAGTGAAGAAAGCACGTTATCTTGTGAGAGTGCAACTAACTTTGATTCATCGATAATCTTGTTTGTGTTTAATTTGTTATCAACTTCTTTTGTTGTTGTTGTTTAGTTATGTTGTTTTTGTTAAAATTGATTTGATATAGTGTTAATCATATTATTCCTGCATTCAAGTTCCTAGTGCGTCCGAAATCTAATATTTAAACACAAAATGCAAGCTATGAATGTTTTCAAACCAAGTTGTTCTCTGGTCTTCCCTTCCAGGCTGGGATCAATTAGAACCTTTTCATGCTCTTCCATCTTAGCAGCATGAACATCATAAACTTCATCCCTAACCCATAAATGCTTGATTAGATTCTCGTAAGTAGGACCACTCAACATACAGAAGTAACCATCCAAGTCTTAAGCTTGAAAGAAGTTTTTGAGCTCACATCCATGATGAGCTAAGGAGAGCAAATCCACTGGACTTTCCACTTGAACTGTTAGTTCCCATTCTTCTAGCCTCATCGTTCTTCCTCTAATCTGATACACTTCACCAGTAGCTACTTACATGGAGGTTCCTTGATTTGAACTTTAGGTTGCCATTGATAATGATGAGAGGTTTAGGGTTCTAGGGTTTCAATTTTGAAAGAGATGATTTTTGCAGAGATTCAGTCTAAAATCAAAAAGTATAGGTTGTGAAGTGAGTAGTGTGTGTTTTTGTTTAAGTGTTTTTAGCAAAAACGATTGCAATTCAGAAGGGAACAAACAAACACAGCATTAATGATTTAGGGGGCGCGAGATAGTACTTTCAAAGCGTAAATTCATCATTGCCCTCTTACGTTATACACCAATACATTTAAGCCACGTCAGAATTTCTCAGTTTAACTTTGTTATTTAGAAGCAAACAATCCAGCTTCTGGAGTTCAGATGCTGATGTCATCTTCAGAAGCATATTTTCCTTAAATCTCAGAGAAGAGCTTCTGAAGCATTATTGCTTCTGAAAGACTTCAGAACCTAAATTCCTACTCAGAGGCAAGCAAATTTAATCAGACACAAAGTGCATGTTCAAGTTTTTCTTAATAAAATCAAATCTTTCCACAGTTAAAGGCTTAGTGAATATATCAGCCCATTGATGTTCAGTATCAATGAATTGTATATCAAAAATTCCTTTTTGAACATAATCTCTGATAAAGTGGTGTTTGATTTCAATATGCTTGACTCTTGAGTGTAGAATTGGATTCTTTGACAGACAAATAGCAACAGTATTATCACATTAAATGAGAATACTGTTAGCATTAATTTGATAGTCTTCCAACTGATGTTTCAACCAAAGTAGTTGTGTACAACAACTTGCAGCTGAGATGTATTCTGCTTCTGTTGTGGACATAGCAAATAGTTGCTTGTCTTTTACTAGCCCAAGAGATCAGCTTCTCACCTAGAAACTGGCAGTTGCCACTGGTTGATTTTCTTGCAATCCACCAGCATAGTCAGCATCACAGAATCCAACCAACTCATAGTCTAAGGATTTCCTATAGGGGAGTCCAAGATTTGTTGTTCCTTTCAGATATCTGAAGATTCTCTTAACAACAGTTAAATGAGATTCTCTAGGATCTGACTGGAATCTTACACACAAGCATAAAATGAATAAAATATCTGGCCTAGATGCAGTGAGGTATAACAAAGAACCAATCATACCTCTTTACAGCTTCTGATCTACCTTTAATCCATTGTCTTATTTGCTTAAGGTGCAAGTTGGATGGATTGGAGTGTTCATCACTTTACAATCTTCAAGCTTGAACTTCCTTAGAAACTCCTTTGTATACTTTGTTTGATGAACATACACTCCATCTTTACACTGATTAATTTGAATTCCAAGGAAGAACTTCAATTCTCCCATCATACTCATTTCAAATTCATCCTGCATTAACTTAGAAATTTCCTTGCAAAAAGATGCATTAGTAGAACCAAATATTATATCATCAACATATATCTGCATAACAAGAATGTCTTTCTTAAGAGTCTTTCTGAAGAGTGTTGTGTCAACCTGACCTTTTTTAAAATCATTTTCAATTAAGAAATTGCTTAGTCTATCATACCATGCTCTGGGAGCTTGTTTAAGACCATACAATGATTTCTTAAGCTTATAAACACGGTCATGATGCTTAAGATCCTCAAAACCAAGAGGTTGTTTGAAAAACACTTCTTCTAATATCACTCCATTGAGAAATGCACTCTTTACATCCATTTGATATAATATTATGCCATAATTAACTACATATGATAGAAGTAACCTGATTGCTTCCAATCTTGCAACTAAAGTAAATGTTTTAGTATAATCAATGCCTTCTTGTTGACTGTAGTCTTGAGCAACAAGTCTAGCTTTGTTTCTGACTACTTCACCTTGTTCATTCAGTTTGTTTCTGAATACCCATTTTGTTCCAATTATGTTCTTCTGCTGAGGTTTGGATACCAGATCCCACACATCATTTCTCTGAAATTGATTGAGTTTTACTTACATTGCTAATATCCATCCATCATATGATAGGGCTTCATCAACTATAGTAGGTTTTATTACTGACAACAGTCCTATCATAGACTCTTCTTCTCTGAAATATGATCTTGTTCTTCTAGGACTTTTTTTGTTTCCAATGATTTGATCTTCAGGACTCGAAGACTTGTACTTGAAAGTATTCTTGGATTGATTAGCTTGCTGAGAACCATCTTGAGCTTCATCAGAAGCTACTTCATCTTGAGCTTCTGGAGTGGGTTCAGCTTTTGGACTCTCTTCAGATTCAGGAGTCTGATCAGGTTCTGAGGTATCTTCAGGCACTTGCATATCTGCAAAAGTTTCACCTTGCTCTGGAGTTTCATCTTTAGGCTCTGTGTCATCAAATTTAACGTGCATTGATTTTTCAACACAGAGTGTCTCTGAATTATACACTCTGTATGCCTTTGACCTTTCAGAGTAACCTAAAAAGATTCCTCTTTGGACCTTGGCGTCAAATTTCTTTAGGTAGAGCTTGTTGTTTAGAATGTAACAGGTATATCCAAATTGATGAAAGTAATAGATATTGGGTCTTCTTCCCTTAAAGAGTTCATATGTTGTTTTCTCCAAGATAGGTCTGATATATATTCTATTTTGGACATAACATGTTGTATTCACCGCTTCTGCCCAGAAATCTTTAGCCAAATTATTTTCATGAATCATGGTTCTTGCCATTTCTTGTAAATTTATATTCTTTTTCTCTACAACCCGATTTTGCTGTGGAGTTCTAGGAGAAGAGAATTCATGAATAATTCCATGTTTTTCACAAAAATCTTCAAATGGCTCATTATCAAATTCTCCACCATGATCACTTCTTACTTTTAAAATTTTCATTTCCTTTTCAGACTGTATTTTAGTGCAGAAGTTACTGAATACATCATAAGCATTATCCTTACTTCTCATGAATTTTACCCAAGTCCATCTGCTATAATCATCAACAATGACTAATCCATATTTACTTCCATATAAGGATGCAGTGTTAACTGGTCCAAATAAGTCAATATGAAGCAGTTCTAAATGTCTGGAGGTTGAGACAATGTCTTTAGTTTTAATAGATGATTTCACAATCTTCCCTTTCTGGCATGCACCACAAAGTGCATTTGATCGAAGGAAAATTACCTTCTGATCAACCAGTTCAGAGAAGTTGATTTTATAGACATTCTCTATCCTCTTTCCTTTGAACACTATGGAATTGTCATCCTTGTTAATAACTGTGCAGTTGGTCTTTTCAAACATCACATCATAACCATTGTCACAAAACTGACTAATACTTAAAAGGTTATGTTCAAGACCATCTACCAATCACACATTATTAATAGAGATAGAGGAGCTACCAATAGTTCCTATACCAATGATCTTGCCAGATTGGTTGCCTCCAAAATTCACATTTCCTCCTTCTTTCATTGTGAGGGTGAGGAACATAGATTTCTCTTCTGTCATATGTCTTGAGCAACCGCTGTCTAAGTACCATTATTTTTGCTTTTCCTTTGCTCTTAGGCATATCTGCAGTATTGACATTTTCATATTTAGGTACCCATTGCTTTATGGGTCCTTTGAGGTTAGTGCTGGAAGTTTTACTCTTCACTTCTTGTACCTTGTGATGTGAGTTTGATAGCTTCTGATTAACCAATACCTTAGGTTTTGCACCTTTTGGTTTTGATTCACACGAAGCAACCACTATTTTGTTCTTCTGAGACTTAGACTTTAAGATACCAGATTCTAGTTTCAACAGACTCTAAGAAACAGGTTCTTATCTCTTCAGAATCTTGATCTTTGATGTCTTAGAGTCAGAGTTTATCATTGCCTTAGGCTTAGAGTTCTTTGGCTTTGAAGTAATCTTAGCCTTAGAGCTAGAAGCTTCAGGTTCTGACTGAACCACAGTTTTAAACTTTGCACCTTCAGGTACAAAGAAGGTTTTCAACCCTTCCTTGATGCATTCACAACATGCTTTAAGACTGATTTCATTAGGTTTCCCTTCTGAGAATCCACTCCCTTTGCCATTGTTTTTGTAAATGTTGTAAATCATAGAAGCAACTTTGCTTCTTTCAATACCATATATAAAAAAAATCTTCAAGAGCAATTTCATGTTTACTTAAAGGTTTTCCATTACACTTTTCTTGTAGCTTCTGACACAGAAACTTGAGCTTCTCTTCATACGTTTTACAAATGAAGTCAAAGCCTATAAGTCCTTCTTCAGAAGCTTTCAGATCCAATATAGTTGATTCTTGTTGTTTCATTAAATCAACATATTTTTCTTTTAAATCTTTCAACTCATTGGTTCTAAGTTCAAAATGTGTAAGGAGCTCTTTAAGAGACTCAATAAGTTCTTCTCTGGGAATTTTTTAGTATACCTCATTTTCATCTTTAGATTCTGAGTCAGATTCTGCTTTTGAAGTCACTGTAGCCACTAACCCTCTAGCTATATTTGCTTCATCTTCTGCTTCTTCCTTTCCAGACCCATATTTACTGTCTAAATCTTCCCAGGTTGCCATTAAACTGTTCATAATCTGCTTCTTGAATTTTCTTGAATTGAAGCTTGATTTCTTTGACTTGTCCTTTGATTTCTCCTTCTGAAGATAAAGGCAATCAACAATGAAATGTCCAGGCTTCTTACAGTTGAAGCATCCCTTCTGATCTTCTTTCTTGAAGCTTTTGTAGACTCCTTTCTTGCTCTAAAACTTCCTGTTCTTCTTTGCCAGATACTCAAGCTTGTTGGAAAGCATAGTCATCTTCTTAGTAGGATCTTCATCAGAATCTACGTCAGGTGATTCTTCTTTAGATTCGACAACTTTAAGAGCTTTCGATGACTTCCCTTTAGATGGCAGAGCAATAGATTTACTCTTCTTAGCAGGCTCTGAAGGTGAGAAAAACACAAGAAGGGGGTTGAATTGTGTTGGCTTTTTCTTCGTTTTCTCCTACTGAAGTCACTGATCAGAAGCAGTTAGATTACAACTTCTGAAGTGATGTTCAGATTCTAAATGCAGCAGATAACAACAAAGAGAGAGAGAGAGAAAGAGAGAGAGAGAGAGAGAGAGAGAGAGAGAGAGAGAGAAAAGAAAGACACAAAGCAATTATACAGGTTCCTTCCACAAACCGGAAGTAGTCCTGTCCCCCTTGCACTTCCAAGGAGAGTTCACTAAAATGTAATATCTGATTACAAATGCTCACTGCTAAAACTAGCAAGATATTTCAAATTACTCAAGCACAACTGCAAGAGATTTCCTATGCTCCTGAACACAATTAAGAGACTTCTATGTTCAAGCACAACTGCAAGAGTCTTCTAATCAAAATGAATTACAAAGAAAAATGTTTGAGGTTGAACACTTGATATACAATCAGTGGTGTTGACAATACAAATCATATACAGACTCTTAAGACTCTAGAATTTCTAAGATATGAACTTTGATAAGAAAGTCTAAGTGAACTTTTGATGCAGAACAATTTCAGCAGAGGTTTGGCACTTTTAAATTGTTGTTGAGTCTCTTAGAATTCTCTAAGTATTAACTCCTTTATATAGAGATGTGAAATAGACGTTGTGAATTGCCAGCACATAAAAAAGAGTCGTTTGAAGCTTTGATCAATTACCAATGATCTTTTGCCTGATATGGTTATTGTCCTATGAAGGATCAATTTCAAATCCATTCCAAGTCTGAAGGAACATTGTAGCAGGCGTAGCTGTTATTCTTGTCTTGTAGCAAAGACACAAACTGAGTAGTGGAGGTAGTGGTTGTACACTTCGTACAATTGTACTTTGTCAACGCTCTTCAAAGAACAGGCATCCAATGCCTTGAAATCCATTTGAATTAGCCGTTGCTTTACTCTTCTGGTCTTCTGCAATGCTAGGCGTGATTAAATCCTTTGAACAACCTTTGAAGCTTTAAGTCTCTCATCTTCTGATGAACTTCAGCTTCTGGTGATCTTGCTTCTGATGACGTCATCACTTCAGGAGCACTTTGACTTCAGGAGCACTAGTCTTCAGATGCATTAAGCTTCATTTACTTTGTTGATTCCATTGCTCTCATCTGTTCTTCCATTACCTAAGCTTTAAGTAGACACAAATTTTTTGTCTATGGTCCTGTACACTTGAACAAATATTTGCATATCCAATTGACAATTTTTAATACCTTGTTATCATCAAAACTCTCAAGAGATAATGTTAAACACATTTTGTTCCAACAGGCTCATGTTCATTTAAGCTTATTTCATGAACCTTGAGAGAGCTAACAAGATCTTCAACACTTAAAGTGTTTAAATCTTTAGCTTCCTCAATAGAAGTAGCTTTGGGTCTCCATCTAGCAGGCAAGCTTCTCAGTATCTTTCTCACATGATAAGAAGCTACATAGCTTTTCTTCAGTATTTGAAGTCCAGAGACTAGAGTCTGAAATCTTGAGTACATTTGCTCAATACTTTCATCATATTTCATCTTGAACAACTCATACTGATGAACAAGCATAAGAGCCTTTGCTTCTCTTACTTTCTTACTACCTTCATAGTTTGCACAGAGAGAAGCAAATGTTGCCTTTGCAGTAGATTTGTCACTCATCTTCATATACTCTCCATGAGGTATAGCAAGAACAAATGAACCTCTGATCTTGTGATGTTTCTTGTAAATTTTCTTCTGAGCAGGAGTATGTTTCTTTCTATCAACAACAACTCCTTCTTCATCAAGGACCAAGTCACCAACACCATCTTCAAGAATATCCCACAACTCTTCATCTAAACCCATGACATAACTGTAGAAGTTGGTTTTCCACCTAGAGAATTCTTCAGGATCTCCATTAAACTTTGGAATTTTACCAGAGTCAGCTTTCTTGTCACCATAATCATATGGAATATCACTGTTGTTGTTGTTCTGACCAGAACTAGAGTCTTCACCAGACATGTTTTTCTCAGATCTTTTTCTGTTACATTGTTAACGATTAAGACAACAGATCAAGGCTCTAGATACCAATTGAAGGTGAGAAAAACACAAGAAGGGGGGGGGGGGGGTTGAATTGTGTTAGCTTTTTCTTCTTTTTCTCCTACTGAAGTCACTGTTCAGAAGCAGGTAGAATTCAGCTTCTGAGGTGAGGTTCATAATCTAAATGCAGCGGATAAAAACAGAGAGAGAGAGAGAGATAGAGATAGAGAGAGAGAGAGAGAGAGAGAGAGAGAAGACACAAAGCAATTATACAGGTTCCTTCCACAAACCGGAAGTAGTCTTGTCCCCCTTGCACTTCCAAGGAGAGTTCACTAAAAAATGTAATATCTGATTACAAATGCTCACTACTAAAACTAGCAAGAGACTTCAAACTACTCAAGCACAACTGCAAGAGATTTCCTATGCTCAAGAACTAAATCAAGAGACTTCCTATGCTCAACCACAACTGAAAGAGACTTCTAATCAAACAGAATTACAAAGAAATTTGTTTGAGGTTGAACACTTTATATACAATCAGTGGTGTTCACAATACAAATCAGATACAGACTCTTAATACTCTAGAATTTCTAAGATATGAAAGTTGATAAGAAATTCTAAGTGAACTTTGATGTGAAGAACAATTTCAGCAGAGTTTTGGCACTTGTGAATTGTTGAATGATCCCCTTCAATTCTCTAAGTCTTCACTCCTTTATATAGAGGTGTGAAAGAGATGTCTTTATTGCTAGCACATCAAAAAGATTCGTTTGAAGCTTGATCAAATCACCAATGAATTGTTGCCTGATTTGGTTATTGTCCTATGAAGGATAAATTTCAAATCAATTCCAAGACTGGAGGAACACTGGTGCAGGCATAGCTGTTATTCTTGTCTTGTTGCAGAGACAAAACAGAGTAGTGGAGATAGTGGTTGTACAATTCGTACAATTGTCCTTTTTCAACTCTCTTCAACGAATAAGCATCCAATGACTTTAAATCCATTTGAATTGCCCGTTGCTTCATCCTTCTA
Organism: Medicago lupulina; assembly: GCA_958299785.1. Classification (NCBI taxonomy): domain Eukaryota; kingdom Viridiplantae; phylum Streptophyta; class Magnoliopsida; order Fabales; family Fabaceae; genus Medicago; species Medicago lupulina. The sequence goes on along the minus strand of OY283141.1, from coordinate 28,822,714 downwards.
GTCTTCTGCAATGATAGGCGTGATTTGAATCCTTTGAACAACCTTTTTGAAGCTTCAATTCTTTCAGCTTGTGATGATCTTCAACTCCTGATGATCTTCAGAACTTATGATGAAATGTGCTTCTGGTGATATGTGCTTCTGATGAGGTGCTTCTGATGACGTCAGCACTTCAGGAGCACTTGTCTTTAGATGCTTCAAGCTTCCTTCTTGTTGATTCCATTGCTCTCATTTGTTCTTCCAGAACCTATGCTTTAAAGAGACACTAAATTTTTGTCTATGGTCCTGCACACTTGACAATTTTTAATACCTTGTTATCATCAAAGCTCAAAGGGTTAAGTTAAACACATTTTGTTCTAACAATCAAGTCAACAAGCATCATAGTTGATTAGGTACATGAGCCAGTGCTCTTGATTTAGTATTTATAGTTAAGGTTTAAGGCAGAACGTGAGTGATAGATAAAACAAACTTCGAGCCATTTACGTTATTCCCTCCTTTATTCATAGTTAGACTATTGGTCCTAGTTTGACAAAATTGTTGAAAACGAGATCTCATGGTTGACGTTGGGATTTCTTTTTCAGCTATATGTTGTTGGTAGTCATATCAGGTCTTTGTGATTAATTCTTTGAGTGTTTTTCCTCACTTTCCAATGTTCGACACTAACCCCGCTGAAGGGAATTTTGCATGAATATTTAATGCTTTAACTATTTCCTCACCCTTTTGATGTATTGAGAACGTTACAATCAAGTGGAAAATTTGTATCTATAAATAGAGACTTTTCCCATACTTATGCCATATCTTCCTCTTATCATTTCCTTTCTCTATGTTTCTCAATCTTTATCCTCTTCATAAATCTCCAGATCTTTTTCCTTTTACCTCCCTTCATAACTGTTCTTGTATAGGCCACAGACTTCCAAGTTCTAAAGGGCTCATCCCAGAAAGAAGTCTAAGAAATTGTGGTATGTAATAAAACATACCCATAAGATTAGAGCCTAAGCTATCAACAATCAGGATGAGCACGAACCATAATGAGAAACCAATAAGGTTCACGACACAAGAAGACTTGAGTCGAGGTGAACAATCAGCATAGTCCATTTCACTAGAGCACCGACAGACCAAAGGTGAACAATTGATGAGGTTTGTGGAACTAATACACCTAAAGATAAGTTTTATATTTGTCCCTCAAAGGAAAATTGTTGTCCCTAATATAATCATGATTGTCCTTCAAAGACAACTATATTAGCACGGATAAAAGGGCCTAAACCCTAATCATCTACAATGAATACTAGCATTTAAGCATGGGGTCAGTCATGTTCATTATTCACTATACAAAACATATCTTTCTACACTCACTGACTTGAGCGTCAGAGAACATTCATGTACAACACTGTTCTTTGCATAAAGATGAGGGCCAAGGGCGACATAGAAGAAGGTTGTAGTTGACAGAAGTATCCTACACAAATGTCATTCAAGACCATCAACCCAAGGATCAATAAGTTTTCTAGTAAATAGGTGTGGGTGAAATAATTTTTATGACGGTGAACATGAGTCATCATTAATTAGTCTCGGTGTTCTTATTTTTCATTGATGAGGATTTAAAGAAAAACAAGCTAATAGATGATATCTTATTCTACCAATCCTTTTGAGAGTACCATGACTAATCAAATGAAGGTTTTGTTGAAGCAAAAATCTTTTTGATGAGTGTTTTAATGATAACAAACCTCGTGGAATAAATGATAAGTTTTATGAATGGTGATCTACTGATGTTTGCACTTGAGTTTGTGTTAAAAGAACAGGAATCACATAAGTGGAGAAGCTAGAAGCCACCCACATTGATAAGTGCATTATATCTACTCAACAATGAAAGAATGAGTATATCATCAGTTGAGGCAACAAGATCATATCTCCATGAAGATTCATAACTCAAGAATCATGATAGAAGAACTTGAATCATTATGGAAGAACTTACATCACAAGCTATACAAGAATGTGCTTGATGTTATGTGACAAAACTCACATTGAGTGTTATGTTATATGATTTGAAGATCATCCATGGGTAAACATGATAAAAGGAAATATGCATACAAGCTAGGAAGATTCTCAGAACCTCCTCAAAGTGTCACACTTCCAAAGCTTCTGAAGATAAGAAGTTCAGAGTTCAGAATGTTCATATGAACAGAGATCAAAATGTTCATATGAATGGAGTTCATAATAATCATGAACATTAACCCTGAATATATCCAAAAACAATAAAGGATTAATTCATGGATAAACAAGAATATTTAAAGTCATTAGTTTCATGCAATGATGAACTAGATGCAAAGAAATATTCTTTTGGACCTCAAAGAAAGAATCATCTTGTTTGTCAAAACAAATGATTTCTCATTTATATGCTTCAAGTAGTTTTTGAAGGAAATAAATAAACAACCTTCATAGGGTTCAAAGTGTTGAAGAACATCAGAATGTTCAGCACAAAGTACAACCGTCAAAAAGAAAGGAACCCAGAAGAAACATTCTGAAGTTCATATGTTTGAACCCATAAGGAGTTCAGAAGGTTGTTCAGAAGGTTGCTCAGAAGGTTCATTAGAGCAAACCCATAAATCAATGTCCACACCAAGAACATGCAAGAACAGATATGACATGATCATATCTTATGCAGACAATGATTTTGACTTTGGATCAAGAAATCATTAAAGACATATATGGTGATTAAAGGATTAATGGACTTTGATAGTTCTTGGTATTTGTGCGTTCTTGAGTGATTAACCAAGAAACAAACAAAGTTTAAATCATACCAAGATACAAGAAATCAAGGAACATTTGCATTCATGAACTAATTCTGAGTTAAGAAAGTTAGTTCAGAATGTTGTTCAGAATGTTGATCAGTGAGTTGATCAGAAGGTTCGCGCTGAGATCAGAAGACTCAGCTTCTGAAGACATCAGAAGCTACACATCAGAAGCTACACTTCATAAGCTACAATTCAGAAGCTATACTTCAAAAGCTAGCTGATGTTCAGAAGCTGCTGTTCGGAAGCTGCACTTTAGAATCTCAAGAACATTAATCAAGGTCATGCAAGACACATGTGACATGAATAAATGTCTAGGAAGGTACTTCTGCATGAATCAATCAAGCAATAAAGGCATTTACAAGGTTAATGTCAAAAAGGATATTCAATGTTCATTTAAGACTATGAACATTTGAATTACTAGGAATATTCCAATGTGAATATCATCCTAGATGTTGCAATTACTGCACTTTGTAACGCCCTAGTTGTTATTTTACTATTTTTGGTTGATTTTAATATATTTTATGTATTTTATATGATTTATGTGAATATGTGATATTGTTATTTGATTTATAGTTTATTATATGATAATTAGTTATGATTTTGTGTTATTTAATAAAATAGGAGAAATATAAATATTTATTTGGTTAAAGGACTTAATTAGAATTAAAGGAATTATTAGGAGTTAAATGAAATTAAGGAGGGAGTAAAGAGGAAAAGAGAGGTTATGTTTTGGGGAAAAAGGAAATAGGAAGAGTCAGACATTTTGTACGTTTAGTAAGAAAATAGAGAAAACCTAAGCTTTTTGAGAGAAGTCAAGAAGAAGCCAAGGGAAGAACTAGGAAGAGAGAATCCATCTATTTTTGCTGTAGAATTCGCTGAATTGAGGTAAGGGTGGGTTAAAATTTCAATTGTGATATATATATATATATATATATATATATATATATATATATGTTTCATGAATTTGGATTGAGAATTGTTATACTGTTTTAGGTTTTTCAAGAATATGATGAATTGCCTAATGTTGTTGATTATGCTGTTGATTGTGTTATTCTGAGTTGTTATTGGCTATACATTGTATATTAGACCTGTAAACGCTTCTGTAAATCATTTTGGGTGTTTGGGGGATCAAAATGGGGTTTTTGGATGAGAAAGGGTTTGTGAAATCGTAGGTTTCTAGTCTGCCCAGATGAGCGCTCGCTCAAGCGAGCAAGCCGTCGCTCAAGCGAGCGACACTTTTCCCTGCCCAGAATTGCTTCGCGCCCGTTCGCTCAAGCGAGCTGCAAGCAAACTCCAAGCGTGCAGAACCTGATGTTTCGTCATTTAGGTCGCTTAAGCGAGTTACCCGTCGCTTAAGCGAGCAACGCGAATTTTGCCCAGAATTTTGAAAATCAGCCGTTCGCTTAAGCGAACCGTAAGCGAGCAAGGTCCTGACCTACGTGATTTAGGTCGCTTAAGCGACCAGTTGCTCGCTTAAGCGAGCTGGGTCCTGTGCGACCATTTTGTGTGATTTTTCTAAGTGCTCCTAACCCAAACCTAAGCTTCCTAACATGTTTGTTGGATTTATTTAGAATTGTTTAGATGGTAAAACTTATATATGAAGATGAATAGGATGAAATTATGTAAGTTCTATGAAACTAATTATTCATGTTAAGTGTGAGTTTGCCATTGATGTTGCTGAGTGGTATTGTCCAGTTGGGGAGGGTATCCTAAGTTGTCGTTGTCTGGTTGTATGCTGATATACACCATTAGATGTTGTTGGGTTATATGCTGATATACACCACTGAGTCCAATTATACTCATATGCATTTGTTGGGGGCTTATTGCCCTGGAATGTTTATCATTCACCCGTTGGGGGCTTATTGCCCTGGAATGTTTATCATTCACCTGTTGAGGGCTTATGCCCTGGGATGCTTTAACCATCCAACTGTTGAGGGCTCATGCCCTGGAATGCTTGTCATTCAACGCGCGTAAAATGGTACCACATGCATGTTGCACTTTGTAGTTGACGTCGTTGCATAGTTGAAGTCGTTGCATAGTCGTGTCGGTCAGAGTTGTTGTTGGTGTGATGTCGCCACAAAAGTTGTTGTTGTAATTATTTAAATGAAGTAATATTTTTGATGAATGATGATGCCATATATGTATGGATATTGATATATTTGTTGATGTGTTTTAATTAAAGTTGATGATTCATTATATATATATTATTTTTGATTTGTGGACTTACCCCTTCTGTTGGAATTGCCGCCTTGTGGGCAAGTGCAGGTAATGAAGGCTAGTGAGATGTTGGCTCTTGTGTCTTAGGGCTCTGATACGTAACGGGATGGGGAATCGTTGTCTTTTCTTGCATTCCTTTATGTATCATTTCTTTTTGAAGAATATGTTGTTGAAAATTTATTTGTTGAATAATATTGTTATGTTGAGGCCTTGTGCTAATGAATTATGTTGTAGTTGACGATGATTTTAAAAGAATAATTCCACTGCAGATTTTATAAGGATGATATGTTGAATTAAATAGTTTTATTTTCTATTTAAGAAAGTTTTTGAAAAGTAGTGTAATGCTCCGTTTGATGTTGAATAACTCTGATTATTATTATTATTATTATTATTAATATTATTATTACGTCATTTTGGGAAACGGGGTGTTACAATTGGTATCAGAGCAGGTCGGTCCGTCCGGCCAATTAGTAGAGTCGTGTCGAGCCTAGTAGAGTTGTGTGACAGCTTTAAACTGTCTTTGTTGTCTTGATTTGTTGTTGTTATGTAGAATTATCTAGATGGCTGGAAGGAATGATGCTGCTCTTGCTGCTGCTTTGTAAGCAATGGCTCAGGTTGTGGGACAACAACAACAAGGTGCTGGTGGTGGTGAAGGTGTGCGGATGCTTGAAACTTTCCTGAGAAACCATCCACCAACCTTCAAGGGAAGGTACGACCCCGATGGAGCGCAGACTTGGCTGAAGGAGGTCGAAAGGATCTTCCGGGTGATGCAATGCAGTGATGCGCAGATGGTGCGGTTTGGTACACATATGTTGGCTGAGGAGGCTGACGACTGGTGGGTAAGCACTCAACCAATTCTTCAGGATGAAGGAGCTGTGATTACATGGGCTGTGTTTAGAAGAGAATTTCTAAGGAGGTATTTTCCAGAAGATGTCCGTGGTAGGAAAGAAATTGAGTTCCTTGAGCTGAAGCAAGGGGACATGTCTATTACAGAATATGCTGCTAAATTTGTGGAGCTGGCCAAGTTCTATCCACATTAATCTGCGGAGACTGCTGAGTTCTCCAAATGCATCAAGTTTGAAAATGGTCTGCGAGCTGATATCAAGCGGGCCATTGGCTATCAGAAGATAAGAGACTTCTCTGAGTTGGTAAGCAGTTGTAGGATCTATGAAGAGGATACAAAGGCTCATTACAAGGTGATGAGTGACCGAAGAGGTAAGGGGCAGCAGAGTCGCCCGAAGCCTTATAGTGCCCCAGCTGATAAGGGCAAACAGAGAATGCATGATGAAAGGAGACCTGCACGTAGAGATGCTCCTGCTGAGATTGTTTGTTATAAGTGTGGTGTGAAAGGCCACAAGAGTAATGCCTGCAACCGAGATGAGAAGAAGTGTTTCCGATGCGGAAAGAAGGGCCATACTGTCACTGAATGTAAGCGTGGGGATATTGTTTGCTTCAATTGTAATGAGGAGGGTCACATTGGTTCTCAGTGTACGCAGCCTAAGAAGGCGCAAACCAGTGGAAGAGTATTTGCCTTGACCGGTACCCAGACCGATAATGAAGATCGACTTATCAGAGGTACTTGTTTCTTTAATGGTACTCCTTTAATTGCTATTATAGATACTGGTGCTACGCATTGTTTCATTGCTATTGACTGTGCAAAAAGATTGGGTTTGATTATGTCTGATATGAATGGGGAGATGGTTGTTGAAACTCCAGCCAAGGGTTCAGTAACTACTTCCCTTGTCTGTTTAAGTTGTCCGTTGTCTGTATTTGGTAGAGATTTTGAGGTTGCCTTGTTTGTTTGCCGTTGGTGGGAATGGATGTAATATTGGGAATGAATTGGTTAGAATACAATCATGTCCTGATTAATTGTTTTAGCAAGACGGTACGATTTTCTTCTGCTGAAGAAGAGAGTGGAGCAGAATTTTTATCCACTAAAGAGATGAAGCGGTTAGAACAAGACGGCGTCTTGATGTTTTCCTTGTTGGCGTTCTTGTCAGTAGAAAATCAAACTGTGATTGATAGATTGCCTGTTGTGAAAGAGTTTCCTGAAGTTTTTCCTGATGAGATTCCAGATGTGCCACCAGAGAGGGAGGTCGAGTTTGCAATTGATCTTGTTCTGGGAATGAAGCCTGTGTCGATGGCTCCTTACCGTATGTCAGCTTCTGAGTTAGCTGAGTTAAAGAAGCAGTTGGAAGACTTACTTGATAAGAAGTTTGTAAGACCGAGTGTTTCGCCTTGGGGAGCGCCGGTGTTGTTGGTTAAGAAGAAGGATGGTAGCATGCGGTTGTGTATAGATTACCGTCAATTGAACAAAGTGACGATAAAGAACAGGTATCCACTTCCGAGGATTAATGACTTGATGGATCAACTAGTGGGTGCTTGTATATTTAGCAAGATTGACTTGAGGTCGGGTTACCATCAGATTAAGGTGAAAGATGAGGATATGCAAAAGACGGCCTTTAGGACACGATATGGTCATTATGAATATAAGGTGATGCCTTTCGGTGTTACTAATGCACCTGGTGTGTTTATGGAATACATGAACAGAATTTTTCATGAGTATCTTGATCAGTTTGTTGTGGTATTTATTGATGATATCTTGATTTATTCTAAGACTGAAGCAGAGCATGCAAAGCATTTGAAGATTGTATTGCAAGTGCTGAAGGAGAAGAAGTTGTATGCCAAGCTGTCCAAATGTGAGTTCTGGCTGAATGAAGTAAGTTTTCTTGGCCATATTATTTCTGGTAATGGTATTGCTGTAGATCCTTCGAAGGTTGATGTTGTATCGCAGTGGGAGACACCGAAGTCAGTTACTGAGATTAGAAGTTTTCTTGGTTTGGCTGGTTATTACCGTAGGTTCATTGAAGGATTTTCAAAGTTGGCACTTCCTTTGACGCAGTTGACTTGTAAAGGTAAAGCATTTGTGTGGGATACTCAATGTGATTGTAGTTTCAATGAGTTGAAGCGAAGATTGACGACTGCTCCTATTTTGATTTTGCCGAAACCAGAAGAACCTTTTGTTGTTTAGTGTGATGCATCTAAGCTGGGCTTAGGTGGTGTTTTGATGCAAGATGGAAAGGTAGTAGCTTATGCTTCTAGGCAGTTGAGGATCCATGAAAAGAATTATCCTACGCATGATCTAGAGTTGGCAGCTGTGGTGTTTGTGTTGAAAATTTGGAGGCACTATTTGTACGGTTCCAGATTTGAGGTTATTAGTGATCTTAAAAGTTTAAAATATTTATTTGATCAGAAGGAGTTGAACATGAGGCAGAGGAGGTGGCTTGAGTTGCTTAAGGATTATGATTTTGGCTTGAATTACCATCCTGGTAAAGCCAATGTAGTTGCGGATGCGTTGAGCAGAAAGACATTGCATATGTCTGCTATGATGGTGAAAGAATTCGAGTTGCTTGAACAGTTTAGGGACTTGAGTCTTGTTTGTGAAAGGTCACCTCAGAGTGTGCGGTTGGGCATGTTGAAGATTAATAGTGATTTCTTGAATAGTATCAAGGAGGCACAGAAGACTGATGTTAAGTTTGTGGATTTGATGACTGCTAGTGATCAGAATGCGGATGGTGACTTTAAGGTTGATGACCAAGGTGTATTGAGGTTTAGAGGAAGGATTTGTATTCCTGATGATGAGGATTTGAGGAAGTTGATTTTAGAAGAAAGTCACAAGAGTAGCTTGAGTATTCATCCGGGAGCTACAAAGATGTACCATGATTTGAAGAAATTGTTTTGGTGGTCTGGTTTGAAAAGAGATGTTGCTCAGTTTGTGTATGCATGTTTGACTTGTCAGAAGTCCAAAGTTGAGCATCAGAAGCCTGCAGGGCTGTTGACTCCGTTAGATGTACCTGAGTGGAAGTGGGACAGCATTTCCATGGATTTTGTAACTAGTTTACCGAATACTCCAAGAGGGCATGATGCCATTTGGGTCGTGGTCGACAGGTTGACTAAGTCGGCGCACTTTATTTCGATCAATATTAGTTATCCGGTAGCTCAGTTGGCGGAGATTTATATTCGTGACATTGTGAGGCTGCATGGTGTTCCGTCAAGTATTGTGTCGGATAGAGATCCGAGGTTCACTTTGAGGTTCTAGAAGAGTTTGCAAGACGCTTTGGGTTCGAAGTTGAGATTGAGTTCGGCTTATCATCCGCAGACAGATGGTCAGTCGGAAAGGACTATCCAATCTTTAGAGGATTTGTTGAGAGTGTGTGTACTCGAGCAAGGTGGAGCTTGGGACAGCCACTTACCGTTGATAGAGTTCACTTATAACAATAGTTACCATTCGAGTATTGGTATGGCACCGTTCAAAGCTTTGTATGGTCGGAGGTGCAGAACTCCTTTATGTTGGTTTGAGTCGGGTGAAAGTGTTGTTTTGGGACCAGAGTTGGTTCAGCAGACTATAGAGAAGGTCAAGATGATCAGAGAAAAGATGAAAGCATCGCAAGATCGTCAGAAGAGTTACCATGAAAAGCGAAGAAAGGCCCTTGAGTTTCAGGAGGGTGATCATGTGTTCTTGAGGGTTACTCCTATGACGGGTGTAGGACGTGCATTGAAGTCTAAGAAGTTGACTCCAAAGTTCATTGGTCCTTATCAGATTTCAGAGAGGGTTGGAACCGTGGCGTATCGGATTGGGTTGCCACCACATCTTTCGAACTTGCATGATGTGTTTCATGTGTCGCAGCTAAGGAAGTATGTAGCAGATCCTTCTCATGTTATTCCTAGAGATGATGTGCAAGTTAGGGATAACCTTACCGTGGAGACTTTACCTTTGAGGATTGAGTATCGTAAGGTGAAGCAGTTGAGAGGCAAGGGGATACCTTTGGTGAAGGTTGTTTGGGGCGGTGTAACTGGTGAAAGTTTGACTTGGGAGTTGGAGAGTAAGATGCAAGAATCCTACCCTGAGTTGTTTGTTTGAGGTAAGATTTCGAGGACGAAATTCTCTATGTTGGGGAGAGTTGTAACGCCATAGTTGTTATTTTACTATTTTTGGTTTATTTTAATATATTTTATGTATTTTATATGATTTATGTGAATATGTGATGTTGTTATTTGATTTATAGTTTATTATATGATAATTAGTTATGATTTTGTGTTATTTAATAAAATAGGAGAAATATAAATATTTATTTGGTTAAAGGACTTAATTAGAATTAAGGGAATTATTAGGAGTTAAATGAAATTAAGGAGGGGAGTAAAGAGGAAAAGAGAGGTTATGTTTTGGGGAAAAAGGAAATAGGAAGAGTCAGACATTTTGTACGTTCAGTAAGAAAATAGAGAAAACTTAAGCTTTTTGAGAGAAGTCAAGAAGAAGCCAAGGGAAGAACTAGGAAGAGAGAATCCATCTATTTTTGCTGTAGAATTCGCTGAATTGAGGTAAGGGTGGGTTAACATTTCAATTGTGATATATATATATATATATATATATATATATATATATATATATATATATATATATATATATATATATGCATGTTTCATGAATTTGGATTGAGAATTGTTATACTGTTTTAGGTTTTTCAAGAATATGATGAATTGCCTAATGTTGTTGATTATGCTGTTGATTGTGTTATTCTGAGTTGTTATTGGCTATACATTGTATATTAGACCTGTAAACGCTTCTGTAAATCATTTTGGGGGATCAAAATGGGGTTTTTGGATGAGAAAGGGTTTGTGAAATCGTAGGTTTCTAGTCTGCCCAGATGAGCGCTCGCTCAAGCGAGCAAGCCGTCGCTCAAGCGAGCGACACTTTTCCCTGCCCATAATTGTTTCGCGCCCGTTCACTCAAGCGAGCTGCAAGCGAACTCCAAGCGTGCAGAACCTGATGTTTCGTCATTTAGGTCGCTTAAGCGAGTTACCCGTCGCTTAAGCGAGCAACGCGAATTTTGCCCAGAATTTTGAAAATCAGCCGTTCGCTTAAGCGAACCGTAAGCGAGCTGTAAGCGAGCAAGGTCCTGACCTACGTGATTTAGGTCGCTTAAGCGACCAGTTGCTCGCTTAAGCGAGCTGGGTCCTGTGCGACCATTTTGTGTGATTTTTCTAAGTGCTCCTAACCCAAACCTAAGCTTCCTAACATGTTTGTTGGATTTATTTAGAATTGTTTAGATGGTAAAACTTATATATGAAGATGAATAGGATGAAATTATGTAAGTTCTATGAAACTAATTATTCATGCTAAGTGTGAGTTTGCCATTGATGTTGCTGAGTGGTATTGTCCAGTTGGGGAGGCTATCCTAAGTTGTCGTTGTCTGGTTGTATGCTGATATACACCATTAGATGTTGTTGGGTTGTATGCTGATATACACCACTGAGTCCATTCATACTCATATGCATTTGTTGGGGGCTTATTGCCCTGGAATGTTTATCATTCACCCGTTGGGGGCTTATTGCCCTGGAATGTTTATCATTCACCTGTTGAGGGCTTATGCCCTGGGATGCTTTAACCATCCAACTGTTGAGGGCTCATGCCCTGGAATGCTTGTCATTCAACGCGCGTAAAATGGTACCACATGCATGTTGCACTTTGTAGTTGACGTCGTTGCATAGTTGAAGTCGTTGCATAGTCGTGTCGGTCAGAGTTGTTGTTGGTGTGATGTCGCCACAAAAGTTGTTGTTGTAATTATTTAAATGAAGTAATATTTTTGATGAATGATGATGCCATATATGTATGGATATTGATATATTTGTTGATGTGTTTTAATTAAAGTTGATGATTCATTATATATATATATTATTTTTGATTTGTGAACTCACCCCTTCTGTTGGAATTGTCGCCTTGTGGGCAAGTGCAGGTAATGAAGGCTAGTGAGATGTTGGCTCTTGTGTCTTAGGGCTCTGATACGTAACGGGATGGGGAATCGTTGTCTTTTCTTGCATTCCTTTATGTATCATTTCTTTTTGAAGAATATGTTGTTGAAGATTTATTTGTTGAATAATATTGTTATGTTGAGGCCTTGTGCTAATGAATTATGTTGTAGTTGACGATGATTTTAAAAGAATAATTCCGCTGCAGATTTTATAAGGATGATATGTTGAATTAAATAGTTTTATTTTCTATTTAAGAAAGTTTTTGAAAAGTAGTGTAATGCTCCGTTTGATGTTGAATAACTCTGATTATTATTATTATTATTAATATTATTATTACGTCATTTTGGGAAACGGGGTGTTACACACTTCAGTTATGTTTTCACTATTAGGATTGATTACATCAAGTACAAGTCTTACAAATCATCCTAAGTGAAAACAGATGGAACATTCTGATGATCAGAATGTTCAGCTCTGCACATGCTTCATACTGAGAACAGTATAGTAGGTGAAAAGTTAAAAAGCAAAGCAAAAAGGAGATATGGTCCTGATAAATCAGTGATGGACATGTCTGAGATTTGGTACTGCATAATATCTTGCATATCTCATAGAAGCATGGGCCTGAAGATTTCAGATCCACTATCTCTCTCCTGCACACAAAGTTCAAGACAGATTTGGTAACTTTATCCCACTTTATCCAGCAACTTTTGATGCATATGGAGAAGTAACTTTTTAAGGATAAAACCTGAACAAATCTTATGTCACGCATTGGTCAAACCCAGAAACTCATCAGACATTCATCATTGATGAACCCAGATGAAGATCCTAATGAACATCAACATTCTGATGAAGAGCACAACAACATTCTGATGTTCTTCCTGGGAACGCAACAACATTTTGATGGTCAGAATGTTCACCCAGATTTTCAAGTAAAAGCTTGTGGGGCCCAGGACACGTGGCATAACACCATTGGACACCCTAGAACGGCTATATGAGCCCCAAAACTCTATAAATAGAGATCAAAGGCTCAGCATTACTTGCACCATTGCAAAGCATACAAGAAAACAACAAAGATTGTTTGAAGCTCTTGCAATTTGAATTGATCATCACTGAAGGCTCTTTTTACCTTCTTTGTAGTGTAAATCAATTATCTTTGTTATCTCTATTAAAGATAACTTCTTCTTCCTCCTCTTCTGTTTGTTTCTCAAACATTCAAACTCCAACCATCTTGTAAAGTCTCATCTAGCTTTAGGGGTACTAAAGTGTTAGTTTGAGCAAAAGGTGTAAAAGTCTAAGTGGGTAACTTAGCAAGAAGAGAAGAAAGTCTCATCTAGCTTTAGGGGTACTAAAGTGTTAGTTTGAGCAAAAGGTGCAAAAGTCTAAGTGGGTAACTTAGCAAGAAGAAAAGAAAGTCTCATATAGCTTTAGGGGTACTAAAGTGTTATTTTGAGCAAAGGTGTAAAAGTCTAAGTGGATAACTTAGCAAGAAGGTGCAAGCCTACTGAGGCTAAGAGAATACAGAGTTGTAAGTGTTCAGGTGAACACAGATTGTAAGGTGCAGGATTTGAGAGGTTATCTCAAGCATCATAGTGGAAACTCTCACAAGATTGTGAGGAGAGGACTAGCCCATATTGGGTGAACCTCTATAAATCTCTGTGTGTTCTTTCTCTCTTCCCTATACTCTTTATTTTCAGTATACACAACACACACTAGCACACTTACTTTATTTATCAGTTTTTGTGTATGAACTTCAGAACGTTCTGAAGTTAGAATACTAACTTAACTATTCCAAGTAAACAACTTGAGAATCACTTTTAAGTTTCAGGATAATTTTCAAAGGGTCACAATTCAAACCCCCCTTCCTTGTGACTATTTTATTCACTTCAATTGGCATCAGAGCCTGCCTCTATGGTTTGAGCACTTAAAAGTGTATGAGGAAAAGATCCAGAAAGAAGTGATGTCAAAACCTGCAAATCAAAGTGCATGTCACATATGCAACAATATGTGATACTTCAAAACTAAATGCCTTCAGAAGAAGAAGATGCAAAGATGGCAACCAGAGATGATTTTGAAGAAAAAGAAGAAGTCAACACATGAGTAAAGACAAACACAAAATGTGAAGAGGTAAGAAATTCTAATCCTTATCTTTTATATAAAGTGTTTAATAATATCTTATATGACTCATGCCTTTTGTTTTAAAAGTAGAAACTTTTTTAAAAAAAATAACTTTTCTTGTATAATGAAAGAAAATGTGAAACTATTAATCTTGAATGAGATACATCTTAAAACCATTCAAAGATTGCAACACTCTCTTTTTAATATATTTGAGAAACATAAGATCCTCAATAAGTAAAAAGTTGTAAGATTTAGAAAAGTCTAAATTTTGAAACAAAATGTTATTTTGAAAAAGGACATAACCAACTTTCTAAAGTCTGTTAAGACCTTTCAAAAAGCTGGTTTAGGATTCATAACCTATCACAAAGAAAAGTGAGAAGGTTAATGAAAAATGTTCATTTTGAAAAAGAATTCAACATTCTTAACCTGTATATTTTTTTTTAAAAAGAAACATGAGAAAAATCTTCATTTCAACAAATCTGATCATCTTGAATCAGAATGTGGTCATAAGAAAGAATCTCTCAAGAAGATAAACACTAACCTTCAAGGACCCAAAGTAATACGGGTACCAAAAGTTTTATCAATTTGTGATGCAGGAATGTCTTCTAAGTTTCTAGGAAAAGTTTGATTCATGGACAAATTATGTTCAAGAAATATGAGGAGATCAAAATGATAAAGATTCAGAAACTTCTCAAGATGATGTTGAGTTGTTATAGAACAATGGAACAATTTAAAATGAGTTCAAGTCAAAGAACCAAAACCTCATTTATTTGCACACCTCTAAGAAACTATCATCTGTCATCACCTAAACGTGAACCACAACCTATCCTAGAATACACCAAACCTGATCATGATTCCACAAATCTTCAAGATGTCCCTAAAATCATCCATAACATGATTAGGCACACTTTACTTCCTAGATGTGGAACCTTTGATGCTGTAACAGATACTGATTTATGTATCATGTACCATCTCATGACCAAAACAAAACTCAACCTCTGTTTCATAATCCTTCAATACATGATTGATTCTTGTTTGGATGTCAAACAAAAAGTTGTTGAGTTGTCATATGGGATGCATATGATTCCCATCTTTAAGGCTGCACAAGTATCCCTACAAGGTGAAGAATGTGAATACACCTTCATGAGGTTCACAACCAAAACCTTAGGACAACTTCACATCACCACTTCAAACATGCCAACTCCTCCAACATCAGGAACATCTAGATCTGTGAAAAGACATGCAGATCAGAAAGTTAAGAAAACTAGGAAGAAAATAAGAGTTGAGAAGGTTAGAAACCTATCCAGCATACAGAAGTAAGAAGGAGTTAGATCTCCTGAAAGTATGGAAGATGATGAAGCTCATTCTCCTCCAGCTCTGGAGTTGTTTCAACAAGTTGCCGAGCTTGCAAGAAAAGCAGTTCAGAATGTTGCTGGTAAAAATGAAGAACAACTTTAGAAGGAAGATGAAGTTGTTGAAGAAGAAATTGTGCAAGATGAGGTTGTAACTCATATGGTTGTTGCAATCACTAAAGAACATAGTCAGAAGATTGACTCAGCTGGTGATGCATCTCTTCAAAAAGAAGTTGAGAATGTTGCTGAAAAAGAACATTAGAAGGTTGACACACCTCGGAAAGCTGAAGAAAACCCTCTTGACCAAGATCAGAGAGTTGAAGAAAATACTGAGCAGATTGCTCAAGAAGTTGATGAAGATATTCAAGAAGTTGCAAAAATCTTAGCTTGTAAGATGATGAGTGGAGAAAATGCTCAATCACAAGAAGATAAGCAAATTGAATTTTCAACTGGTTTTGATCTCAACATAGAAGATCTAAACCCAGACTTCAACACTAATGTGGTTCAAGATGCTCAGAAAACAGTTCAAATTATTCAAGAAAAATCTGAAACTGATGATCAGAATGTTCAAGTGTCTAGGATCAGAATCTTCAGGAAAATGCTCATGATGCTGAAGCTACTCAATCCAAAAAGTGGAAAGCTTCAAAGTTCATCCCTCTGTTTTCAAGGAAGGTAGAAATGATCAGCCTTGAGAAAATTGAGAAACAAGAGTTATTACTCAAACAAGATTAGAGAATGTTGGATCAAACAACAAGGAGAAATACAAGTTCTCCAATATCAAGTATCTACCTAAGATTCTAAACAATCTCTGCATTGACTCGCTACAATGAGTGGAAGTGTTTGAGAATTTCATTAATATTGATCATGTATCATATATCATGTTCTCATCCGATTGTTTTTCAATCTATACTGCATGATTCTGCAACATATGATTGAAGAACAAGAAGACTTCTCATACTCTATATGAATTGGCTTTCACACTCACATTCAAGCATTTTAATATGCCTCTGAAAAAAGTGAAGTGTATGAGAAGGAGTATCAAATCTTTATCATAAAGAATTTGACAACAATGAGGGTCCTCCAACAATGGATCATGACATCCCTGAAGAAACCTTCCAAGAAGTTGCAGACATTGCTAAGGAAGCTGTTCAGAAAGTTGATGAAGCTCAGAATGTTGAAGAACTTAAAAAGGAAGTTGATGTTGCTGAGAATGAAAGTCAGCAAGTTGAAGCAATACCTCAAATATTGAGATTGCAACTAATAAGGTTCAGGAAGCTGATGCAACTACTGAAACATGAATTCAGAAAAGTTGATGCAATTACTAAAAGATGGAACTCAGAAAGTTGATGAAGTTCCTGCATAACAACTTCAGAAGGTTAATGAAATTGAAGAAGCTTCTGAAAATACCTCAGAAAGCTAACAAAGCTGGAAGCTTTTATTGGAGAAGGATCCTTTAAATCTTCTACTGCTGAAACAATTTCAAAATCTGAAGTGATGTTACAAACATCATGAGTGAACTCCAGTTTGATGAACAAGAAATTGTTCTAGAATCTGATATGGGAAATGATCCTATGTCATTAAAAGATCAAGATATGCATGATGTTGATAAAGTTTTATCCACACATATGCTTAGTGAAAGCACTACGACAAAGGAATCTGATGAGGATGAGCTAGCTGAAAATCAAGCTGGTTTTGATATGAATATGGAGGAATTCAGCTCAGACTTCAATGCAAGTGTCCTTGAGGATTCTCAGATGGAAAATGATGAAACAATTCCTGCAACTCAAGTCCAGAATGTTCAAGAAAACATTCTTCATGAGCAAATCATTCCATTTGTTGATCATATGTCTGCAAATCCTGAAACATCTGGATATGTTAAAAGACACTCATATCAGAAAGATGGAAAAACTAAGAAAAAGATAAAGCTACTAATGATTGAACTGCTTCAGAAGGTTATGCTCATTGATGCTTGGATCTCTCCATTCAAATCAGAAAGAGTTTTTCAAAGAAAGAGAAACATGCTCTCTTCATCTCAAAGTGAGGGAAGTCATCCCATAAGGTACACATTTATTTGCACTATAATAAATATGATGATTGAATGAAATTATGTCATGTTTAATATGTGCTTATATCAAATGTTTAAACCTAAATGCAATAATGTTTGCACTCTTTGTTCTTACTCCATTCATGATGGTATTATATTCATTTGCAACTGCACAAGTCATATTTGATGATCAAAGTCATTACATGATGTCTTATGTTTGAATAAGGGTTTGTTTCAGTTATGTATAAATTGATCCATAATATTCCCTCATTATTTGCCCCAAACCCCTTCTTAATCATCATGTTAAATATTAAATGAGATACATCATTTCTTGAATACTTATCTCTGTAAAATAAATGATTCTGATGCATCTCTATTCGTGTTATTGTCATGAGCTGTAAACTAAATTGTCATCATTGTAAATTAGTTCATAGAAAGATTTATGTTTGTTCATAAATGTTGAATCATGATATGGAAGATAAAAAAAATGTCTTAATGTGTCAAACTTCATAATAATCTGAAACATGAAGATATTCACTTAATTTGATCATTTCAAAAAAATTGCATAATATTGTTTTCACTAACTGGATGCTTTTATCTTGATATTTATATCCTTTTCTCGTTAACTATCTGTCTAAGAAGTAAGTAATTATTAATTAGCCAAAGAAACCACTAGAAATGTTGACCCTAGACGTAGGTACCCAGTGGATGATACCCGTTGGGTCGTGTGGTGCGTTACTGAAGCTAGGAATTAACTGGTTAATAATTTTGGAAACAAGTGCCTAGCTGTTAGATTTAAAGCTATAGTTGAGTAAGACCATATTCTTGAAACCCTTAGTAAGGTAGACATAGATTACGGCTGCCCATTTGTAGAACTACTAAGTAAGCATATAGAGAGAGTGTTATGAGTGTTCTAAGATCATAGATAGGCAGACCTAAGGGAACCTTGGCCTTCATTTCCTTGGGAAACACTGGAAAGCCAATTTAAGTTTATGTTTCAATTACCTTTGAATTAGCAAGACCCCGCATGTAAGGATCATCGTACGATCAACAGGTGCAGTTAGCCATTAGAGAGAAAGGCCTAATTAGGTGCCCACTGGATGATCCAATTGGGTCAGGTCATGCCTTACCTATGTAGAAAACTCGTAATGGCCTCATCACTTGTATATTCTACTAAAGATAAATAAACGCGACATTTATATTACTTATTAACCAACAACGAATATACATAGGGGATTCAAAGAATCCTATCCGCTGCATACTTTTCTGCAACTAAAAATAGGTAAAATCGCTCTGTTGCAAACAAATAAAAATTGCAACCACTTATATACAGTCAACTTACAAAAATAAGTAACGAGAATTTTTCGGACGAAAGGACAATCCCTGTGGATACGATACTCTACTTACTAACTTTATTACTTGATGAAAACGACTGGTACACTTGCCATTACGCTAATCCGTGCACATCAAGTTTTTGGCGCCGTTGCCGGGGATTGTTTATCTTTTCGACTGAACTTTTCGAATTACTTATTTTTATTTATCTTTATTTTTCCGCAATTTAATTTTCAGTCATTTATTTTTTCCGCATTTTATTTTTCAAAAATACTAATTAGAAAAAACATAAAAAATTCAAAAATAAAAAAACATAATTGACTTTGTCCTACTAAGAAATTTGTGTAGTTTGTTTTATGTATAATACCAAAACAGGTATTCTGCAATTTGATCTAGACATAGACAAAACTGAACGTGCACTTTGGAGAGCAACCCGACTTGCAAGAGTATGGACATTACGACATGAAACAATCTTAATTCAAGACTATTCATCAGACGAGTCTGAAATGGGAGACTAACGTTGCATTAGCCTAGGAGACTATGGAAGACTTGACAATTTGGATGAAGTATCACTCGGTTTCCAACCATCAAACCTGGTGGTGTTTGACATCAAGAACAGTGTCATGATGAATTTGAAATCTAACCCATTTTCAGGTAAGGAGACGGAAAATTGCAACGCTCATTTGAAACACTTTCTGGATGCATGCAACACAATCAACCCAACTGGAGTATCAGAATCAGACAAACGACTCAGGTTGTTTGGATATTCTCTAACCGAAAGGCGAGTGATTGGCTTGATGCTTTACCAAGTGGGTCAATAGAGACTTGGGATCAACTCAAAAGGGAGTTCTTTG
Organism: Medicago lupulina; assembly: GCA_958299785.1. NCBI lineage: Eukaryota > Viridiplantae > Streptophyta > Magnoliopsida > Fabales > Fabaceae > Medicago > Medicago lupulina. The sequence goes on along the minus strand of OY283141.1, from coordinate 28,803,207 downwards.
ACAAGTATTTCCCAACTGCAAAATACTTGGCATGGAAGAAGGACATTTCCAGCTTCAAGCAACAAGAAGGAGAAGTCCTATATGATGCATGGGAGAGGTTCAAGTTACTGTTGAAGAGGTGTCCAGGTCACAAACCATCAAAGATGGATATCATGCAAGCCTTCACGACGAGACTAAATCCAGATACTCGGATGTTACTAGATGCTTCTACAGGAGGAACAATGAAAATCAATACAGTTTATGAGGTACGTAAACTGATTGACAACATGTCTTTAAATGAATATCGAGGACACATCGAGGAAGAGGCGACCCCAAGGAAGAAAGATATGATAGATCTCAACACTCAAGATGCTTTACTGTCTAGCAATAAACTTCTCTACATACAACTAGAAACTATAGCAAAGAGGTTGGAAGCTCGTGAAGTTGCACATCTTTCTGCACAAGCCAACTGTGAAATTTGTGAACAAGCTCATGAAAATGGTGCATGCTTGCCAACAAGTTTGGGGTTTTCAGAAGAGCAGGTAAAGTATATGGGGAATTATCCAGGCAGCAGAGGAATCCCTATTCCAACACTTACAATCCAGGTTGGGCAGAACATCCAAACTTCTCATATAGAAGTAACAATGTTCTACAACCACCACAGACAAACCGCCCCCAAAGGAACTCAAAAGCAATAACCAAGGCCAAACCTAGAGGAGGTCATGAGAAATGCTCAAGGGCAAATTGATAGACTGGCTAAAGAAGTGGATGAAATGCAAAAACGAAATGAAGCTAGCATGAAGACCTTGGAAGTGAATATGGGATAACTGTCTACCGATTTTGCAAACGCTACAAGAACAGGATTGTTTGGAACAACTTTAGATGATCCTAGGAATGAAACTTGCAAGTTGATGGAAATGGAGAAGGATGAAGAGAAGGAAGTTGATCCTCTAATAATAGAACACAAGATTTTAGAGCATACCAGTTATTGGCAACAGAATTAAAAACTCTTCGGGATGTCTTGCAGACTAGGAGAGTTACTAGAAACCAATGTTGTAATAATCTTCTAGAATGCTTATTCTCACCTACAGGTAAGCCATTTCTCAATAAGATGGTCGTTGTTACCAAAAAAGATAGTAAGGATGAAGACAATATCCCCAAGAAAAAGGAAGACCCTAGATGTTTCAATGTCCCAGTTACTATCAAGGGATTCTATGTTGGAGAAGTGATGTGTGACCTCGGATCTAGCGCAAATATGATGTCACTATCCCTATTCAACATAATTGGTGGAATGGAGTTGAAACCTTGTGAAGTAAGAATATGACTTGTTGATGGATCTCTGAAGAATGCTGAAGGAGTTATAGAAACTGTGGATATCATCATTGATGGATTCACATTTCCTATTGAGGTAATGGTCATGGAAATGAAGGGCTTAAATAGAGCTCAAATGATCTTATGAAGACCATTTCTCGCCACTACTCGGGCTATAATAAATGTGGATCAAGGGAAAATCATCATTAGATCAGGAAAAGACTATATAACTTATAGAGTTTCTAGACATTATCATCTCCTTAAGCAGGATGGAGTGCCGAAGGAAGAACCCCACTTGAGTATTGAGGATGAGCAAGAAATCAAAGAGCCTGAAGGACATGGGCTCTTGATGTAATATTTTTACATGTCATTTACCTAACTATACGTGAGTATAATAGGATCGTATCCACAGAGAGTTGCGTATATCATAAGCATTTAAACGCCATTTATCATATTAAGTGTTTGGGTATAAATTGGTTGTTTGTGTAAAACTATTTTCCTATTCGACATAAAAGTAAAACGAGAAGAGATAGGGCTATTTTGCTTGTGGTTAGAGACATCAACCAAGCGTAACAGCTGCAATCTCTCGATCGATTAACGAATTCTAGCTTTTTAAACGATATTATCACAATCACTCGACAATATCATTCGTCTCCAAATGAGATCTTTATTTCTAAGGGATCGTTTAAACATCGATTTCCCAAACATTTAAACGATCACAAAGTCGATTGGATAGTTTAATCGACGATTTCCCAACCGATTAAATTACCCAAAAGCATTAAGTTCTAGATTAAAAGTGATTATCAAATATTAACATCCATGTCTAGAGTGATAACTTAAGATAAATTGTTATTCTATTTCTAGATTCAAAAGTATGTGTCCATATCATTTTGAATCTCAATAAAACATTAAATGCAAGAATAACAACAATATTGAATAAATAAGTTAGAACCATATATTAAAAGATCAAGAAATTACATAATAGCTTGTTTGAATACCTCAAAACCACAAGTGTAGATGTAGCTACATATGTCTATGATAGCTTTGCAAAGGATGAAGAAAAGGTGAAGATTCCATGCCTAGATCAAGATGTCTCATTAAATCTTGGGTTGAATCTACTCTTAACTACCTTGCTTTGTGTTTCTCTCTCTAGAAATGCCCTATTTCTCTCTCTAAAAACCAGAAAATGTAAAGAAAACCATAAAAGAATGTGTGGAAAGAGAGGAGAAAGCTATTTATATGGGGCAGAATCCGTGCCTGCACGCTTAAGCGTGCCACCAAAATATCATTTAGTGACCACTTGAGAGCTGCCACGTGTACCTTATCCAACTGCAGTTGATGAACTTCGCTTGAGCGTGTGGACAGCGAGCAAGAAGCGTGCAAAAGGGTTGCTCTCTGGAACTTGCACGCTTAAGCGTTAACCGGTCGCTTAAGCGTGGTGCTTGAACTTTGGGGAAGCGTACCAAAAGCGTCCTGATAGCGTGCAGCATGGTTTCTCTCTGGAACTTGCACGCTTAAGCGAGCTTCCGTCGCTTAAGCGTGCTGCTTGAATCTTGGAAGCGTGCTGGAAGCATACCAATAGCGTGCGAACCAATTGCTTATTGGAACTTGCATGCTTAAGCGAGATGTGGTCGTTTAAGCGTGCTGAACTTTGTTCAGTGGCTTCTTTCTTGGTCCTTGCTTGTCATTTCCTGCATAAATTGGGTAGGATCAGGCATGTAAAGCATAAATGGTAAAATTACAATAAATGATTGCTTTTCCTTAGATAACTTGCGGAACAAGTCACTAAAATGCCTATTTTAACACATGAAATATGTTACTTTTGATCACTTATCAACTCCCTAGCATAAGTTAGACATATCCATTAGGCTCGGGACGCTAAACAAGCGCTAAATAGGAGGCAACATATTTTCGTCAAGCTAATGACTTAAAAGAAGCGTTGAATAAGAGGCAACCTATTGACAGTCGAGACTCAGACGTTAAACAAGTGTTGAATGGGAGGCAACCCATTATTTTATTTTCCGGATTTTTACTTTTGCTAAGCTGAGATGACTTGACTAATCAATTTCTTTATTTTTTCTGTTGCTTTTCCCTTCAAGTATTACCTAATAAAAGTTTATTTCTTTTGCATTACATTTACAACCATTCCTTTTATGCTTCAATTTGTTTTAGTCTTAAGTATTCATTCAAAGCATTTAAGGCAGAGGCAAGTTTATCCATACATTCAAAAAGCATAGTTTACTTCGTCTGTTTTGAAAGAGGAAAATTTCTAGGTCTTGCTAGTGAAGGTACTTATAGAATCACCTACTCTTTTCTCAATAGCATAAACCGGTGAGATTCAGAGCCAGATATTTCCATATCCATTCTAGGTTGTTAGATACTTAAATATTTCCAATACATATTATGAGTGTTCCATATGAATGTTATTATTGCTTGAATTTACGGCCATTCTTTACGGACGATCGATTAAGTTATTATACACACGAGGCAATTTTTCTTTGGTACCTAGAGCCTTTCAAGCCACCATATTATATTCCTATTATCCTTTGTGAAACCACATTGAGCCTCCAGACGAAATTTTTCTTTTCTTTATTAGTGACAAATCATGTCACAGTCCTGCACTTACATGAACCCTGTTTAATTTCACTTGGAGTTAGATAGGTAAATATTTTTTATGACTGCACATGCCTTGAAACTAAGTTTGGAGTTGCTCTTTGGAATTATCAACATCTTAAGTTTGGGGTGGGGTAATAGTAGAACACATTTGTCAGAAAAAGAAAAAATGAAAAAATGTAGATAACCATGGATCTACACAAAAAACTAATAGAAAAAAAATCAACAGCCAAAAAATTGGTCTCTTCAAAAAAACAAAAAAAGAAACAACAAATTTGGTGTTTAATATGGAAAGCTTTGTTCTTGTTTATGTGTAAGGTGATGACAGGTCATTTTACGTTATTCTTAGTATGTTTTTCAGTTTATTTTAGTAGGAAATAACAGCAATGGAGGAGTATTGCAACAATTGCCTACGATTTCGGAACTTTTGTAATGTTTTCTATATATGAGTCTGTAATTCTAGTTTTCCTGAAACATAGCAATTTTAGGGGGTTTCTGAAGTAATTCACGAAGAAATCATGCAAATTGGAAAATCAAGAACATTCGAAGAATTGTGAAGATTCAAGAAGCAAAGAACGAAGATTCAAGAGGCCTCAGAAGACTTACAAAATGGGAGGAATTCTGTTCCCAAGTCATGAGGCAATTTATTTGAACATGAAGACTTAAAACGATAGAAAATTAGAGAATTTGGGCCCAGGAAACATATGCCATGCGCCTAGCACATGGGGAATGTGCCTAACACATGAAAAATGTGCCTATCACAGGAAAGCATGCACCTAACACATGGAGAGAATTCCATGCGCCTAGGGAATCATCAATGCGCATAGGGCATGGTTTTGTCCTTTCTCCCATTCGGCTAACACATTGTTAATGTGCCTCGAGCGCCGGAAAACTCGGGGCACATTTATCTTTTCCTGTTGGTATTTTGGGTAAAGTCCGCACTTTTAGCCCAAACCCAGGTAGAAATCTCACTATAAATACCAGTCTTCCTCATTTGGAATTTCTCGTTCAGAACAGGAGCAGTTCAAGAGGAAGGCTACTTTGGAGCTTCGGGAGAGTTTCTATCTTCTCCTTGATTTTCCAGAGTATGTTTTTATCTTTAGTAATTTATTTTTAGTTACCATGTGTAACTAAATATTTTTAGTTTAGTATTCTAAGATGAACCTTTGTATATTTTTGTTGGAAATTTATTTAATATAATTTGTCGTTTATTGAATTTATTTATTCTTTTGTTCGCTATTAAGTTTTATTAGATTATAGTTTTATTTCTCTGAGAGGTGCAACCCTAGATTAGGTACTTAGGTTGTGACAAGACCTAATATTTCTTTCACTAATTGGATGCTTATATCTCGATATTTATATCCTTTTGTCGTTAACTATTTATCTAGGAAGTAAGTAATTATTAATTAGCCAAAGAAACCACTAAAATTGTCGACCCTAGACGTTTGTACCCAGTGGAAGATACCCATTTGGTCGTTTGGTGTATTACTGAAGCTATGAATTAACTGGTTAGTAATTAGGGAAACAAGTGTCTAGCTGTCTGATTTAAACCTATAGTTTAGTAAGACCATTTTCTTGAAACCCTTAGTAAGGTAGACATAGATTAGGGTTGTCCGTTTGTAGAACTACTAAGTAAGCGTAGAGAGAGTGTGCTATTAGTATCCTAAGATTCATAGATGGGAAGACCTAAGGGAACCTTGGCCTTCATTGCCTTTGGAAACACTGGAAAGCCAATTTAAGTTTATGTTTCAATTACCTTTTAATTAGCAAGACCTCGCATGTAAGGATCACCGTGCGATCAACAGGTGCAGTTAGCCATCCAAGGGAAAGGCCTAATTAGGTACCCAGTGGATGATGCCCATTGGGTCAGGTGGTGCCCTACCTATTTAGGAAACTCCCAACGTCGCATCACTTGTATAGTCTACTTGACATAAATAAACGCGACATTTATATTACTTATTATCCAACAACGAATATACAAAGGGGATTCTAAGAATCCTAATCGCTGCTTACTTTTCTGCAACTAAAAATAGGTAAAATCGCTGTATTGCAAACAGATAAAAATTGCAACCACTTTTATACCGTCAACTTACAAAAATAAGTAACGAGAATTGTTTGGACGAAAGGACAATCCACATGGATACGATACTTTATTTATTAACTTTATTACTTTATGAAAACGACTGGTACACTTGCCATTATGCTAATTCGTGCACATCATAAGGTATTGTCTCGGAAGTAGACTGCTACTAGGGTCATCCAGGTGTTGAGCGTTATGATTTTTACCTCGTGGACCTAGGTTATGCCAAACCTAGTATGCTTTTGATGGTTGTGTTAGATGGCCTTTAAGTAGGCTACTTCCGTTAGCAACAACCTTCTTTTCCACTGGATGTGATTGGTGTACTTTGACACACTCTGAAGGTCAAGTAAAAAAGTTTCGTGCGTGATTAGGTATCTAAGGTAAAAGTATGTGTATTTGAGCAAATGCCCTAGAGTTAGTATTTATAGTGTATATTTGGGATTTTAATCCTTCACCCTTTACTTGGAAAATTGTCCTTTGGAGAAAATTGTAGTCCTCAAAGTACAACTGTGAGTAGATTATGAGAATATGAGTGAGCAGATTATGAGAATATGACATTGGATCAGGAGTTGACTGTCTACATTTCCTTAAGGTCACTATTCTAGTGTGGTCATGGGAGACATTCATATAACATGGTCCTTCTAGACCCATCAATATGGGTATGTAGAACCTTTCAGGTGATGGGCCTTGGCCCAAGCAGAAACAATTATAAAGAGAATAAAATAGTAAATCAAATAGTTTAAGAAAGAAAATATTCATCCTAAAATGGTGTATCCTTTATTTATTTATTAGAGGAAATACAGACACTAACGTATCTGTCTACCACTGTTCTTTTTTGATAGAAAAGGAGTATGCTTATAACATTTTATTGATAATAAGATAATTTATACAATGAGGTACATGATAATAAATATTGAGACTAGCCGATAATTCGAAAACCCAATCAAAGGTGTGAGCCTAATCATTTGTTTGTCACCTGTTAAACTTAACATTAAAGTTGGAGACATATGTGCTGAAGGGACTCCAACATCTTAAAATTACTTTGCCAAATTCCGTAACATCAACCTGACGTTGGTGGAAGGCATCTATTGTAATCTTTGGATTCAAGCCAAAATTGACATTGTCAAATTGCATATCACTTATCCATTGTGAGGTGTGGAATAAGCCAAGTGCTTCTCCCACTGCAGCATGACACATAGGAGAGAAATACAATTTTAGCTTCGTCTTTACGAATAGATATGCCAACCCTATTCTATTCAATTGATTCGAATGCTACCACTTGACCAAAGCCACTCGTTATTGTAGTAGAAGAATTTAAAGTTATACCCGAATCTCCTTGTTTTACAAATGTTGTTTCTCTCGTTTGATCATTATGAACTGAATTTGTTGAAATGTTGTTATGACTAGATGTCAGAATAGTAGTGTTAGCGACATACCAATCCTGCATAAGGCGACACACATGATTAACTACCTGAGTGCATGTTTCTATGGCATCTTTCCAAAACATGAGAATTCTATGCTTCCAAAGGCTCCTGAGGATAACTGTAAATCTTTGGCCAAATTATCGTGAGTGTTTTTAGAATTTGAATATGGGATAAATTGCTGAATTTTTTTCAAGAAACGATTCATGAACCCCCATTGTAAAGACCAATCCAATGCTAAACCTGCACAATATAAGTTCACTCGAAACAAATATGAGCAAGGTCCTCAGGCGGACCATCACAACTCATACAATTTGTGGGACATTGTACTCCTTTATCTTGAAGCCGAACTCGGGTAGGCAAGCACTCACAACACATTCACCAAATCAAAATCTTTACTTTTGGTGAAAATTTCAGTCTCCAAATACCGAACCAATGTCCCGACCTCTGAAGGTGAAAGACATCCACTAATTCTTTCACACACAACTTGTAAGCACTCTTGACGGAATATAAACCATTCTTCTCAGCTTTGCATATTAACCTATAATTCACAACCTGATCAAGCAACTATATTTGAAGAATAGAGTCGGCTATATCAGAACTAAAAACTTGTTGAATCATTTCCTGACTCCAGCCCTTTGACTAGGTATTCATCAGACTACTTACAGAAAAAATCCCTCACAAATTTTGCCCCCATAATATTTTCATCTATACGATCCTCATTCAACTACCATGATTCATCAAGTATAGATATAGAGTGACCCTTCCAAATACATCAACGAGACCCGCCGCCTACTACAAAGTGCGCCTTCAAAATATTTCTCCATACATAGCCAGGATTATGACCCAAATTTGCCGTCAAATAACTATGGAAAGAAAAATACGAATCGTTGTAAATACAAGAGACAAGAGAGTCATGTTCTATATGAAAATCATGTTATAGTGTTTAATATTGTTTGTTGTTGTGGATTTTTTTATTTTAATAAACCATAATATAAAAAAAGGGAAAATGTTAAATTAGTTTTAATTCAGAGTCAAAATAGAAAAATTAAGTATTGATGTAGATTATGGTTCATTTATTTGGTTGGATATATTATTATTTTTTTACCAAATTTAGGAGAAAGTTAGGATCTATTATTACGATTTACTTCATCGGTAATAAAATGTAAATATAAATAAAAAGGCCTAAAATATCAAAAAAAAAAAATTGTCAGAGTTAACGTCAAATGTTTTTTTATCTGAATTTTGATCCAATTATATTTGACTATGTTTTTCTTGTGTTTTTTTTCAAAGGAAGTTTCAGAAAGCATATTCACATAAATACATAGGTCTTTTTTCGATACGTTCATCATTAGTTACAAAAAGGGAAGAAAAATAAAATAATATACAAACTTAGCCTTTAAAGAAAATGAGCTTAATAGATACAACAAACCCAAGATTATTCCATTGACCATTAGAAATAAAATAAAATAAAAACTATAATCAAACTTAACAAATCCAAGATTATTTCACACTTAGCCATCCCGTAGAAGATATGCTTAAACATAATAAAACTATGATCAATGCTTTTTATGATGCTCCTCTGGTGGCTTCACAATGAGAATAGGTGCTTTTGCATGATGTGCACAATAGTCACTTACACTTCCAAGAAATGCTCTGCGCCACCAAATGTAAAAAATAGTAGAACCACATCAAACCATGCATGGGCCAAATGAAACCAAAATTATTATCAAGCTTATTACTTCAATTTCAACATCAACAAGTTATTACTATTCCATTAGAAATACTAATTCATAGAAAACAAAACACTTACCTTTTGAGTTTGCCAAGGCCACGACTACCCATGATTAAGAGATCAACTTGCATTTTCTCTATAGCCTGACAAATCATTTCCCTTGGATCTCCATTAAGAATCACACTTTCTGCTTTTACCTGCATTTTCATTAATGCATACTTTCATTGGATTTACAGCAAATTTATTTAGGGTCATGCTAACTTATGTCCTAAAGACTTATGTTAAAGAACCTAAAATAAGTAACTTTGCATTGAAAAACAAGATAATTTAACTTTTTAAAAGTTGATTGTACGATTTTTAATAAGTATATTTCAATAATAAGTTTTTTAACATGTGCACTTGAGGATACAAGTTAACATTTACTATTTATTTATAATATTCCATCCGTTTCGTTTTGGACTTTATTTTTGGTTACCAATTATGTGAATGTTTGTTAAAATTGTTCTTGCAGAGAATAATAATTTAGAAGTAGAATTAAAAAAAGTAAATTAATTTCACATTGAACGTTAAATTGTTTTTACCGTTGATTTTACCATCCTGACGAGGGAATAAAGTTTGTTTCGTATTTCAAAATAATGTTTTTACCAAAAAATAATGATTTTACCATTAATTAATTGATGAATATTTTCAAAATAATGACATTAATTAATAGGATAAATTAAATGAAGGGTATTTTGTTTTAATTTTAGTATAGAGGAAAGTGAAAGGAATATGATTGCTTCTTGGCCCCTATTTCTTTTTTATCTTGAAAAATAATCTGAAAATTACTCTTGTCACTTATAAAATTGTTCAATTCTTTATATCACGAGCGTAGCAGTTAATTGCAGCTGAAGTAAACAATTTTGAAACAGAAAAGAGAAATTTTCAAATAATCTTCACGAAGCCTTCGAAATACAAAAAATATCGTAGTTACCTCACCTGCTTATCCTTGCACATTTGCAAAGCCCTTGTGGCAATAGCTGCAGATTTTTCTTGCAGGGATTTCTTCACCGAGTCCCCAACTGCAGGTGTTGATGGATAAAATGCTGTTGAAAGGACAAAGTATCACACAAGAAAATTAGACATGGAAAAAATTGAGTCATGAAATTTATTTTATTCAGTCTTGAAATTTCACTGTTCTAGTTTTTAATGGATAAAAGGAAGTACGCATAGAAACTTAGCAAAGTATATAGTGATATACTTACCAATACCAGCTGGTCCCATAGGTATAGGGTACGCATAAGTGTGGAAATTTGACTCAACATGAACAAGAAACACCATCCCCTCCTCATTTTCAGATGATGTTCCTTCCATAGTAGTCATAACGTTGAAGAGATTATCAAGGGCCCACTGAAGAGCATAGAAGCTTTCATCACTCTCATCTATTGCCACCATCACCTTCATCTTCATTCTCCTTTCTTCTGCACCTCCCCTCACTTGATCAACACTTCCACCTATTTCCTCCATCACCCCTTTCCTTTGCTAGAATAGAAAAGAGAGATGCAAAATGGCGATTTATAGTGAGTGCAAAACAATTTAAAGTTTTTTTTTAAAAAAAATAAATTTGTTCTATTGAAATGGAAGTTTAAATTTTTCTTCTTTTCTTTTCTGAAAGTTGTTTCAAACATATCGTAAAGATGAATGTCTTTATAAGTGGACACTTTTATTGAGCTAGGCTTGATACTTGGCAGAACTAGCTATACCATGCTTGCATGACTAGTAAGTACGTGTAAGCCTATGTGTTACCCAATGACTTCATGCACTAGAGAAAAGATGTTAATTATTTTTTTGTAAAAAAAGAACAATATAGTTTTTTTTTTTTGAATAACAAACATATTTATTAATGAGTAAGATCAGAAAAATACAATTGTTGAGCTTGGTTGGGAATAGACTCCCACCAAATATGATTGGGCTCCTCGTGAGCCAAATGGGCCAAAAGATGAGATGTCTGATTTCCTAATCTAGAGATAAAGTGAAATGAATCCTGCTCTTTACTCAAATAGTTTCGCTCATTCCTAAAGTAAAAGTAAAAAATGCTCCGGCGTGAGTTAACTCGCACTGCGTGAGTTAACTCACGCTGAGTACTATTTTCGTTCTAAACCTAGCAGGCAACTACAAAGCTCCATTTTTTCTTTCCTTCCACCCCAAAAAGTGCGAATTTTTGGGTCAAAATCTTCGTTCCAAATCATTGCGAATCGTCAGGAAACAAGTTTCTACGCTCATCAAGCATCATAGAACAGGTAATGTATCCACAAAGCTCATCCCATTTTTACTAGTTTTCTGCCTGTTACGTTATTTTTCGTCAGTAGGCATAGGGCTCAGCGTGAGTTAACTCACACTAGGTGTAAGAGCAGCGTGAGTTAACTTGCGCAAAAGGATAACACTAGCGTGGGTTAACTCACGCTACTGTGTCACCCAAAATTTGAATTTTTGCGCCACTTTTTTTACTTGCTTTGCTTGCGGCACAAGTTATTTATTTATTTTTTCTTTGTTATTTTTTTATTGAGTAGGCATTGAGTGACATGGTTGAAAATGTGGTGGAGGATGCCGTTGAACCTAAACCGGGCAAAAACAAATCTTCCGGCGAAGCTTCCGGCGTAGGCGTATATTCCGGTGTAGCATCCGGCGATGTCAAACCAACCAAACAAGTGGAGTTTAAAGCGAAAATTCCTTTTCAAGCTCACATAGTTCACAACCAAGCAAGACCGGTACTTATCGGCAACTTTGAAGAGAAGCCTAAACCGGTACCTACCGGTGTTTGTGTTATTCAAGAAAACACCGGGTCATTTTTTACAACAAATGAAAGATGGAAAGATCGAGAAGAATTACTTGGTTGGGTTCGTTGGCAAGCGTCTAGGGCCAGATTTACTATTTCTATATATAAATCTAGTACAATAACGCCATACATGACTATGCAATGTGAGAGGAGTGGTGAATACAAGCCACCTAAGATAAGGAAGAAACCGAAGCTTGAAGGCACGGGCACAAGGAAATGTAATTGTTCGTTTAGGTCGAAATGCTTCTTTGATTAAAAAAACACAAGATTGGTGGATTGCAATGCTTTGTGGAGTTCACAACCATGAAATGGAGCCAAATTTCTCCGGACACCTTCTTGCGGGTCGACTAAAAGCGGAGGAGAAGCAAAGAGTTATCGACATGACGAAGAGCTTGGCAAAGCCTAGAAATATTCTCACGGATTTGAAGGGCAAAAACAAAGAAAGTGTGACACTCATCAAGCAAGTGTATAATGCGCGAACTAGATGGCGCAAGGGGCAAAGAAAGGACAAGACGAAGTTGCAATACTTGATTTCAAAGTTACAGAAGCATCACTATGTCTATTTCACAAGAGCAAATAGCGAGGAAACCACACTTGAAGACTTATTCTTTACGCATCCGGATTCAATTGATATGCTTAACACTTTTCCCACCGTTTTGGCCATGGACTCCACCAACAAAACCAATACATACCGAATGCCGTTATTTGAGATTGTTGGTGTGACCTCTACCAAATTGACCTATTCGGTTGCGTTTGACTTTCTTACCTATGAAAAAGAGAATAACTTCATTTGGACACTTGAGATGTTGGTTGGTCTTTTGACCTCAAAACGCAACATGCCTAAGGTGATTGTCACGGATAGGGACCCCGCTTTGATGAAAGCCGTTTTCGAAGTTCTCCCTAAAACGGACCATGTACTTTGCTATTTTCATATTGAGAAGAATGTCAAAGCTAGGTGCATCACGGATTGTAGAGTCAATCCTATGCCTTCGAAAACAAAAGGTGTTGGCAAAGATGCGAAGGAAGCGGATGATGACAAGCATTGTGAGCTTGTTAAGAAAATAGTGACGGCTTGGAGAGATGTGGTTAACTCTCCTACGGAGGATGAATTTGCAATTTCATGGTTGACACTCAAAGATGAGGTATGCGGGCCGTTTCCATTGTTTGTTAAATTTATTTAGGAAACCGTTTTGCGCCTTAAGAAACATTTTGTGAGGGCATGGACAAATAAATACTTGCATCTAGGGTGTATAACCACCAACATTGTTGAATCGGCTCATGCACAATTGAAAAGATACTTGAGAAGTAGTGTGGGAGATTTCGCATCATGTTGGGATGAAGTTGACAAAATGTTGAAAAACCAATTTGGTGAGATACAAGGGAGTTTTGGGAGAAGCATAACCGTCATGGTGCACAAATACAAAAAAAACAAGCTATTCTCCGAGTTGGACGGGCATGTCTCTAAGGCCGCTTTGGGTTTCATCGATGAAGAATATGAACGCTCTAGGAGATTCGGCTTTGCTAAAGAAGATTGTGGTTGTGTGCAAATGACACCGTTCGAGTTGCCTTGTGCTTGTATTCTTGCCGACAAGAGAAAGAAAAAGTTGCCTATTCTTTTGGATGAAATACACCCTCATTGGCGAAGGTGAGGTGTAATTGGACAAGAGGTTGATGCACCTTTTTCCGTTACGGAGGAATGGAACGCCATTCAAGAACGTATCAAGAGCTCCCCTTACAATATGAAACTCTTCATCAAACAAAAGTTGCGTGAACTAGGATTTCTGGAGGAAACAATGTTGAAGCCACCTCCGAGAAAAGTGGCCACCAAGGGAGCATCTAAAAGCATGAAGTCTACACCGAAAACGAGGTCCACGGGTCGAATCCCCTCTAGGTGGGAGACTATTGATGCTCAAAATCCCGATAGTCAATGCTCACATGCCAAGAGTAATGTTCCAAAGAGTAAAGGCTCACGTCTTGGCACTTGCTCCTGCTCACAAGCTTCGACTCCTACTTCAAAACCAAAACCTTGTTTGCAAATACCATACATTTCACAAATTCCACATCTCATGAGACCTTACGTAGAAGACATTGTGAATGTTAGAGGGGATGGTAATTGTGGTTTCTGGGTCGTAGCTAGGCACATGGGATTGAATGAGGAAGATCATGTTTTGGTTCGTCATGCACTTATTAATGAGTTGAAAAATCACAAGAGTGACTACTTGACGATATATGCTACCGAAAGCCGTTACAAACTCATCTTGGATGGTTTACACCCTCCAATAAGTAAAAGTGGTATTGCACCTCCAGAGAAGTGGTTGACCACTCCAGATATGGGTCACATTATTGCTAGTTGCGACAATAGAGCGGTTGTTCTATTGACTTTGCCCGAAATGGGTGGTTCATGTGAGACATGTTATCCAATCCAGAGTGCTCCACCACTTAAGCCACATTCCAACATAATGTGCCTTTGCTTAATTCCCGACCACTTTCTTCATGTGAAGTTGAAAGAAAATTGTCCGATACCACCTACTTCTGCGGAGTGGATGACTCACAAGATTGGTGAGGCGGAGCAATGGCTTTTTGAGTTTTTCGATAGACAAGCCGCTTTCAATGAGCTCATGTATAAGGAGTTGAAGCCGCCAAAGAAACCAACAAATGAGCACAATCCTATTACTTTGGACACTCCGGAAAAGCCAAAAGCAAGAGTTCGAAGACATGGATGAAGACAAAGTTATTGCACTATCACTACTCTAGTTAGATAGGTTATGACACTATTGGGTCGGTCGATGTTCGTCCTATTTTTTGGTGGTATTACACCCCGACATATTTTTTGGTGGCCGAATGTGTAATTTGGATATTTATGGCCAATATGTAACTAATATTTTATATTATATAAATATATGAAATGAATTATTTTTTTGGGGGTCGGTTATGTCACACCAATTATTGCTCGCATTACATAATTTAACGATGAATTTCCGTCATTTTGACCGTTTATGTGAGATTATGTAATTTTATAAATTTATGGACAAATTTGTGTAATTTGGATCGTTTACGTGTCATTAAGTGTGTTTAAGTGATTACGGGTCATTACCGGCAAATTTGTGAAATTTAGACCATTTGGATCTTTACGTGTGATTATGTGATTGTGACAAAAACAATGTTTTTGTGTAATTTTGATCGATTATGTCGTATTATCCGATAATCTTGTTAAACTGGCGTAATTTAGTTAAGTTATGAATGTGGCGTGATTACGGGTCATTTTTCACTTTCAGAAAACCTATTCAGTAACTGAATAGCATTTAATGTTGTTACAGGTTCTGCTATGAACGTGAGTTAACTCACGCTAGTACAAATGTCAGCGTGAGTTAACTCATGCTAATTTTTTTTAGATTAACACTAGCCTGAGTTAGGTCACGCTGCGTGACTTAACTCAGTTTAAGTTTACACTAGTGTGACTTAAGTCACGTAAGGGCATTTCAGTCATTTCACTTGGAAATGAGCAAATCCGTTTGGGTAAAGAGCAGGATTCAAGTGAAATCTACAAGTATCAAATTGACCACTGAGCTTCCAGATTTCAATGCCTATCTAGTAATTGAAGCATTTATATATTTTTGACCTAAATTGAAATCTATAGTTTTTCACTTCTTTGGTTTTGTCAAAAAAATCGCCACTTCTTAGTATGTTGTGTGTACCAATTTTGTCACTAAGTTATTTAGAACAAAAGAAAAATTGTGTTTAATAGTTTATACGGACATGTAAGGGTAAATATTGGTTTCATTCATCTAATCAAAGTATAAGAGAAGTTTATTTATGTAAACCATCAACAAAGAATGTAAAAGATTGGATAACTTGTGTTGCAAGTTATCTTATGAACACAAAGTCTAAAACTATCTAAAGCAATGCAATCAACTCTAAATACCTTCAAAGATACTAAGTAACTCCTAACAAACCCTCCCTTAAACTGAACTTTATGCAGAGATTACAACGTCATTACTATTAATCAAAGTTCAAACCATCAATACCCTTGGTTTGCCCTAATCTTGTAGAAAGTCTCCAGTTTCAATGGCTTTCTCATAATATCTGCAACTTGATCAATAGAGCTATCGTGCATCGGCTCAATTACTTCTTCTTTTGACAGATCCCTAAGGAAATGATACCTCACATCAATGTGTTTGCATCTGTTATGCATAACTCGATTCTTAAACAACTCAATTGAGGAACTATTGTCATAATATGCCACTGTGAAATTCTCTTGAGCTTCCTTCAGACACTTCAAAATTCTTCACAACTAAATTACTTAACAGGAGTAAGAAGATGCTGCCACAAACTCAACTTCTATAGTGGACAAAGTCACAATCGATTGCTTCTTAAATGACCATGATATTGCTCCATTGCCTATCATAAACACATAACTTTATGTACTCTTTCTGTCATTTGTATCTCTAGTATAATCAAAGTTTGACCATCCTATTACGCTGATAAAATAATTGCTCTTGTACATAATCCCAAAGTTCATTGTTCCTTTAAGATATCTCAAGATTCTGATAGTTGCTGCCAAGTGCATTTATGTAGGTCTTTCCATATATCTAGCCAAAAGACATACATAATAGGTGAGATCAGGAATAGTAGCAAGTAGATACATCAAGCATTCAATCATCTATTTGTACTTAGTTGCATCCATAGTTTTCCTAGTTTCATCCTTCTTTAGTTTGCTTTCAGTGACTATGAGAGTACACACCATATTACAGTTTTCCATGCCAAATCTTGTTAGTATTTCACCAGCATATTTGCTTTAATTGATGAAAATACCTTGATCCTTCTGCTTAACTTCTCCAAGAAAGTACCTCATTTTTCATAAATAATTTGTCTATTGTTATGATTAAGATGAAAATCACTTTTGACATCTAATTTATATACATCAATGGAAACCTCATTTGTCTATTGCTTGACTAGAGCACTCTATTTTTATCCCTTAGTTTCTTTAAAATTGTCATCTCTTCTTATCATTGTTTTCTTGCTTTTGGTATCATAGAGTTTGTAAGCTTTGGACTCCTCACATAAACCTAGAAGAACAAACCTTGAGTTATTGTTATCCAATTTTCTTCTCTGAGTATATGACACATGAACATACGCTTCACATCCAAATACTCTAAAATGTTTCACTAAGGGTTTCACACCACTCCATGCCTTTTTAGGATTCATATCCTTTATAAATAAAGTAGGAATTCTGTTCAGAACATAAGTAGCCCATACAACTGCTTCAGGGAAAAATCTTTTTGGTACATCTCTAGCTGAAAGCATACTCCTTACATATTCATCGGAGTTCTATTCTTAATTTTAGACACACCATTTTGTTGTGTTGTGTAAGTTGTGGTGAGTTGTCTCTTGATTCCATTGAAACTACAAAACTCATTGAATGTTGATGAAGTGTATTCCCTCCATATATGTTCTTAGACACTTGATCACATATCTAGACTCCTTTTCAACAAGACTTTTAAAGTTTTTAAATGCCTCAAAAGCATTTGATTTCTCTTTCAAGATGTATATCTAAGTTTTCCTGGTGCAATCATCAACGAAAGTCTTGAAGTATTTGATTCCTGCATTTGAACTTGGTTTGATAAGGCCACATACATCTAAATTAATTAATTATCGTTTCACAGTATCTTTCCATTTTGACCTTTTTTTAATAGCTTCTATGTGTTGCTTCCCCCAACAATAAATCTTTGCAATTTTCTTCAAATTCTCTCAATACTGGCAAACCTTTCACCATTTCTTTCTTTATCAAAATCTTCAATCATTTCCAACTAAGATGACTATATCTGCAATGCCATAAATTGTTACCTTCTTGCTTTGTTATCTTTAAGCATGCTGGCATAACCACATGTGCAAATATGAAAAACATTCTATTAGAGCTCATCTAAATTGACAAGATCATTTCCTTCTGTTGAAGTTGGCCAATAGTAAGAAGTTATTTCTAAGACCAGGTAAGTAGTAAACAATGGTTATAACTTGAATCCTACCACCTATGCAAAGCTTCAAGAGACCTTTCCCATAACTGGCATCTTAGAATCATCCCATAACTTTATTGATTCTCTAAAACTATTATCAAAATAAAATAACCAGTCTTTTATTCCTACCATATGATTCAAGCTGTTTTGAGCCATGTGAAAAATTTCTCTTTTTTCCTCAAACTTTGCATAATTTGTATTCTCCTCCCAAAGAGGTCATTCATTCTAAAAATGTCCCCACTACAAGTTATTTATTGACTATTCCTTTCTCACACCCCCTTGATCATGAGAGCCCTCTTCCACACCCATATCCTATTCCTGCATTTGAGAATTTCAAAGCTTGTTCATTATCAATTTCTTGATTCAGAGGCTTCATGTGTTGTTCCTGCACAAGGAAGCTGCTTTGCAATTCATCAATGGAGAAAGTAGTCACATCATTTGATTCTTCAATAGAACACACCACATAATTGAACTTGCTTGCTAATGAACACAAAATTTTCTCAACCACCAAGATTTGTTCCATTCTTTCTCCATGAGTAGTCATACGATTTGCAATATACATAGTTCTTGCAAAGTATTTATCAGTTGATTCAACCTCCCTCATTGCAAGAACCTCTAATTCCTTGCGCAAAGCTTGCAATTGAGCACCTTTCACCTATGTGGATCCTTGAAAAAGATAGTTTTTTACCTTAAGATCACAAAGTTTACTATCCTTTGCAACTTTCTCTTGTTCTGGTGTTGGATTTGAAGGAGTAGTGGTGACACCATTCCCAATCAAACTATGGTAATATTTAGAGAGAAGCAGACTTTCAATCAATATAGCCCAATGATCGTAAAAGCCATCAAACGTTGGAATATAAGGATGCACATAATTCGTGGATTCATGCATAAAAAAAAAAGCAAGGGAGTTGATCAATCTTGGTCAAGGATGAAGGAAAAAGACTTGTAGAAGAACAATGGAAGAACGAAGAAGAAAGATGAAGGTTGGTTGAGAAACAAATCAATCTATGTTTTGAATTCGATGAAAAATCACACCAATAACAACTTGATGTGTGGAGCAAGTTAATCAAGCAACCAAAACAAGTGGGTAACAGTTATAATCACAAACATAAAGTAGAAAACAACGAGAGAGAAGAAGAAGAGAGAACACAAAGAATTTGTTGACCCAGTTCGGTCCAAATGGACCTAGTCAGGGGGAGAGAGCAGCCCTTCGTTCCACTATAATGATGAGTAACTTTACAAAAGAGATATCAATGGGTTACAAGAATAAGTCTCCCGCCTAATTCTACCCAAAGCCCCAATCTCTTCCCGTGACCATGAGACTCAATCCTAATAGTGTTTCTCAATGTGAACCAACCCTCAAACCTTAGTGTTTGTTGCCAAGAGACAAACTCTATACAAACCCTAGTTTTGTTGTTGCCTTTCTAAACCCTTGTTTCAGCCCCCTCTATCTCAAGGTTTGCTCTGATACAAAGCCTATATTTATAGTAAAAGAATCCTAAAAAAACTGGAACAAATTTGGGCCCGAAAAATACGTTTCTGTTTTATTTCCTATTGTCAAATTCGGTCACCGAATACATCCGTTCGGCCACCGAAAAAACACGAACCACAGGCCAAAAGACAGAGTTGAAAGTCGGTCACCGAGCTGCCAAATTCAGCCACCGAATTTGCACTTCCAGAAACACAATTTTGAGTCACTTTCACAACAATATCCACCTTGACTGTAAATTAGTGATGATGTCAATTTAACATCAACAACATTGCTGCGATTTCCCTTGCTTCCCACTACACCATGTAGCTCCACAAGTTTACACCTTACGTCTTCAACCATTGGAATGCCTTCCGTCTTTTTGAATATCCTTGTGTCCAAACTACTCAAGGAATTTTAGGTAGTTTCACAAGTGCACATGGCAGCTACCCAAGCATGCATGGAAGCTATTTGGATGCAAAGGTTAATGGAAGAACTCGGGCACAAGTAGGAGCAAATCATTGTGTATTGTGACAGTTAGAGTGCTTTGCACATTGCAAGGAATCCATCTTTTCATTCAAGGATAAAGAACATTGCCGTTCAATATCATTTGTTCGAGAAGTAGTGAAGGAGGAAAGTGTGGATATGCAGAAGATACACACCAATCAATATTGACAAGTTTATATGGTTTCGATCCTCGTATGACCTATTGGAAACGTAGCAACATGAATGGGCAAGGTAGAGAGATTTAAAAAGCTCACAAAAGTAGCTTTAAGTGGGAGATTGTAAATGATATGGGCTCAAGTTATGATCCAAGCCTAAGACTATAAATGGAATTGGCCCAAATGATGATCCAAGCCCAATATTGTGATTGGTAAAGCCACCTTTGTAGCAAGACACATGGCAATGGTGTATGTAAGACAAGTTTCATTTTTCATGTAATGTATGGTGGCAAAGTGGATGGTTGCATGCATTGACATGTTGCAAGATGCACGAGATGCAACTAACAAGTTGCACACTTGGAGTTTGCATGGACGACAAGTGGCTTGTTGCATGTAAGGAACAAAGGCTTACCTCTCCTATAAATAACAAACTCATTTGCACAATTTCATCATCACATCACATCACATCACATATCATCTCATCCCATCAAGTAGTAACACAACATCAAGATTAGAGCTTGTTGAGGGTGAGAGGAAAAATATAGAGAGGAAATATAGTTTCTCCTAAGAGGTTTCTCCTAGTGTTATTATTCTCCTATTTTAAAAGAGAGGGTAATTTGTCTCTCCATGTATTTAGAGAGAGGTCTTGTAATTCCTTCCACTTAGTAAAAATTCTCTACTCTTGCCCCGTGGTTTTTTCCCCTTATCTGTTGAGGGGTTTCCACCTAAATTTTGTGTGTTCAGTTTCTCTCTTTTATCTTCTCTTATTTTAGCTGCGTGATAATATTTTGTTACTCTGGTACCCAACATTGCGCTTGCTGAGAGAAAGAAGAATGAAAAGGGCTTGCTGAAGTGAGAAGTGATGGAAAAGTGTTTACAATCCACTTATGTTTACGGTGAACCAAAAAATTAAAAATTCAAACAGATATGCTACCAACACACATTTTAACACACTCTCTTTGATTGGTTAAAATTCACATCTGTCCCACCAAATCATGAGGAACCCATATATATTTGGTGGGACACATATCAGTTTTAACCAATAAAAAAAAGTGTGTTGAAAATTGTTTATTAAAATGTGAGTTGTTAGTCTTCCTCAAATTAAAAATTCAGCATGGTCTGGTGTGACACTTGCACACCAAGACCAGTTCAGACCCGTCTTTGAAGGTATTACCTTAATTTTGGGGTGCGGGGGAACAATTTCTAAAACATAAATAGCAATTTTCTGCAGGTTATATTATTTCCACCGTAGGAATTGTCATAGGCACACATCTACTAAAAGATGAGATTTTTAGCGCCAATATTCACGATAAGAAAATTGCTTTTCTGACTTTAAAAACATCATTTTTACACAAGTAAATTACCTTACAGCCCCCAGTGGTAGTTACCTACCGTTCTGCAAACCGGCAGCAGTTAACTGTCGCTGGCACTCAGCGGTAGTTAACTACCGTTGAGTTCTACGAATAAACAATACCAGAATCATCACTTTTCCATTTTCCAGAAACACAAACACTAAAAACACTCTTCCAAATTTCTCCAAACTTCATTTGTTCGAATTTGAGACCAATTTCTTCAATTAATTCACAAGTAAGTTCTTTCATTCGTATTTACATGCAATGTAGTGTGTTTAGGGTGTTAGTTTTTATAATTTTGAGCAAAATGTTAGTTTTAGGTAGTTTTAGGTTAGGTTAGAAAATTGAAAATTAACCATGATTTACATGTTTTAATGTATTGTTTATGGTGGAATTATTGTTTAGAGTAAGTGTAGGTACAATGTAGTTGTTTAGATGTTCAAATAACACTAATTGTGCTCCTAATTTAGAATGCAGATAAAGTGTTTGATGAAATGCCTAATTGAGAAAATTTGCTTTTTTTGTGTAATTTTTTTTTCAAATATGTTCAATTTTATAATGTATATATGTTGTAATTATTATAAGCTTGGATTTTGACATTTTTTGGCAAGTTTAAGAATGACATAATGTTATACGATTGATAACATGCAAAATACAACACTATTTCAGCTCGTTTTGTGTGTAGTTCAGGCTTAGATTCTCTTGTTTTTGCCTATGTTATGCTGGTTGTTTGGTTATGTTTCAGGTACACAACAATAGAGGCCTCCATGCGCAGAAACGGCGAAATTCGGCGAGAGAAACGAAGAAATAAGCAAGTCCTGAAATTCCAGCTTCAGGGTGACGGCCGTCACACTCTGTGACGGGTTGACCGTCACCCTTCAACACAACTGACCCGTCACCAGCATCTTAGGCCGTCAGCAACCCGTGACGCGCAGACCGTCACACCCTGTGACGCCCGTCACGGGTCCGGGAGAACCAGTCTCCCCCACGATTCAGAGCAGTTTTGCCAGTTTTCTTCCCACTTCCTCCATCTGCAGTGCACGACCAGAACATGTAAAACAGCAGGCTTGGCCTATAAATAGGTCCAAAGAAGAGTGAAAAAAGGGGGGTTTTGGAAAAGTTTTAGAAAGCATTAGACTTACAGAAATAGTTTTTTGTAATCTGCATTGCTCATTTTTAAACTTATTGTAATTTGAAGTTTAGAGTACTTTGTTCATTTGCAATTTTCAATTCAGCCAAGTTCTACTCTCGTTACTATTTGTTGTTGCTACTTTCATTCCAGTTGATTACTTTATTACGGCTGATATTCCCTTGTGTTGCTGCGGCTGTTCTGGTTCAATTATATTGGCATAGTTTTCAATTGTGGCAGTGGAAATTGTACTCAATTAAAGATTCCAACTTTAACAGGTTCTTGTTTACTTAGTTTCTCTTTATTCTTTTTGTTCTTTTGCTTCTGTTTCAACGATGATGAATGATATAAATAAAAGTGTATTTGCTTTAGCTACCATGTCTGAGTAGATTTTTAAAGTGTCCGGAATGTAGAAACAGTCGTACCAATGATATTCAGCTGAAAAGTATGATTGAATTTTATAGCAGGATTTATTTTTATGTCTGATTATTTTGTTTTTAAACGATGAATTTTATGGTATCTGTTTCGTATCGAAAGAACGGAACTCACATCTGTCTGTAGAATAATCAGGAATTATTTTAGTAATTTAGCGATAGCATTTTCTTAAAATAATTTTGACATTCTTAATTTTCAAAAACACTATTTTAAACGCTAAGTCATACACGCGAAAGCTGATGACTGTGAGTTTAAAATACGGATTTAGTATTGCGAAAGCATACTGATTTCTTTAAAATGGAATTATTCTAAAAATAACTTTTCAAACAAAACTGGATTATTTTGAAGAAAAAGGAATTTTGACGTTATAAGGCGAACACGCGAAAGCGGTCGAATAGATTATAGAGTCAGAATTTTTATGTCACGATCGTGAAAGCGAAGCGACCGTTTTTTTTAATTTAATCTTTTTACGTGCGAAAAATATTTTCTTACTATAAAACTAAACGCTACTCAGCTGATATCAACGGTCGACGTAAACTATGTTCCAGGCACTCGTTTATTAATTAGTTAATCAAATCTATTTAATTTCTAAGTTTTTCACCCACATAATTTAGAATCGCCTTAAATAAACAGCATAACAATTAATTACGGTAGTTGACATTGGTCTCTGTGGATTCGACAACCTTTTATACTAAAACAGATATTTCCGTACACTTGCGGACCTATCAAGTTTTTGGCGCCGTTGCCGGGGACCATTTTGGCAATATCGTAACACCATTGTTACACCGTATAGACTAAGGCATTTATTTTCTTTTTATCGCTTTTCGTCGATTATATGCCCAGTACTCGCACCTCCGAGGACGACCTAGTAGAACCAGTCGACGAAATCGAACGTTTTTTATGTATTAGACGCCAAATTGAACGAATACAAGCTCAAATGGCACAAGCTCATAACGCGAACTGTCCTCTTAAGGACTTTGCCGTCCCATCCCAGGACGAGCCTCACTCGAGTATTGTTAACCCGACGATTCAGGCTAACAACTTTGAGTTGAAACCCTCTCTGCTGCAAATCGTGCAGCAAAACCAGTTTTCCGGTAATTCCACGGAAGACCCGAATTTGCACCTCTCTGTGTTTGTGCAATTCGCTGATACGCTTAAGTGCAATGGCGTTGATCCCGAAGCCATTCGCCTGCGTTTATTTCCTTTCTCCCTCAGAGATAGAGCCAGAGCTTGGCTACAGTCTCTGCCGTCAAATTCCATTACGACATGGAATGAGTTGAAAAAGGCGTTCCTAGCAAGATATTTCCCTCCTAGTAAAACCGCCTAGCTCAGGAACCAAATTACCTGCTTTAGGCAGACAGACGGCGAGTCGCTTTTTGAAGCGTGGGAGAGGTACAAGGAATTAATGAGAGCTTGTCCCCATCATGGATTAGAACAATGGCTCATAATTCACACGTTTTATAATGGCGTGCTCTATAATACAAGAATGACCATTGATGCCTCAGCTGGCGGAGCCCTAATGGACAAGCCCTTCCAGGAGGCATATGAGCTTATTGAGAATATGGCGCAAAACCATTATCAATGGGGAAGCAAAAGCACTCCTGTCGAGAAATCTCAACCTAAGGGAGGTATGCACGAAGTCAGCAACTTTGACTACATGAATGCTAAAGTGGATACTTTGTTTCACAAGTTGGATAACTTGAAACTCGCTCCACCAGCTACAGTAGCTGCCGTGACTCCCAACTGTGAAATATGCGGAACCCCAGGGCATGTTGCTGCCGAATGTCAGTTGTTAGCTGAAGCTGATCAAGTGAATTACACGCAAGGAAATCCGTACGCTAACACGTACAATCCAGGATTGAGAAACCACCAAAATTTCTCCTACAAAAATAACAATCCTACCTTTTCGCCAAGTCCCGCACCTGCAGCACCCCCCGGTTTCCAAGGCCAAAGAGGAGCCCATGTTGCTCCGAAAAAGTCTAACCTGGAGCTCATGAATGGAAAATTTCATTTTAGCTCAAACTCAGCAAAACAAGGAGTTTATGAACCAAAACGTTCATACGAATGAATTGATTAAGCAGTTGGCACAAAAAGTTGACTCCATGGCCACTCATAATAAAATGCTTGAGACGCAGATATCCCAAGTGGCCCAACAACAAGCAGCTACAGCTGCCCCAGCCGGAACATTTCCGGGCCAACCGCAACCAAATCCTAAGGGACATGTTAACGCGGTAACGCTATGAAGCGGAACTGAGTTAGATAACAATCCCACCGCTGTGAGAGTTAGGAGCCGTGATGAAGGAAAGGGTAAAGACCCTGTGAGTAAATCAGATGACGTTGGAGAGACATCTAAATCTCAGGAGGTAAAAGAAAAAGAGAAAGAAAACCCTTATGTACCTCCTCCACCTTATAAACCTTCAATCCCTTACCCTCAAAGACTCGTGAAGTCTAAAACTGAGGGTCAGTTTAAGAAGTTTGTAGAACTTCTAAAATCTCTTCATCTCAGTATTCCTTTTTCGGAGGCGATTACTTAAATGCCTTCGTATGCAAAATTCTTAAAGGAAATTCTGACTAACAAAAGGAAAATTGATGTTAATGAGACTGTAGCACTTACTGAGGAGTGCAGCGCTATAATTCAAAATAAGATGCCACCCAAGTTAAAAGATCCAGGGAGTTTTTCAATTCCTTGCGTTATAGGCAGTCACATCATTGATAAAGCCTTGTGTGATTTAGGAGCTAGTGTGAGCTTGATACCTCTGTCCATTTATAAAAAGCTAAACCTAGGAGAGTTGAAACCAACCTGAATGTCTTTGCAATTAGCTGACCGTTCAATTAAACATCCAGTGGGGATAATCGAAGATGTCCCTCTTAGAATCGGTCAACTATACATCCCCACTGACTTTGTAGTCATGGATATTAGTGAAGACTCTATTACTCCTATCCTTTTAGGAAGATCTTTCCTAGCCACCGCAGGTGCCATCATTGATGTCAAGAAAGGAAAACTCACATTTGAGGTTGGCGATGAGAAGATTGAGTTCATTTTGTCTCAATTTATGAAAAGCCCCTCCATAAATGATACATGTTGTTTTGTTGACATAATAGATGCATGTGTCAAGGAGTTTTCAACTCAAGCTGAACCATCTGAGGAAATAATTGAAGATACAATAGAGGAAGTAGAAGAGATGGAAGAAGTCAGTGACGAGGAGGCCAAAATTTCTTGCATTCTTGAATGCCTCGATCAAACTTCTGATCCATTTTCCGAGCCAGATCACCCTAAGATCGAGCTAAAGGAACTTCCTAAGAACCTCAGGTATGAGTTCCTAGATAAGGAGCATAATTGCCCCGTGATAGTTAGCGCAGAGTTAGGGAAAGAAGAGACGAGAAAACTCCTTGCTGTTTTAAGAAGATATCCTAAAGGAATAGGCTACACAATTAATGATCTCACGGGAATCAGTCCCTCTGTATGTATGCACAGAATTATGCTGGAAGAGGATTCTAAAACCTCTAGAGAGCATCAGCGGAGGCTGAACCCCAATATGAGCGAAGTTGTCAAAAAGGAAGTTATGAAACTCCTAGATGCTGGGATCATATATCCTATATCCGATAGCAAGTGGGTTAGTCCAGTGCACGTAGTGCCAAAGAAAGGAGGGATGACTGTAGTTCAAAACGAGAAGGGCGAATCAGTCGCCAAGTGGACGGTAACGGGATGGAGGATGTGCATCGACTACAGAAAGTTGAACACAGCCACTAGAAAAGATCACTTTCCTCTCCCGTTTATTGATCAAATGCTCGAGCGTCTTGCAAGGCACTCATATTTCTGCTACCTTGATGGTTATTCAGGATTCTTTCAAATCCCTATCCACCCGGACGACCAAGAAAAGACCACATTTACATGTCCCTATGGAACATTTGCTTATCGGCGAATGCCATTCGGACTGTGCAATGCACCCGCCACGTTCCAAAGATGCATGATGGCAATCTTCGCCGACTTCCTAGAAGATATTCTGGAAGTTTTCATGGACGATTTCTCCGTATGTGGGTCTAATTTTGAAGACTGTCTTGGTAATCTTTAGAAAGTTCTGGAGAGGTGTGTGAAAGTCAATCTAGTACTTAACTGGGAAAAATGCCACTTTATGGTCAAAGAAGGCATAGTCCTTGGCCACGTGGTGTCCAATAGAGGAATTGAGGTTGACAAAGCAAAAATCGAAGTTATTGAGAATTTGCAACCTCCCACAACTGTAAGAGAGGTCCGGAGTTTTCTGGGACACGCTGGTTTCTACCGGCGGTTTATCAAAGACTTCTCAAAAATCACCAAGCCACTGACCGGCCTTCTGATGAAAGACGCTGAGTTCATCTTTGATGAACAATGCCTTGAGTCTTTCCAACTGCTGAAACGTGCATTGATCTCTGCCCCTATAATGCAACCTCCGGATTGGAGCCAACCATTTGAGATCATGTGCGACGCTAGTGATTATGCAGTAGGTGCTATTTTAGGACAGCGCAAAGATAAGAAATTGCATGCAATCTATTACGCTAGTAGGACACTTGACGAAGCTCAGATTAACTATGCCACAACTGAAAAGGAGCTTCTAGCCATTGTCTTCGCAATTGATAAATTTCGTTCTTACCTAGTGGGATCAAAGATTATCATTTACACAGACCATGCAGCTATCAGGTACCTACTAAGCAAGAAAGATGCAAAGCCGAGACTTATTCGGTGGATACTACTACTTCAAGAGTTTGACATCGAGATCCGAGATAAAAAGGGAACAGAGAATGTAGTCGCGGATCACCTGTCAAGAATTCAAGATGGTCAGTTGGAGGAGGTGCCCATAAATGATTGCTTTCCCTACGAAAGACTGGTGTCTTTTGTGAAAGCGGAGGCACCTAGATATGGTCACCTCGTAGATTTTCTGGAAGAAGGGAGTTCCGACATTAAAAAGATACCAGAAGAGGAAAGTGTTTTAAGTAATACCGCTACCCCATGGTACGCTGACATCATAAACTATCTGGTTGCTGGAATCCTACCTCCCGACTTGACCTATCAGCAAAAGAAGAAATTCTTCCACGACCTTAAGCAATACTACTGGGATGATCCCCTCTTATTCAAAAGAGGTGTGGACGGCATTTTCCGTCGGTGTATCCCGGAAGAGGAAATAGAGAGTGTCATCACGCATTGTCATTCCTATCCCGTTGGAGGACACATGAGTAGATCAAAAACTGCAGCGAAAATTCTTCAAGCTGGCCTCTATTGGCCCACCATCTTTCGAGATGTTCATGTTTTCGTTTCAGAATGTGACCGGTGCCAGCGATCAGGAAATATCTCTAGCAGGAATGAAATGCCACAAAAGTTTATCCTAGAGGTGGAAGTTTTCGATGTCTGGGGAATTGACTTTATGGGTCCTTTTCCTACATCTATGGGAAATAAATATATACTCATTGTTGTGGATTACGTGTCAAAATGGATCGAGGTCATTGCCTCTCCTACTTGTGATACAAAAGTAGTGGTAAAGATGTTTAAAAACATTATATTCCCAAGATTTGGTGTCCCCAGACTAGTCATCACTGACGGTGGTTCTCATTTTATTTCGAAAATATTTAAGAACCTCCTAACAAAGTACGGGGTACGTCATAGAGCAGTTACTCCCTATCATCCCCAAACCAATGGGCAGGCAGAGATCTCTAATCGAGAAATTAAGCAAATCCTAGAGAAAACTGTCTCTGTCTCAAGAAAAGATTGGTCCTTGAAACTGAACGATGCCTTATGGGCTTATCGGATCGCCTATAAAACACCCATTGGCACCACTCCTTTCAAGCTCATTTATGGAAAATCGTGCCATCTCCCGGTTGAGCTCGAGCACAAAGCTTATTGGGCCATAAAAGCCCTAAACATGAATCATAGCGAAGCTGGGGAAAAAAGGATGTTGGTCTTCATGAGTTAGAGGAGTTGCGGTGTAACGCCCTAGTTGCTATTTATTTATTTTTGGTCGATTTTAGTATGTTTTATGTATTTCATATAATTTATGTGATTTATGTGAATATTTGATGTGTTGTTATTATTATATAATTATTTGTGTTATTTGATAAAATAGGAGATATATATTATTTATTTAATTAAAAGGGAATTATTTAGAGTTAATGGAGTTAAGGAGGGGTTAAGGAGAATTAATAGAAAGTTAGTGAGGGAGTAAATGGAAAGAAAAGGGAGGTTACACTTTGTTAGTAAGGAAATAGAAAAGTCAGTAAGGAAAGAAACACAATTGCACGTATCAGAGGAAAAACAAGAGTTTTGGGAGAAAAGAGAAGAACCAAGAGGGAAGAGCTAGGAAGAGAGAACCTGATCATTTTGCTGTAGAATTTGCTGAATTAAGGTAAGGGTGAGCTAGCATTTCAATTGTTAATATATATATACATGATTTCATGAATTTGGATTGAAAATGGTGGTTTTTGGAATTAGGTTTAAGAACATGATAAATTGCTCTATGATGTTGTTTTATGTTGTTGATGATGTTTCCATGAGATGTTTCTGATGTTTTGTTGTATAATGAACCCATAAACAATGTAACAATTCATTTTGGGTGATAAAGGGATCAAAGTTGGGATTTTTGGGGTAAAACCATGCTGAAATCGCATTTCTGAAAAAGCTGTTTTTTTGACCTGATACTGTCAAACCGTGCCGCGATTTTTGCAGCCATAACGCGATTTTGATGGCAGAATGCTAAGTGGTTCTGGACGTAAAAATGCGCCGCGATTTCCAAAATCGTGACACGATTTTGGTGAACCAGATCCTTCATATTTCACTATTTTTCACCCATTTCTGCTTTGAACTAGCTTTTGGTGTAAACATGAAAGTTTTAGGTAATTAAGTTAGCTTTCTAATGGCGTTGGTTGGGCTTGAAAATGATTTGTAGATTTTGAGTTATGATGAAAATACTCCAAGTGGGTCTTGAGGAAAACTTTAAGAAAACTTAGTATAACTTATTCCAAGTTAGTCCAAAACCTATGGTTAGTTCCCAAACTTCAAACTTAAGTATTAGGGATTTAGTTGAGGTGTTTTATGAGTATTTGGCTTATGTCTTATTGATCAAACTTGATTTGCTTGTTGAAGGATGTTTGGAATTTGATATGAATGTAATTGATTAATGTATATGTTGCTATTGTTGTTGATACGATGGATTAATGTATGTTTACATGAAAATATTATATTTTGCTAAACTTGAGTTGCTTTGGATGAGGTTAAGTGATGTTTAAATATGATGTTATGTGATTGTGATGATGTTACGTGTTGCGATGTATATGATTAATGAGATGATGTTCTGCCATGTAACTATTATACCTGCATGTGTCAGTCCTGCATTATGAATGATGTTTTGAGAAGTTGAAGTCAAGTTGTTAAATGACGAGTCCATGCATTTGCATAATTATGAGACGGTGGAGCTTTATGCTCAAAGCGACGGTGGAGCTTTATGCTCAAAGCGACGGTGGAGCATTTGCTTAAAGCGACGGTGAAGCATATTAATGCTATAAAAATATGGTACCACATGCATGATGTCAAGATGTTAGAGTTGCATTTAGTTGAGTCAAATTGTTGACATGTTATGAGACGATGTTTTGAGACGTTGATGCTTGATATGATGTTGTTATGATGATGCTTATGACGATGCTATGATGTGCTATATTGTATATGTGATGAGTTGGATTTATGATTTGTTAATCTTGACGTTTGATTCATATATTTGTATATTACTTTTGATTTGTGAACTCACCCCTTCTGCTGGAATTGCCGCCTCGTGGGCAAGTGCAGGTAGCGAAGGATAGATAGGAGTTGGCTCTCGTGTCGTAGGCTCTGATACTTAACGGGATGGGGATTTTTGATGTTTAATTCTTTCATTCCTTTATGTATCATTTTATCTGAAGAACATGTTGTTGGAGATTTTATTATTATGAAATAAATTGTAGTATGATGAGGCCTTTGTGCCAAGGATGATGACTTAGTTGTTGAATTGATTATTAAATGAATATTCCGCTGCAGATTTTTATAAAATGAGGTGTTGAGTTAAATAGTTTTTATAATCTATTTAAACTGAATTTTGAAAAGTAGATGTAATACTCCGTTGTATGTTGAACTCTGATGTTTTATATAATATTACGTTGTTTTGGGAAAACGGGGTGTTACAATTGGTATCAGAGCAGGTCGGTCTGTCAGACCATTAGTAGAGTCGTGTCGAGCCTAGTAGTGTTGAGTGACAGTTTACACTGTCTTTTGTTGTTCTGATTTGCTGTTCTGTTTTGTTGTTCTGTTTTGTTGTTTTGAATTGTTGTTTCTTAGGTACATTTTCGAGGACGAAAATTCTCTAAGTTGGGGAGAGTTGTAACGCCCTAGTTGCTATTTATTTATTTTTGGTCGATTTTAGTATGTTTTATGTATTTCATATAATTTATGTGATTTATGTGAATATTTAATGTGTTGTTATTATTATATAATTATTTGTGTTATTTGATAAAATAGGAGATATATATTATTTATTTAATTAAAAGGGAATTATTTAGAGTTAATGGAGTTAAGGAGGGGTTAAGGAGAATTAATAGAAAGTTAGTGAGGGAGTAAATGGAAAGAAAAGGGAGGTTACACTTTGTTAGTAAGGAAATAGAAAAGTCAGTAAGGAAAGAAACACAATTGCACGTATCAGAGGAAAAACAAGAGTTTTGGGAGAAAAGAGAAGAACCAAGAGGGAAGAGCTAGGAAGAGAGAACCTGATCATTTTGCTGTAGAATTTGCTGAATTAAGGTAAGGGTGAGCTAGCATTTCAATTGTTAATATATATATACATGATTTCATGAATTTGGATTGAAAATGGTGGTTTTTGGAATTAGGTTTAAGAACATGATAAATTGCTCTATGATGTTGTTTTATGTTGTTGATGATGTTTCCATGAGATGTTTCTGATGTTTTGTTGTATAATGAACCCATAAACAATGTAACAATTCATTTTGGGTGATAAAGGGATCAAAGTTGGGATTTTTGGGGTAAAACCATGCTGAAATCGCATTTCTGAAAAAGCTGTTTTTTTGACCTGATACTGTCAAACCGTGCCGCGATTTTTGCAGCCATAACGCGATTTTGATGGCAGAATGCTAAGTGGTTCTGGACGTAAAAACGCGCCGCGATTTCCAAAATCGTGACACGATTTTGGTGAACCAGATCCTTCATATTTCACTATTTTTCACCCATTTCTGCTTTGAACTAGCTTTTGGTGTAAACATGAAAGTTTTAGGTAATTAAGTTAGCTTTCTAATGGCGTTGGTTGGGCTTGAAAATGATTTGTAGATTTTGATTTATGATGAAAATACTCCAAGTGGGTCTTGAGGAAAACTTTAAGAAAACTTAGTATAACTTATTCCAAGTTAGTCCAAAACCTATGGTTAGTTCCCAAACTTCAAACTTAAGTATTAGGGATTTAGTTGAGGTGTTTTATGAGTATTTGGCTTATGTCTTATTGATCAAACTTGATTTGCTTGTTGAAGGATGTTTGGAATTTGATATGAATGTAATTGATTAATGTATATGTTGCTATTGTTGTTGATACGATGGATTAATGTATGTTTACATGAAAATATTATATTTTGCTAAACTTGAGTTGCTTTGGATGAGGTTAAGTGATGTTTAAATATGATGTTATGTGATTGTGATGATGTTACGTGTTGCGATGTATATGATTAATGAGATGATGTTCTGCCATGTAACTATTATACCTGCATGTGTCAGTCCTGCATTATGAATGATGTTTTGAGAAGTTGAAGTCAAGTTGTTAAATGACGAGTCCATGCATTTGCATAATTATGAGACGGTGGAGCTTTATGCTCAAAGCGACGGTGGAGCTTTATGCTCAAAGCGACGGTGGAGCATTTGCTTAAAGCGACGGTGAAGCATATTAATGCTATAAAAATATGGTACCACATGCATGATGTCAAGATGTTAGAGTTGCATTTAGTTGAGTCAAATTGTTGACATGTTATGAGACGATGTTTTGAGACGTTGATGCTTGATATGATGTTGTTATGATGATGCTTATGACGATGCTATGATGTGCTATATTGTATATGTGATGAGTTGGATTTATGATTTGTTAATCTTGACGTTTGATTCATATATTTGTATATTACTTTTGATTTGTGAACTCACCCCTTCTGCTGGAATTGCCGCCTCGTGGGCAAGTGCAGGTAGCGAAGGATAGATAGGAGTTGGCTCTCGTGTCGTAGGCTCTGATACTTAACGGGATGGGGATTTTTGATGTTTAATTCTTTCATTCCTTTATGTATCATTTTATCTGAAGAACATGTTGTTGGAGATTTTATTATTATGAAATAAATTGTAGTATGATGAGGCCTTTGTGCCAAGGATGATGACTTAGTTGTTGAATTGATTATTAAATGAATATTCCGCTGCAGATTTTTATAAAATGAGGTGTTGAGTTAAATAGTTTTTATAATCTATTTAAACTGAATTTTGAAAAGTAGATGTAATACTCCGTTGTATGTTGAACTCTGATGTTTTATATAATATTACGTTGTTTTGGGAAAACGGGGTGTTACATGCGGCTCGATGCGTATGAAAATGCCTTGATTTATAAGGAAAGAACTAAGAAATGGCATGACAGACGCATTATAAGACGTGAATTTAATGAGGGTGAGTTAGTGTTGTTGTTTAATTCTAGGTTAAGGCTTTTTCCTAGAAAGCTTCGCTCTCGATGGAGTGGACCATTCGAAGTTACTAAAGTAAATCAATCTGGTGCCATTGAGGTCTGGAGCGAATCCACTGGTAAATTCCTAGTGAATGGCCAAAGATTAAAGCACTACCACCCAGCAGAGAAAGTAGGACATATCGCTACTCTTGTTATGTGTCCCCTTTGATTGTGTCACTCTGTAATGTCGAGCTCCCGACGTAAAACGAAGCGCTGAATGGGAGGCAACCCATTAATCGCATTTTCTTTTAGCAAAGTTTTCGAGTAGGATGTTTCTCAATAAGTTTCAATCGCTCAAAGGAGTTTTTAATAAGTCAACGACGGGTGGACCGTCATTCCGTGTGACGACCGTCAACCTTCGTGACGCCCGTCATTATTCCTCCCTCGTGACACCTGTCATTGTGTCTGACGCCTGCCCCGTCATCCCTGGTGACGCCCGTCATTGTGCCTGACGCCTGGCCCGTCATCCTTGGTGACGCCCGTCACCGTGCTCAGAGATTTGATTCTGAGTCTTGGAATCTGAACAGACGTGGGTCCCACACGTCAAACCCCAACCTCTCACTTAAAATACGTTTCGCTCTCTCTGTTTTTCCCTTTTTCCTTCACTAACCGTTCTTCTTCTTCTTCTTTTCCTTTCTACATTTCACCATTTCCATAACTACCACAAACCTCCATTTTCAATCTCAAACACTAACCCCATTCCCAAATTCATTCACCATTCATCACATTCACATCACAAAACCTCCTCCCATGTCCAAACGCACGATCACGAACCCATTTCTTTCCCTTTTTCGCGAAACACAACAGACGTGGGGTTCAGATTTTCTGCTGATTAACAAGGTATGGCCGCTCGAAACAGACGCATTGATTACATGGGAATCGAGTTTAAGGATGACGCGCAGCGGACACGGTTCGAAAAGCTATCCAAACGCACGATCACGGTGACGAGGTATGCCGACGAAACTTGTCTCCGAACCTTAGGATTATTTGATAGCGTAGATTGGATGTTTAACCAGATCGGGTGGGGTCATTTCTTGACTTTGCGGCACCCGACGTACGAGTGCATTACCTTAGAATTTCTTAGTTCCCTCACGTACACGTATGCTCAGAGAGTCCGTCACGGTTTCGGAGGCACTAGTTTTAGACTGTTTGGCCAGGATTATTTGCTTAGCCATAATGAAATAGGAAATCTGCTTCAGTTCCAGACCTCCCTTCAATCCGTTGACGGAGTCCCGTCTCAGGGACCTTGGACCACTGAGTATGGTATGTTTTGGAAGAAACTGACGGGCGCGTTAGCGACTTCTACGGACGGTAATAAATCGTCCCGCATCCATAACCCCGCCATTCGCTATTTTCATAGAGTCCTCGCGCACACTATTTTTGGTAGAGGGGATAGCACGGGGGTAGTTAATCTAAGAGAGCTTTACATTATTCATTGTGTCTTAGCTCACAAACAGGTTAATTCAACGGCTTTTATGCTCGCTCATATGTTTAAAATGGCCACCTCCGGTAATGGACCCATTGCTTTCGGTGGCCTCATCACCTCGAACGCATACGCGTTAGGTTTCCGTGAGCGTATCTTACAATTAGCCCCTGTGCAGGGCAACATGCTGATTGACTTGAGCTCGTGCCTATCACAAAAGCTCGTCAAGAGAGAGGGTGAGTTATTTTGCTTGATGATCCGTAATGAGGTCAAGAGTCGTATTAAGCTTCAAAACCCCTTCATCACTGATGTTAGGGATGAGGAAAATTGGTTTTATGTTGACCCTGATGAGGAAGGAGAGGATATCGATGCGGAGATCGAGCGTCAGACTAGGCTCTCTCCCCCGCGCCCACATGCACCTCCTCCTCCCGTATCCGGCGCACCTCCGGCACAGATATCTCACACACACACTCACTCTGACCCACCCCCTTCCCGCCCTCGAGATTTTGATTTTTCTGCAGGTACTTCTAATTCCGAGAGCCAGATGGTGTATGAGCTTAACGCTCTAAGACATGAGGTAGCAGACCTACGCGCAGCCCAGGAGGAACGGAACGACCGGGATGCCGAGCGGGATCATCTTATGCGCGTTAACAGCCACATGATACGCCAGATGTTTACGTGGATGACACGGTAGGGTATGCCTCCGGCAAGCTCCGATGATGATTGAGCAGGTTCTGTTTTCTTTTTCACTCTATTATCAGATCATTGGGGACAATGTCTGGTTTTAGTGTGGGAGAGGAAACTCACTTTCCCTTCTTTAGTTATTTCAGTTAATTTACCTGTTTTCTTTATTTGTTTCAATTAGTTTATTTGCTTTCTAGTTCTAGGTAATAAGTATGTCAACTGCATGCACTGTCGAGTCATTTATGCTTTTGTTTTTGCTTTGTTATTTAATTCTCATGTTGCTTGAACCACTTGAAGGCTGAATTTGATGATGATTTTGTACATAAACACCTTTTCCTTTTCTAAGTTTCACTAAACTCATATCATATTTCAATGTGAAAAATTCTCTTTTTGAGAAAAGCACAAAGTTGCAGTCTTTGAGTAATTGTGTAGGTAAGTATTTTAAGGAGTACGTTCTAACTTCAATGGTAAATTAACCCTTAAAAGTTTTCAGAGTAAAAGTAGTATAAGTTAGTGTGGGGGAATAAAAATCAAATCAAGAGGGGCGGAAGCAAATATATTTATAAGGGAACATCATTGACTCTAGGGGGTCGGGAGTAGGCCTCACTTGCTTCCCACGTGAAGATGGTGTCTCTGAATATCAAAAGTAGCTTCCGTAATTCCTTCTTATAACTGTGAAAAAGGGGTCAAAACAAATACATATATATAGGGGGCATCATTGACTCTAGGGGGTCGGGAGTAGGCCTCACTTGCTTCCCACGTGAAGATGGTGTCTCTGAATATCAATAAAAATTATGCAGTTCCCCAAAGTGTATAAATGTCAAATGATCAAAGTGATTCCCATCTCTTATATGAAATGAAGAAGGAATTTTTCTCGGTTTATTTACTGTTGAAGTTAGAACCTGTTTTCCTCATAATACCTCTTACACAGGCGCAATAAAAAGGTCGGACTTCACACACACACTCACTTGAAATATTGTTGTAGGGTTGATGTGATCCTTGATAAGTGTTTAGGTTGTGATAAGTGCACCCTGAGAACAAAGCCTTGAAAAATAAAAATGCAATTGATTTCTAGTTGATTATATTTTTCTGCATTATGTTGCTATTGTCCCTTGTCTCTTGCTTGAGGACAAGCAATGGTTCAAGTGTAGGGGAGTTTGATAACATGCAAAATACAACACTATTTCAGCTCGTTTTGTGTGTAGTTCAGGCTTAGATTCTCTTGTTTTTGCCTATGTTATGCTGGTTGTTTGGTTATGTTTCAGGTACACAACAATAGAGGCCTCCATGCACAGAAACGGCAAAATTCGGCGAGAGAAACGAAGAAATAAGCAAGTCCTGAAATTCCAGCTTCAGGGTGACGGCCGTCACACTCTGTGACGGGTTGACCGTCACCCTTCAACACAACTGACCCGTCACCAGCATCTTAGGCCGTCAGCAACCCGTGACGCGCAGACCGTCACACCCTGTGACGCCCGTCACGGGTCCGGGAGAACCAGTCTCCCCCACGATTCAGAGCAGTTTTGCCAGTTTTCTTCCCACTTCCTCCATCTGCAGTGCACGACCAGAACATGTAAAACAGCAGGCTTGGCCTATAAATAGGTCCAAAGAAGAGTGAAAAAAGGGGGGTTTTGGAAAAGTTTTAGAAAGCATTAGACTTACAGAAATAGTTTTTTGTAATCTGCATTGCTCATTTTTAAACTTATTGTAATTTGAAGTTTAGAG
Organism: Medicago lupulina; assembly: GCA_958299785.1. Taxonomy (NCBI): domain Eukaryota; kingdom Viridiplantae; phylum Streptophyta; class Magnoliopsida; order Fabales; family Fabaceae; genus Medicago; species Medicago lupulina. The sequence continues at coordinate 28,765,622 of OY283141.1, read as the reverse complement.
TACTTTGTTCATTTGCAATTTTCAATTCAGCCAAGTTCTACTCTCGTTACTATTTGTTGTTGCTACTTTCATTCCAATTGATTACTTTATTACGGCTGATATTCCCTTGTGTTGCTGCGGCTGTTCTGGTTCAATTATATTGGCATAGTTTTCAATTGTGGCAGTGGAAATTGTACTCAATTAAAGATTCCAACTTTAACAGGTTCTTGTTTACTTAGTTTCTCTTTATTCTTTTTGTTCTTTTGCTTCTGTTTCAACGATGATGAATGATATAAATAAAAGTGTATTTGCTTTAGCTACCATGTCTGAGTAGATTTTTAAAGTGTCCGGAATGTAGAAACAGTCGTACCAATGATATTCAGCTGAAAAGTATGATTGAATTTTATAGCAGGATTTATTTTTATGTCTGATTATTTTGTTTTTAAACGATGAATTTTATGGTATCTGTTTCGTATCGAAAGAACGGAACTCACATCTGTCTGTAGAATAATCAGGAATTATTTTAGTAATTTAGCGATAGCATTTTCTTAAAATAATTTTGACATTCTTAATTTTCAAAAACGCTATTTTAAACGCTAAGTCATACACGCGAAAGCTGATGACTGTGAGTTTAAAATACGGATTTAGTATTGCGAAAGCATACTGATTTCTTTAAATTGGAATTATTCTAAAAATAACTTTTCAAACAAAACTGGATTATTTTGAAGAAAAAGGAATTTTGACGTTATAAGGCGAACACGCGAAAGCGGTCAAATAGATTATAGAGTCAGAATTTTTATGTCACGATCGTGAAAGCGAAGCGACCGTTTTTTTTAATTTAATCTTTTTACGTGCGAAAATATTTTCTTACTATAAAACTAAACGCTACTCAGCTGATATCAACGGTTGACATAAACTATGTTCCGGGCACTCGTTTATTAATTAGTTAATCAAATCTATTTAATTTCTCAGTTTTTCACCCACATAATTTAGAATCGCCTTAGATAAACAACGTAACAATTAATTACGGTAGTTGACATTGGTCTCTGTGGATTCGACAACCTTTTATACTAAAACAGATATTTCCGTACACTTGCGGACCTATCAACGATACATAATTTTTTTTTGATGAAATGCCTAAGTTGAATGATTCTAAGTTTGGATATTTATGAATGCCTAAGTAAAATTTGTGATATGTTACATGTTACTTTCCTTAGGTTCAGTGCCTTGGATTTTTATGATATGTTCAATGCCTTAGAATCATGTTACTGTAAAAGTATACATTGCCCACGTATTTATGCCTTCTTTTAATTTGTTTTTGTACAGATATGGTTTGGGAGGAGGATGCGTGGGAGCGGCGTATTAGAGAGGGTAGTATGCGCAAAGGTAAACCTGCTATGACAAATAGCGCTCGAAATGAGATGGAGGCTGAACACCCGTATGTTCCAAAGGCCTTGAGACGTAGGGACTTGAGGATAGGTGGAGAAGAGGGGTCGGGTTCACAGTAACAGATGGATTACTCCTCCCAGGTGGTTGATCCGACACAGGCGCATCAGTATGCCGTGTATGTGGATGAGGGTTTTGCTGGATATGATTAAATGGAGGAGGAGACTATGTTTTATCAGCCGCAGGACGATGTAGAGGATGAGGAGGTGCCAGAGGATGTTGTGACAGATTATCTTGAGGCAGATAATCGAGCTCCTGAGGGTGAGCCTCAGCCTTAGACTCGGCGACCACGCCGTCGTGTTCCGTTGATACCGCCATACCCTGTTGGAGGGCCTCCCTTTCCTGGAGGTCCTAAGACCACGGAATTGTTGTCCGACTATGCGAGGCATGTGGCGAACCCTCTTTGGGTGAACCATCATAACGTAAGTGTTTAAATTCTTTAAAACTCTTTAGCATTGGTGTTTAAATTATTTAAATAAGTGTTTAAATTCTTTAAATATTTTAGCGTAAGTGTTGAAATTCTTTAGAGTAAGTCTTTAAATTATTTGTAGTGACAATGTCTTAATTAATTTGATTTTCAGATGTGGTATGATGGGGAGTACAAGTGTATAAATGCAGAGAGAAACCTGAGAGAGCTTGGTAAGCCGAAGGAGACTTTGAGGTGGTTTTGGGATCCTGTGGAGGCGTCTGGCCTACATCATTTGATATACACGGGGTATTTTAGTGTGACCCGTACGTGCTCTCTGCGAGAGGTGGCACACGGAGACCAATAGTTTTCATCGACCTGTGGGGGAGATGACAATAAATTTGGACGATGTGTATAATCTCCTCCACATTCCTATTCAGGGCCGCATGTTGGACCATGACGAGGTAATGGACTGGAACCGTGCGATTGATCTGATGACCAGGTTGTTGGGCATGTCAGATGCTACTGCTAGGGATGAGGTTATGATTGAGTCTGCTGGTCATATCAGTTATCCCACACTGAGGCGGCTTTATGAAGCCCACCTAACAGAGGCTGCTGGAGGACCCACACACGAGGGAGGATATGCAGGAGAGAGGCAGGAGGAGGCAGTCGTGTGTGAGGAGTTTTCTTCTATATCTTGTCGGTTGTGCGTTGTTCACTAACAAAACGAATAGACACATCGACTTTATATATCTTGATTGTATGGCGGACTTGCTGGCGATTGGGAAGTGTTCATGGGGAGGGATGACCTTAGCTTACATGTACGATTATCTGGATGATTCTATTCGTTTGAATAACAGAACGATGGCTGGTTGTACGACTCTTCTTATGGTAATAATTTAATATTTATCTCCATTTATTTATGAATTTATTTTATAATTTTTATCATCATGTTAGATTATTTTTCCCTAAGTTTAACTACATTTATTTAGGATTTAATTTAAATATTTATGTGAACCTTTTATAATGTATTAAATTTATTTAATATTTAACTCGAATACTTATTTTTGTGTATTATTTTTTTTGTTGCAAGGATGGATTTTGGAGCATTTTCCAGGTCCGTACCCAAGGAAGCCTGGCAAGAGCTGGAAGCCTGACAGACCATGTGCTGGGAGATGGCTTACTAGCAGAGGGCATAATAATGTGCACCATTACCGCTTACGGCTTGATCGCTTAGAGGTGGATGATGTGAGGTTTTGTACTTATGGTGATCACAGAGGAGTGCGCCCTTTTCAGCTTCTGTGCACTTACCCGGGATGACTGATGTGCGGGAAGCAGAGTGTGTACCGTCATTTACCTGAGAGGATAAAGAGGAAGTATGAGTTTGTACAGGACGTTCCCAGACATCCGTCATCTGTCGCTCAGATGCCTACGCTGGTGCTGACCACTGTGTTGTCAGACGCTCAGGCGTGGTTCTACCCTAACTGGGTACATAGGTGTCAGAGAGCATGGCATCATGATCCTGGCTACATGGCTTGGTATGCCAAAGTCTCCCACCCTCATATTCTCCCACTTGATGAAGGATCTCCTTCCATACCAGTGAACATGGAGCAAATCATAGAGGAGGAGCATGCCAGAGAGATGCCTGACACACTGACGATCATCCGGGATGTGGTGCATATAGTTGATGATATTGTGGCCAGGAACAGCGAGATGACTAAAGTGGAGATTGTACAGGAGGTGAGTCGGATAGCCAGTACTGGTCGCCCTACCATTACGTATCAGATTGTCAGGCAGCGCAGGGGGCAGAGGCATGGTAGACAGCAGAGTTGATTCTGATTAGGCTTTTTTTATGTACTTTTTAACTATGATGATGGTGATGTACAATTACGACATGTTCCGTACATTTTCGTATTTATATGACATTTTCGGACGTACCTTTTATATTATTTTTTGTGTTTTAATTTTATCCTGTTAAATATTGGATGAATTTGTTTATGTATCAAAGAATTTGGTTAATGGATGAAAATTTTAGATGAATTTGGTTAGGAACAAATTTGCATAAGAAAAAATGGAAGGAGACTTACTGGAAAATGAGTCAGACACGCAGCGGCAGTTAACAACCGCTGGGTGTAGCGGCAATTAACTACCACTGAGGCCAGCGGCAGTTAATTGATGTCGGCTTTCTCAACGGTAGTTAACTACTGTAGAAGGCTTATGGGTAATTTTCTTGTATCATTGTGATGTTTTCTACGTCAGAAAAGCAATTTTCTCACGATAAAAGGGCATGGTAAACACATGTCCATCACCGTACTTCCTTTAAAAGCTAAACCAAACACATGTGTTTCGCTCAACCCGATGTTTTTCATTTATAAATACTTCTTTAACTGTAGTTTAAATCTTAATTTGTTATTTTTTTTTGAAAGAAAATCTTAATTTGTTATGTTGTGCGAGTTTAGACTTTTCTCAAATACAACTCTCAAAAATACAACTCTCTTTGGTTAAACTCGAGTTTATGAATCAGATAAAAAAAAATCGGCTATAAAAAATATTGACGGATGCATTTATAAAATTGGATTCATTAGATAAACTTTATGTGAACTTCTGGAATATGATGAATTGCCAACATTTTGACTTTCTTTTTATAAAATAATATTTCATATAAAAAATCAAACGTATGGCATACTCGATGCTAAGAAGACACACTTATTTATTAATTTTTAATTTGATCCACCAATAAGATCAGTTTGGACTCCTTGAAATAATTAAATTATTTAAAAGAAAAATCTCAAATAAATAATTTTTTGGTGTGATTTAGTTGATATCCCAGATGACATTGAAGCACGATTACAAAAGGAGAAATAAACTACAATAAACATAACTAATTTTGTAAGTAATCTTAATCTCCAATATATGTTTCCTTGAAATTTCATCACATTATAATATTGGCTCTCTCAACGCCTTATATGAGTTTGAATATTCTACTCATCAATTAAATACATTAATTTTGCTTCCTACTTACACAAAACGAATCTTCAACTGACTTGACTTTACCATATTACTACATGTCCTCTCTGTCATTCAGTCAATTAAATCTTCTCTCTCTTTATTTTTTTTCATTATCCCAAATTCTTAGTATTATTCACGACCATTAATATATCAACAGCTCTTTCCTTGCTTTTTTCTGCGCCGGCAGTAACGAACTTTAGACATGTAAATATATCAACAATCAACATCTATGAGACTTATGACTTTATTTTATGACAATATTTTTTTGTTTTGTTTTTTTATCTACTATTTATTGTAGAAATAACTATTTGTTCTTCTTGTTCTTCTTCAGTTTGTGAATACACATCAACAGATGTACGTACCAGAATGAGCACTTGTCCTGAATATTTTGAGAAATTTACATGGAAAATTGAAGATTTCTCAAAAAAGAATTGCATGAAATTAAAGTCCAAAGATTTCAAAATCCGCGGTTATACATGGTACATACCTCCTAAGTTTTATCTTTTCAATTTCATTTTTTTTTTCTTTTCTTTTTACATGTAGTCAATTTTTACCTTTTGTTATATGGTATCATGATATATGTGAGTTGTGACAAAAAACTATAAGACAAAGTTAAGGTGTATTTTTGTTAATGGAAGTATCTAATTAAATTCACTAATCATATGTATATGTCTTCATCATGTGACAGGAAGATCCTTGTGCATCCACTAAGGAGGGATGTTGACCATTTTACATTGTATTTAATGGTTGCTGATTCTTTACCACCATATGGATGGGATAGAAACACCTTTTTCAAGTTAGTTCTCGTTAATCAGCTGGATAAGAACAAGAACATTGTAAAAGGTTCTAACATAGATCTTCATTCTCCCCTTTACTAGTTTTGTTATTTATAATAACAAATTTTAAACTAATTTATAGTGATTTAGTAGATTCCCTACCAAATCAGTGAGTTAGAGCGTCCTAATCAAGATCTAAAGGCTCATATTTTGTTTTCTCAAAGATGAGCAGTTTGATCTTAATAGGACGATATTGACTTACCGACCACGGTAGGGAATTGAGATTGAGATCCTAAATTTTGGATTTTTAGATTTTATTTTGAGATATTTTCCTCTAATGATAATATTTTTTGTTAAACATGAAAGCTAATTCTTCATATGCATATTTATTATTTTTAGAGACTCAGCAAAAGTTCAATGGAGGATATAGAAGCTGGGGTGCATTTTTCCTAAATTTCAATAAATTCATTGACCATAAACAAGGGTATCTTGTGAGAGACACATGCATAATTGAAGCTCATATTTGTGTGTCTAACTTTGCACCAAAAATTTATGACATCAATTCCTTGAACCAAAATTCATTTCCAACAGATCAATCTTCAGATGAAACAATTAGTCCAAGAACATCAGGTTCAACATCTAGTCCAGATGAAGGAGAGATTCAAGGTTCTGATTCAACATTAAGACAATTTATAGATTTGGATGGCTTAACACCCGAAGAAAAAGATTTTGTTCCATTTTTAGAGGAAGTTTGCACATGGCGACCGTCTTTGATACAAAGTCAAATGAAAAAATCACGTTTGTTTCGACAATGGGCGTTTATTTCATTAGGAAAAGTTCTGTATTTTCTTAAGACGAAGAAAGTGAAAGATATGAGTGAAGATGACATAAACAATCTTAAGAGTTTGTGGGAGGAACTAGCAAAATCTTCGGAATTCGACTTGAGTTGGTTAGAGCCTTATGTTCAATCTGCTTTAGGTGTGAAACCTTATTTGGAAAGAGCAAACAAATTGAAGAAACTTCAGGACAAAGTTGTTGCTTTGGATATTAAAATGAAGAGGCTTAGGGATGAATTAGCTGCTTCACAAGCAGAGTTTGAGGTTGCAAGGAAAGGCTTATCAGAAATCAGAAATGGTTTCCAAGAAATGAATGTTAATGCTACAATAGGTTATGCTATGTTTTAATTGGTTTTAGGTACTGATTAATTAATTTGTTGACATTTATGAAATGTTTTATTTTTAGAACATGATTATTATTGAAATTCTTTTGGTGAAAGAGTACAAAGTCTTAGTTCTGTACAAATTATGGAGAAAAACTATAGCTTTGTGTATGACATTTAATACATAACTAGTTAGTGTTCTGTTATTCTTTTGTGTTTCACTTGTATTTTTATAATGAGATTTATTTTTGTAGGTTCCTTAAACAATGTCATTAAAGCACTTGTTAACAAGAAGAATGTTATAACCAATTGATCAAATTATATGAGTGTGTGTCGTTGTTCCTTTTTATTTTATATGAATAGGAAATTTTTGGTTTTTTGGTTTATGGCATCAACCCTTCATGACAATAAAAGTATATTTGAAATCGTGCTAGGAAATCATTTTCTTTTTTGGGTATAGGAATGATAGTAAAAGTTATTTTATCTACTATTTAAATAGCTATAAATTCTTTATTTTTAGAAAGTGTTAATAGTTCAAATTGACTCTATAGTATACTTAAAGTATTAAAAATAATCCTATAAAAAAATAAATACATATTTTATCCATGTAATCTGGCATTAATCGTATTTTTTATCTCTTATTTTTCTCTGTTTTAAAACTCTTTTAATTTGGGTCAAATCATAACTAAAATGAAAAAATATGTTGAAAATAACGCAAGATGACATATCATCACTCGTTCCATCTAACTTAAAAATTTCTAGTTTGGCATATTTGAATTTGACTACTTGCATGACTATAAGATGGTATGCAGTTTTACCTAATCAGAAGAACAATGTTCGGTGCGGTAAGCTTGTGACGAATTTGTAGCTGAGACGACAAGAATGGGAGGTTAAGGGAAGATTAAATCGTACCTTGGAGATTGAAAAAAATTGACGAGGAGTGGAAATCCTCATATTAATGGTTGGTAGTCGTTGATTGACGATTACATGTAGAGAATTTTGTAATGGTTGAGCCTTACAAATTAAAGTGTGAAGGAGGCCTTTCGGTTTCCTTGGGGATATGAGGCTCCTTACCATTGCAAGCACACCATCATGTGGTATGGATGTCTTAATAGCTTAGTTTGGGCCTTGGCATGGTGAGCAAGGCTTTTTGGGAAATCCAGAACAATTTTCCCGCAAGTTATCATTCAAGTAGTGAAGAGTGATAACTTCGAGTAGTTTTATGTTTATAAAGGAACAAGTGCTTTGAAAATGTGAGATAATTTACTCGGGGGAATTTTGAGTTTGATTGGGCGTTTATTGTGAACGAATATTTAGCTTGTGGGGTGTTTTAATTGTAAGGAATGTCAAACTCCCCAGGGAGCTTTTATTGCCAAATAATGTTGATGCTCGTGGGAGCTTTTTATTGTAAAAGGATGTTAAGCTCACTTGGAGATTGTATTGAAAGAGGAATTTAGATCCATGAGGAGCACTACATTAATAGTCTTGTAAGAACATGAGATAATGTTTTAGGAGAACTTATGACTATGGGGGAAACTCATTAGGAACCTAAACATGTCAAGAATGCCTTACCGTGATGATGATCATCCTCTCTTATGCTTTTTTCAAGAGAGATTCGACGAATTCGATATTATGCTCACAAGGAATGAGGAATTTGAATTATGTTGGAAAAGGTCATGCTCATATGTTACATGTGGGATTGATCCTTATCTCGAAGAAGATATTAAGGGGATATGACCTTTGGTTCCCTTCTGTCACGGAGTTTTCATAGTAGTTTAATCCTTCATTATAAGAAGTAGTTTCTTCGATGACTTTCATATTTATTTCATATAGAATGATTTGTTAGTGTTTTTTCTAAAATGATTTGCCTAAGTTTAGAACCAATAGGTTGTTTGCAAAATGTTTAGTGGTAGTGATGTAGTTTTCAACATCGAAGGTTACGATGGAATGACCTTTCTTCCACATATTATTCGTCTACACTCTTTCTAAATTGTTTTTGTGGGAGAGTGGGTGTGTTTTTACCCTCCAATTTTGCTTCGTTCCATCGCTGTGTTGGTGGTTATAAGTTGTTTTCATCTTGTTACACCCTCATTTTGGACCTAAAAATACTCGTTCAAACTTCTTTTTGGTTCTGATTATTTCAAATTCACTATGTCTATTTTACAGTTGTCTACTGTGTGTCAACCGCACATTTTACTGCTTCAGTCTCTAATTTTCTTGCATTTAAAACCATCCAAAATGTTTTCTTGCATTACAAGTCCTTAAAAAGGGTTTTCTCAATTTTACCCTTCCCCAAAAAAAATAGAAACATCAATGATCGAAAGGTTCAAGCCTAATTAATGACTTGACACCCGAAAATCACGATGACAGAAATGGCGACTTCACTGGGGACTTTAGGGCTACGCCTAGTTTTTCATGCTTTATGTTTTACGCTTTACTTTATTGTTATTATTTTCATGCAACGTGTGGGGTGAGAATATCAAAAGTCCTATACCCGGGCTGAGTGAACCTAAGATTAGGAAGAGATATAATCGACAACCCAATCCGGGGGTTGCCTCGTGTATTGGGTTACGTGATCAATCTCACGTAGCTGAGGCATTTTGGGGGTGATGTTGTCGGCGTGTGTTGTCATGCTTAGGCACTTTACTTCCAATTGACCGATGAAAGCTACGGACTGTAGTTACCAAACCCATCTTTGGCCTTTTTTAAGACGTAGTGCGGTGGCTAAACCGAGCATTGTCTCGAAAATTAGTCGTCACGCAATACTACACTCGAACTAGACCTTCTTACGAATAATCATAGAACGGGCGTCGCCTTGTGCTACTATGATATGCGTAAGAGAGGTTGCAGTTTGGGAACCTTATTAGAACCATGGTTACTACTATCAAAGCCCTAGTCTCACCGGACACCGTGTCCATCCGCAGCTCCACGACTGTGAACCTTAGCCCACCGTGTTTTCTTTAACCAAAATCATGCATACATGCATTCATGCATAAACTTTTTTCATGCATTTATCGAAAGGTCTAGACAAATTGAAAACTTTGTAAACATTCCAGGTATGAAGAAGACTAAATCTTACAAGTTCAAGGAAGTCGATTTGGTTAGCTTAAGGGAGTTGGCACTCAAGGTCAAGAATCTGACTGGGTTTCGTCTCCGATACGGTGGTTTGCTTACTATTCTCCGGACTAATGTGGAAGAGAAGTTGGTGCACACTCTGGTGCAATTCTATGATCCGGTCTTCCGTTGCTTCACTTTCCCGGATTTCCAGTTGGTTCCTACACTTAAGGCTTATTCTAGTTTGTTGGGTTTACCTGTGGCCGAGAGGACACCATTCACGGGCCCCGGAGCTCCCCTTACTCCTTTGGTGATTGCTAAGGATCTTTATCTCAAGACTTCCGACGTGTCCGAGAATCTCATTACCCAATCTCACATCCAGGGTTTCACTTCGAAGTACTTACTTGAGCGGGCTAATCTCGAATCTACTTGTCAGGACACTCTTGAGGCTATTCTTGCACTACTCATCTACGGGCTCATTCTCTTCCTAAACCTTGACAACTTTGTGGACATGAATGCTATTGAGATTTTCCACTCCAAGAACCCGGTTCCTACTTTGTTAGCTGACACGTACCACACCATCCATGATCGGACCCTCAAAGGTCGTGGATATATTCTTTGCTGTGTGCCTCTCCTATATAGGTGGTTTATTTCTCACCTTCCAAGCTCTTTCCATGCCAACTCGGAGAATTGGTCTTATTCGCAGCGGATTATGGCTCTCACTCCCGATGAGGTGGTTTGGATTACTCCGGCAGCTCGAGTCAAGGAGATTATTACTGGTTGTGGAGATTTCCTCAATGTACCTCTTCTTGGTACCCGGGGAGGAATCAACTACAATCCTGAGTTAGCCATGAGACAGTTCGGCTTCCCTATAAGAGCAAAGCCCATCAATCTCGCTACATCCCAGGAGTTTCTTTTACTATTCCAATGCCCCCACCGGGCAAAGGAAAGCTTTTACAGATGCTTGGTCTAAGGTTCGAAAGAAGGATGTGAAGCATTTAGGTGTGAGATCCGGTATAGCTCATGAGGCCTATACTCAGTGGGTGATAGATCGAGCCGAAGAGATTGGCATGCCTTATCCTGCTATGAGACATGTGTCCGCGTCTGTTCCGTCCAGGCCATTACCTTTGCTTCCTGCAACCCAGGAGATGTATCAGGAGCATCTAGCTATGGAGAGTCAGGAGAAACGGGCATGGAAAGCCCGATACAATGAAGCCGAGAACTTGATTTTGACTTTGGATGGTAGAGATGAGCAGAAGGATCATGAGAATCGAATGTTGAAAAGAGAGCTAGCCAAAGCTAGGAGAGAACTCGAGGAAAAAGATAAGCTGCTTATGAGGGATTCCAAGAGAGCTAGAGGTCTTCGGGAATTCTATGCCAGATACTGCAGTTCGGTTCCAGAGTCTGATTCTGAGGAGTACCCTGTCACTCCATAGACTTAGATGATTATGTTGTTTGTATTATGTTTTGAGGCCCACTCCCCTTGGCTCAACATTTCAAAAGATTTATCCCGACAGCTTTCTAGTCTCTTCATTCTTTCCTAAAAATGTTTACAAAATTTCTAATTTGTCTAAGAGATCCTTTCGATAACCAAAAAGAGTCATTTTTGCATCTGCATTTGTACATATCATGCATCATATGCATCATTCATCGGTCACGAAAAACTTCCGAGTGCTCATTGCCTCCTGGTTCTTCTGCCGCAGTGTGAAAAGTGGCTCGTGCTCGAAAGACTGATCAACCTACCAGAGTACATCAGACTAGACAATACAGAAGGAGGAATCAGGTAGCCATGGAAGAAGAAAACGCACAGCTCCGTACCGAATTGGCGTCTTTAAGGGAAGAGCTAGCTAAAGGTCACGATGTTATGACTGCTCTGTTGGCTGCCCAGGAACAACCAGCCTCGTCTGCTCCGAAAACCGCTGAGGCAGTTCCAACAGCATCTCTTGATGACCGCTTTGCTATGCCGAGGGGATACCCATACGGACTCCCATCTTTCTTTGCTCCTGATACCGCAGCAGGTGCTTCTGGTGCTGCCAATGGTAACCAAATTCCCGTCCCAGGGCATGCCTCTCTCCACACTACTCTGCCTCAGTCAACGGTCTTCACTGACCCAATAGTACATTCTATGCCTCAAAACACCAATACCGATACCCACCGTGGGAAGTCTCCCATGACCGGAACTATGGAAGAAAGGATGGAGGAGCTTGCTAGAGAACTCCGTCGTGAAATCAAGGCTAACCGTGGAAGTGGTGATCTTGTCAAGACTCACGATCTCTGTCTAGTACCAAGGGTAGATGTCCCTAAAAAGTTCAAAGTCCTAGAATTCGACCGATACAATGGACTGACTTGTCCCCAGAATCATATCATCAAATACGTCTGGAAGATGGCTAACTACTCAGACAATGATTCGCTCATGATCCACTGTTTCCAAGACAGTTTGATGGAAGACGCTGCAGAATGGTATACTGGCCTGAGTAAAGATGACATTCGTACCTTCGATGATTTGCCTGCCGCTTTCAAGAGTCACTATGGGTTTAACACCAGATTGAAGCCAAACAGGGAATTTCTCAGATCCCTCTTCCAGAAGAAAGATGAAAGCTTCCGTGAGTATGCACAAAGGTGGAGGGGGGCAGCCGCCCGTATTACCCCTGCTCTAGATGAAGAGGAAATGACACAGACGTTTCTGAAGACGCTGAAGAAAGACTATGTTGAAAGGATGATCATTGCTGCTCCGAGTAACTTCTCCGAGATGGTCACCATGGGGACCCGCCTAGAAGAAGCTATCAGAGAAGGTATCATTGTGTTCGAAAAGGGTGAACCCTCCACAAATGCACCAAAGAAGTATGACAATGGCCATCACAAGAAGAAGGAGTCAGAAGTCGGGATGGTATCTACCGAGACCAATCAGTCCGTGGCCGCCGTTGCTCCCATCAATGCTACTCAACTACCTCTGCCGTACCAATACATGCAATACGCCCAACATCCATTCTTTCCACCATTCTACCATCAGTATCCTCTACCACCGGGCCAGCCTCAGGTCCCTGTCAACGCTATCGCTCAGCAAGTGCAACAACAGCCACCGGTTCAACAACTACCACAACAGCAGCAGGGCCCTCAGGCCCGACCATCTTTCCCTCCGATACCAATGTTATACGCGGAATTGCTTCCAACTCTGCTGCACAAAGGGTACTGCACAACCAGACCCGGCAAGCCTCCGCCCAACCCATTACCTCCTCGATTTCGTTCTGACCTCAGGTGCGATTTTCATCAAGGCGCTCTAGGCCACGATGTGGAAGGATGTTACGCTTTGAAGTATATTGTGAAGAAACTGATAGACCAAGGAAAGCTGTCTTTCGAGAACAATGTTCCGCATGTGCTCGATAATCCGCTCCCAAATCACGCTGCCGTGAACATGATTGAAGCATACGAAGAAGCTCCCCGCCTTGATGTGCGTAATATTGCAACCCCTCTGGTACCACTGCATGTCAAGTTGTGTCAAGCCTCTTTGTTTAAACCATGACCATGCCGCTTGCAAAGGGTGTCTCCAGAATCCTATTGGCTGTGACGTGGTTTAGAACGACATCCAGAGCCTGATGAATGATAACTATCTGATAGCCAGCGACGTTTGTGTGATTATGCCAGTCTTCCATGATACCCCCATTAGGAGCACGCCTTCGAAAGAGAATGTTGAACCTCTAGTGATAAGGCTACCTGGGCCAGTGCCTTTTGTTTCCACAAAATCCGTTCCTTACAAGTACAATGCAACCATGATTGAGAACGGGGTAGAAGTGCCTCTGGTATCCCCAGCTGTAGTGAGCAACATCGCCGAAGAGACAACAACTCTGAGGAGCGGTAGAGTCCGTCCCCCTTTGTTCCAAAAGAAGACAGCCACGCCCATCACGGCTCCGGTTGACAAAACAACTCCACTTCCAGTTCCTCCTGTGGCTAAAGATGTTAGCCGGCCAGGTCAGTCTATCGAAGATTCTAATTTGGACGAAATCCTGAAGATAATCAAGAGAAGTGACTACAAGATCGTGGATCAACTATTGCAAACCCCGTCGAAGATATCTATCCTATCTTTGCTCCTAAGCTCTGAAGCCCACAGGAATATCTTGCTAAAAGTGTTGGAGCAGGCATACGTCGACCACGAGGTCACGGTCGACCAGTTTGGTGGTATAGTGGGAAATATCACCGCTTGCAGTAATCTCTGGTTTAGCGAAGACGAGCTCCCCGAGGCAGGGAAGCATCATAATTTGGCCCTACACATCTCTATGAATTGCAAGACTGACATGCTGTCAAACGTATTGGTAGATACCGGCTCATCCCTTAATGTAATGCCCAAATCCACTCTAGACCAACTAAGCTATCAAGGAGCCCCTTTGAGGAGAAGCACGTTCCTAGTCAAGGCCTTCGACGGATCCCGTAAGAACGTTCTCGGTGAGGTGGATCTTCCTATGACCATTGGCCCTGAAACATTTCTGATCACTTTCCAAGTCATAGATATCGATGCTTCCTATAGTTGCCTCCTCAGAAGGCCGTGGATACATGAGGCCGGTGCGGTTACCTCCACTCTTCATCAAAAGCTGAAATTTGTGAGGAATGGTAAGCTTGTTACTGTACATGGAGAAGAAGCATACTTGGTCAGTCAATTATCATCATTCTCTTGTATTGAAGCAGGGTCTGCTGAAGGGACTGCATTTCAAGGTTTGACTGTTGAAGGTACGGAGCCCAGGAAGGTCGGTGCCGCTATGGCTTCTTTGAAGGACGCACAGAAGGCTGTCCAGGAAGGACGAGCTGCCGGTTGGGGCCAGTTAATACAACTACTTGAGAATAAGCACAAAGAAGGTCTTGGGTTCTCCCCAACATCAGGAGTATCTATTGGGACATTCTACAGTGCTGGGTTCGCCAATGCAATTACTGAGGGTGCTGCTGGGAGTGGTTCTAGGCCCGTGTTTGTTATATCAGGAGGCACTGCGAAGAATTGGAGTGTCGTTGACCTTCCGTTGATCATGCATGATTCCGAGTAATGTGTCTTGTTGCTTAGGTCTTTGTTTATCAAAATAACCATCTTTTCGCTCCGCCCAAAGCGAAAATGATATTTTTGTAAGGGCATGTTTGTTTCGGCATTGCCATTATTAATAAAAATTGTCGTTCCTTTCACGACTGTTGTTTTCTCTTAATGCTTTTTCCCTTGGAAATGATGGTAATGCCAGAAAAAACCAAAACATCTGTATTTTCTTATTAATTTCAAAGATCTGCATGAAAAATCTTTTCTAAAAATCATCAAACCATATCACGCAGATTGAACCATAACAAACCCGTTGAACACAGTGACCCTACGGTCCCTCCAACTTTTGAATTCCCGGTGTTCGGAGCCGAAGATGAGGGTGAGGATGACATACCAGATGAGATTACTCGACTGCTTGAACAATAGGAGAAAGCCATTCAGCCTAACCAGGAGGAGATTGAGTTGATCAACTTGGGTACCGAGGACAATAAGCGAGAGATCAAGGTTGGTGCTGCACTGGAAGAGGGGGTTAAAAGGAGGATCTTCCAACTTCTCCGAGAATATTCAGATATTTTCGCATGGTCATACGAAGATATGCCGGGTTTGGATCCCCAGATCGTAGAGCACCGGATACCAACAAAGCCAGAATGTCCCCCTGTCAGACAAAAGCTGAGAAGAACTTGTCCTGACATGGCTCTCAAGATTAAGGGTGAAGTATAGAAGCAGATTGATGCAGGCTTCCTCATGACAGTTGAGTATCCCGAATGGGTTGCTAATATTGTGCCTGTACCGAAGAAAGACGGCAAAGTTCGGATGTGTGTTGATTACAGGGATTTGAATAAAGCCAGTCTGAAGGACAATTTCCCACTACCTCATATTGACGTGCTTGTTGATAATACTGCTCAGTGCAAAGTGTTCTCCTTCATGGATGGATTCTCGGGATACAATCAAATCAGGATGTCACCCAAAGACAGGGAAAAGACATCGTTCATCACTTCGTGGGGAACTTTCTGTTGCAAAGCGATGCCGTTCGGTCTGATAAATGCCGGTGCCACCTATCAGAGGGGGATGACCACGTTGTTCCACGATATGATCCACAAGGAAGTCGAAGTATATGTGGACGACATGATCGTGAAGTCAAGTGATGAAGAGCAACATGTTGAATATTTGGCAAAGATGTTTGAAAGATTGAGAAAGTACAAGCTTCGGCTAAATCCCAACAAGTGTACGTTCGGTGTTAGATCCGGGAAGCTGCTAGGTTTCATTGTCAGCCAAAGAGGCATTGAAGTAGATCCTGACAAAGTCCGAGCAATCCGTGAAATGCCGGCCCCGCAGACCGAGAAACAAGTTAGAGGGTTCCTCGGGCGTCTGAACTATATCTCCCGATTCATATCTCACATGACCGCGACCTGCGGGCCAATCTTCAAGCTACTCAGGAAGAATCAAACCCATTGTGTGGAACGATGAATGCCAGGAAGCTTTTGACAACATCAAAGACTATTTGTTAGAGCCACCAATCCTTGTCCCACCGGTGGAAGGAAGGCCATTGATTATGTATCTGTCAGTGCTAGATGAATCCATGGGATGTGTGCTCGGTCAACAGGACGAGACTGGAAAGAAAGAGCATGCCATCTACTATCTGAGCAAGAAATTCACTGACTGTGAGACTCGGTATACGATGCTCGAAAAGACTTGTTGTGCTTTGGCCTGGGCTGCCAAACGCCTGCGTCACTACTTGATGAACCATACAACTTGGCTGATATCCAGGATGGACCCGATCAAATATATCTTTGAGAAGCCTGCAGTCACTAGAAAGATTGCGCGTTGGCAAATGCTGCTGTATGAATATGATATTGTGTTCAAAGCTCAAAAAGCCGTTAGAGGAAGTGTTATAGCTGATCACCTCGCTTACCAGCCACTTGATGACTATCAGCCCATAAAGTTCGATTTCCCCGACGAAGAAGTCATGTATTTGAAGTCAAGAGACTGTGAAGAACCGTTGATTGGTGAAGGCCCAGACCCTAATAGCAAGTGGGGATTGGTCTTCGACGGTGCTGTCAATGCTTATGGCAAAGGAATTGGGGCAGTGATTGTATCTCCGCAGGGGCATCACATTCCTTTTACCGCCTGGATTGTATTTGAATGCACAAACAACATGGCTGAATACGAAGCATGCATCTTAGGGATTGAAGAAGCAATTGACATGAGAATCAAACATCTTGACATCTATGGAGACTCTGCACTTGTTATTAACCAGATAAAGGGAGAATGGGAGACCCATCATGCCAATCTAATCCCTTACCGCGACTACGCGAGGCGTCTGCTGACGTACTTTACAAAAGTCGAATTGCACCACATTCCCCGCGAGGAAAATCAAATGGCCGATGCTCTTGCTACATTATCCTTCATGTTTCAAGTGAACCATTGGAACCACGTGCCAGTAATCAAAGTGCAGCGCCTTGACCGGCCTTCTCATGTGTTCGTCATCAGCGGTGTGACCGTTCAAACAAATGCGGATATAGTTGACAACAGACCCTGGTATTGTGATATCAAGCAGTTTTTGCAAAGCCGCGAGTACCCACCGAATGCTTCCAACAAAGACAAGAAGACCTTGTGCAGGTTGGCTAGCAAGTTCGTGTTAGATGAGGATGTTCTATACAAGAGAAATTTCGATATGATATTGTTGAGATGTGTTGATGAGCGTGAAGCAGAGCAACTGATGCACGACGTGCACGACGACACTTTCGGAACCCATGCTTTGGGGCATACCATGTCTAGAAAATTGTTAAGAGCAGGCTACTATTGGATGTCCATGGAACACGATTGCCACCAATATGCCAGGAAATGTCACAAATGTCAAATCTATGCTGATAAGATTCATGTGCCTCCGCATGCCTTCAATGTCATTTCCTCTCCGTGGCCTTTCTCTATATGGGGCATCGACATGATTGGAAGAATTGAACCAAAAGCTTCGAATGGTCATCGTTTCATTTTGGTAGCGATCGATTACTTCACCAAGTGGGTCGAAGCTGCATCTTATGCCAATGTAACCAAACAAGTGGTGATTAAGTTCATCAAGAACAATATCATCTGTCGATATGGTGTTCCCAGCAAGATTATCACTGACAATGGTACCAATCTGAACAATGACATGGTGCAGGCCCTGTGTGAGAAATTCAAGATTGAACATCACAACTCCTCTCCTTAAAGGCCTCAGATGAACGGTGCAGTTGAGGCCGCCAACAAGAATATCAAGAAGATTGTACAGAAGATGGTCACTACATACAAAGACTGGCATGAGATGTTGCCTTATGCCCTGCACGGCTATCGCACTACAGTACGCAGTTCGACCGGGGCAACGCCTTTCTCCCTTGTATATGGCATGGAAGCAGCTCTCCCCTTGGAAGTAGAAATCCCGTCTCTCCGCGTGATCATGGAGGCAAAATTGTCTGAGGCTGAATGGTGCCAGAGCCGGTATGATCAGTTAAATTTGATTGAAGAGAGACGTCTGGATGCTTTGGCTTGTGGACGGTTGTATCAAAAAAGAATGAAAACTGCTTTTGACAAGAAAGTCCGTCCTCGGGAATTCAAGGAAGGTGAACTTGTTTTGAAAAGAAGAGTAAGCCAACAACCGGACCCAAGGGGCAAGTGGACTCCAAACTATGAAGGACCATATGTTGTCAAGAAGGCCTTCTCCGGCGGAGCTTTGATTCTTACACACATGGATGGCGTCGAACTCCCGAACCCTGTGAATGTCGATATAGTCAAGAAATACTTTGCCTAGATATATGAAAAGAACAGCGTGGTAGGTCGAAAACCCGAAAGGGCGGCCTAGGAAAAAATGCGCTTCCCGGTGGATCGAAAACCCGAAAGGGCGGTCCAGGCAAAATAAGGGACAAAAAATGTAAATATGAAAAAGCTCGCTGAGACTACACGTAACTCAGGCAAAAATGAGCGTCTCGATGAGCCGAAAACCCGAAAGGGCGGTTCATGCAAAAATGAGATTGAAACGAAAGGCAATTGACTATATCTGGAAAACCACCATCCCCTTGGGGCACGAGCAACTGGTGAATGGCCGCTCTCATCTGAAGCTGCTACGCCTGTGAATTCAAAATTTCTGGGAACTGTAATGATCACTGTGTTCAATGTACCACCAACCAATAAAATTACCATTTTCCAAGCTTTATAAATCCGTGGAGTCACGCCTTTGGCTGACTACTACTCCTATACGTCGATTTGAGCCTATGCTTTTGTTTGAAACTCTATTTCTTCATTCTATTTTCAAGGCCTTATACAAGAAAATCTTCTTTCTATTTTGATAATGACAATGTCTGAAACAAACATCTTTGAAATTGAAAATTTTTGTGTGTATTTTGAAAACCAACCTAAGCAACTAGGTGCATTCAAACGAAACATGCATGAACAAATGGGCGTCGATATCCATTCTGAAGCATTAGGTTACCAGCAGGCTCTCTCCCCAGTACGGGCTGTGGTCAATGGCAAGAATGAAAAAACAGAATGAAAAACACAAAAATGAATAAGCTCGCTAAGCTGAAAACCCGAAAGGGCAGCTTAGGCAAAAATGAGCACCCCGATGGATTGACAACCTTCAAAGGCAATTCAGGCAAAAACAGGGGCACTTGAAAAGAATTTATTCCCCGGTGGATTGAAAACCCGAAAGGGCGATCCAGGCAAAAATGGGATGAAAAAAAAAAGAGGAAAAAAACAAAAGCAAACATGCAAAAAGCATTGGCCACAGATGCGATATCCAAAGTGTGCTCGACAGTAGAGCGTCCAGCAATGGCGGTACCATCAAAAGGTTTCACTCTCTGCAAGTCTATGAATGGGATATGGCTCCCTGCCCTCAACAATAGTCTTGATGTGTCTTCAAACGACGGCATCCCCAAAAGAGGAACTTTTGCAAGTATCTGTTAGAGCACGAGCCATTACGTGCCCAATATTCCAATGTTTTGTCTGTCTCTACGAAATTATGTCTGCAAATTGCCAATCATCATGCATTTCAAAGCATTCGTACATGCATAATCATGCATCTTATATGCTCATGCATCTGATAAAATTGTTATGCCGTTCATACACATTGCATCTTCAATTCCTATGTTAATCTCTGTCAAAGTCTCAAGTCAATTTCAAACCTTTACAGTCATGTCAATTTCAAACCTCTACAATCATGTCAATTTCAAACTTCTACGGTCCTGTAAATTTCAAGACTCCTGCAGTCATGTCAGTCGATTTCAATTTGTTTTTGCAATACCATCCGTTTCTGTTATCGGCCAAGTGGCTAGTTCGCATCCAAGAACAGCTTGTGCCTGTCAATTTACTCTCGTTATCGGTCAAGTGGCTAGTTCGCATCCAAGAACAGCTTGTGCCTGTCAATTTGCTTTCATTCTTGTTACAGGTCAAGCCGCTGGTTCGAATTCAAGAACAGCTTGCACCTGCGTTTTGCTTGTGTCATCAGCCAAGTGGCCAGTTCAAATCCAAGAACAGCTTGTGCCCCTTTTACTTGTCAGTATTCCCGGTCAAGTTCCCAGTTCGAGCCAAAAGAACAACTTGCACCTGTCAATTTGCTATCGAGTCTCCCCAGTGAGTCTTGTTATTTACTATCCTGTTAATGTCTACCAATCCCGCAATGGATACGACATATTTTGTTAAACTCAATTCTCAGTTTGTCTTGCATTCATAATTCGAATGTTGCATGACATACGCAACATTTACGAACGTATTTTTACGCCGAAAATCAGTGCTAATGTCGATATTTAAGTATCTTCGTCACGTCAAGCCAAAGACTCCGTCTCTTGACCCTCCAGACGAAGAAACTTAAATAGGGGCAGCTGTTACACCCTCATTTTGGACCTAAAAATACTCGTTCAAACTTCTTTTTGGTTCTGATTATTTCAAATTCACTATGTCTATTTTACAGTTGTCTACTGTGTGTCAACCGCACATTTTACTGCTTCCGTCTCTAATTTTCTTGCATTTAAAACCATCCAAAATGTTTTCTTGCATTACAAGTCCTTAAAAAGGGTTTTCTCAATTTTACCCTTCCCCAAAAAAAATAGAAACATCAATGATCGAAAGGTTCAAGCCTAATTAATGACTTGACACCCGAAAATCACGATGACACATCTTGTAGTTTTGATAGGCACTATTGTTGTAGATGGTAGCCGTTGTGTCAGTGGAAGATCCGACTTGTTTGTATTAGGTTTTGATGTGGTGGTTCTATTAACATAGCTAAGCAAGAAATTTAGTATTTTGCAACACCTACTCTGCAAACCTTACCTCAAAAATGCCTCTGAGTACACCTTTGCGACGGTTTTTGTGACCCCTAAGCCCAACCGATGCACATTTTTTAGTAATTGCTGCAAAATGCTTTTTATCTTATAGTATAGATTCGACTGCTTTGGTCGTTTGTGAAGACCATGCATCTGAATAATTCTACCTGTTTCCATTTGGTCAGTGACGGAAGGGTGGATTTGATTGAATGTTGAATTCATGTTTCCTTTCTTTCTTTCTTTTTCGGATGACATGGAAAAGAATAGGCAGATCCAAAAATTTTAGGAAGGGGAGAGTGTCCTGTAACACCCCGTTTCCCAAAACAACGTATAATAAATATATAATCAGAGTAATCATCAATACGGGCATGTCACACTACTTTTCAAAATTTATTAAATAGAATATAAAACTATTTAAATACCAACAAAACATCCTTATAAAAATTCTGCAGCGGAAATCTTTATTTTAAATCATTATCCAACAACTACATCAATATCCTTGACACAAAGGCCTCAACATAATAAAATATTATCCATCAGTAATTAAATCTCTAACAAAAATAAATACTTCAACAACATGTTTTCAAAAGTTGATACATAAAGGAATGAAAGAAAACATTGCAACGATTCCCCATCCCGTTACGTATCAGAGCCCTAAGACACAGAGCCAACATCTCACTAGCCTTCGTTACCTGCACTTGCCCACAAGGCGGCAATTCCAACAGAAGGGGTGAGTTCACAAATCAAAAATAATACATGTATATATATATATATAAATCATCAAATTGAATTGAGACATCAACAAGTATTAACATCCATCAGCAACAACATCAACAATATCATCTCAACAATAACATTTCATTTCATCTTTGAATTACAACAACAACTCTTGTGGCGACATCTCACCAACAACAACTCCGACACCAAAGACTCTACAAGGACAACTCACACCAACAACAACTATGCAACGACGTCAACTACTAATGCAATATGCATGTGGTACCATTTTACGCGCGTTGAATGACAAGCATTCCAGGGCATGAGCCCTCAACAGTTGGATGGTTAAAGCATCCCAGGGCATAAGCCTTCAACAGGTGAATGACTAGCATTCCAGGGCATAAGCCCTCAACGGGTGAATGATAAACATTCCAGGGCATGAGCCCCCAACGATGCATATGAGTATGAAAGACTCACGGTGTATATCAGCATACAACCCAACAACAACAACGACGACAACAACAACTGTGCCTAATTTATTTATGACACACTCCCCAACTTTGTCTAATTTGGCACAACAACGACACAACAACGACAACAACGGAAATCAACAATATAGCATATATAATTATATTTATTTATATATACAAGTATCCGCCTAGCTTCACTTCCATTTATAATAATTGATACATAAACAATTGTAACATAAATCAAAGGAACATTTTTCACAAGGGAATCAAATTTGATTAAACAAGACATAAGTTAAATACTCATAAAACACCTCAATTTAACCTCTCATACTTAAGTTTGAAGTTTGGGAACTAATCATAGGTTTTGGACTAACTTGGAAAGTTATGCTAAGTTTTCTTAAAGTTTTCCTCAAGACCCACTTGGACTATTTCCATCATAACTCAAAATCTAAAAATCGTTTTCAAGTCAAACCAAGGCCATTAGAAAGCTAACTCGATTATCTACAACTTTCATGTTTACGTCAAAAGCCAATTCAAAACAGAAACGGGTGGAAATGTGAATGTTTTCCAGTTTTGGCTGACAGAAAAATCGGTGGCCGAATTTGACAATCGGTGGCCGAATTTTGCCGAATCAAAGCTGGATAATCAGCCCAGAATTCGGTGGCCGATTTTGGCAATTCGGTGGCCGATTTCGGGCTTCACAGCTTACGAGAACAAACCAATTTTCACTCCAAAAACCCAATTTTGATCCCCCAATCACCCAAATTGATTTACTACAATGTTTATGGGTTCATTACACAACAAAACATCAGAAACAAGTCACAGAAACATCATCAATAACACAATTTCATCAATAATGATCAACTTTTCATGTTCTTAAACCTAATTCCAAAAACAACCATTTTTCATCCAATTTCATGAAATCATACATATATATATTGACAATTGAAATGCTAACCCACCCTTACCTTAAATTGTTTTCCTGAAATCAAAGCCACGTTCTTCTCTCTTCTTGCCCTTTCTCTCTTGCTCTAGGTTTTTCTCCTCAAAAGCTTAGTTTCTACGTGAAAACGTTTCTGACCTTTTATTCCCTTTCTCAGTAAAACATAACCCCCTTTCTATTTTCTTTTAACTCCCTTAATTACCATAATAGCTCTAATTTAATCCTCCTTATAAATCATTATTTATTTCTACTTTAATATATCCCTCCACCACTTTAAATAATAATAGTAATAATAACACACTATAAAATACGTAATAACTCATAGCATCATAATATATATAGTATAATTAATCAAATAAAATGCACCAAAGACACTAAATCAAACAAAATAGCGAATAATAAAAATAGGGCGTTACATGTCCCGTGATTGCGGCTGAGCCTTTTAATACTCCCTCGATCTACTCTAACTCTGATGTGGTCGTGTTCCCTTGTGCCTTCTCACCTTATCCTGAACTCAGTGGCATTTAGTCATGCCTTTGGGATTGTTTATGAGTATTTGAAGTTGACTCGACAATCCCTTTATTCTTCACATTTTTTGTTATGCAACATGGAGCAGATCCATAAATTGGTGGTAAGACTTAGTTCTCTTTGAAAAAATCTACAAGGTTCTTTGTGATCTTCACAAACTCAATCTATGATTTCAAGGAAGGAGAAATATTACCTTGATCGTCCGAACACGGGGGTAGTTTTAGATAAGATGATGAGTACCCATCATCGTGCCTAGTCTAATATGAAGTTAGTTGTCAAGGAAGTTCCTCAATTCCTGTTTTACTAGTTGGAAAACCATTATAAGTTTCAAACTAAACACTTCACTAATAGTTATGACCGTCTTAGTGATAAAGAGAACGAGGATAGTAATAGTCTCTAAAACTTTGTGTCTAACTTGGTTCCCACAACACTCATAGATACTAAGGGTGGTGGATGTGGCACTTCAGAAACAACCATATTCTTATAAACAAGCAATGCAAAAGTTAGAATGTCTTTCATTTTATAGACATTATGTGTATCAACCTAACTTCTGTTAATATTTACTCCTCAGAGCATCACATTAATCTCCATATTGTTAAATGACTCCTCTGAACAATGTTACACTGAATTCTGGTGGAAGTTGTGGTGTTGTTGGTGAGTTCTATGTTGGCGCTTTACTCTGTGATAGTAATGGAGATTGGACAGTTGACTTCTCTTCTAATGAGGAAAAGGGGATGCATTTTTTTTGGGAGCTATTTAGTGTTTATCATGGTTTGATGTTGGTCATTAACAACTCTATTCAGCAGGTTATCAGTGATACAAATTCCTTAAAAGTCCTGCATTTTCTTTAACATTCAGATCACTCGCACATGCATATTATGCTTCTTTGTTTGTGAAGATTGTTGGTTTGAAAGTGCATATTCCTAAAATTTATTTTCAACACGTGCTTAGAGAGGACAACTATTGCACATATTTTTTGGTCAGTTCGAACACCTTTCAAGGCTAGCTGTGACCTTAAGAGAAACTCCTCCATAAGAGTTAGAGACTATGCTAATGCTTTTGAGCGTTGTTCCAAGTGATTTTTTTTCTTTTTCTTTTTATCCTTTGTCATTCAACCAAAAAAAAATATATTCAATTTTTTTAAAATGTCATGTTAAATATTAAAAGAAAACTTAATCTAATTAATCCATTGGTTCGTCAATCTATTAAAGCATAGACAAAATTATAATTTAAATACATTCATATAAAATAATTTTAAAACAAGCTAACAAACCATATTAGAAGTGTAGCGCCATATTCTTCCCTCAAATACAAAACAAAAAGTCATATTTATTCGGTCAATTTTCCTCGTCATATTTATTTGTAAGTAAAATTTAACATTTTAGATTTATTCATTAAATGATGAATATGATCTATAATAAAAATCATATACATCATAAATTGAATGAATTTAAAAATAGATTTTTGCTGATAATAGTTATCTGAGGGTGTACATGTGTTTATATAATTTCTTTTTCTTTCTCACATTACATTTTTTTCCTCGGTTGTTTATTTTGTCGGGAAGTATTTATTTTCTTCTAGATTTTCAATTTTACTGTTTCTAATATGCCAATTCTTTAGTCAATAACACATAATTAACGTGCTTCCTTCGAATGAGAGTATGTGATCGAACTTGACAGCAGAAAGAATCATTGACTCTTGCATGTTTAAAATGCCTTCTATGTGGAAATAGTCCACTTTAAAAACCAACGAGTTACCACCAAGAAGCATTGGGAATCATAGGCCCTTTCAAGTTTCAACATCGATACGTGTCGGGAAAAGTATGGGGCATCCAATTCGTAACCTTTCAATTAATTAAAAGGAAAATGCTAATTTGTGTTTTAAGGTACAAGATAAGAAATTAAAAGTAAAATAAAACCTTAAAAATTATGTATTCTTAATTTTAAAAACTTTAAATATTTTTAAATTTTTCTTTTATTGATTAATTTTTTTTTAACTTCTTAACTTTAAATATAATCTTGTTGGAGGGGAGGAATTATATAATCTTGTGTTAATATGACCCTAATTAAAATTATGTATTTTCTAATAAACCCTTTATTCTCAATGAACAAGTTTCAATGAAGAAAAGTTTAGAGAATGCAATTACTACATTTTTTTTTACAGTACTTTGAGAAATTAAACGATATTAGCTACCTTTTTTATATTTTTAAAATGTGTTAATTTTTTATTTTTTCTGCTTATCTATAAATTAGGTAGAAGAAAGTATTGCACAAGAGTCGATCATAATATATATTTTAATATAAGAGGACTGTTATTAATATTTATCTAAATTGATAGTAACTTCACCATATTTTTATTTATTTATTTATTTATGAAATACGAGTCATTCGATTAAGGTATAACAAACAACATAACTGTGAAAATTAGACATTAATTCAACTCCATACACTACAAGAAATTTGACCTGTAGTGACAGACAAAAACCGTCACTATAGGCTATTGCTCCGTAGCTAAAGGTCACAAAAACATTTACCCACGGCCACATTGTCTGTGCAGTTTGCTCAACGAATGACAACGGAATTTTGTCCGTCTATCATTGCTAGGTGGCTGTCATTATATGTTTTAGACCTTTACCTACGGATAAACCGTAGGTATTTCTATAAAATCCAATGAAAATATAAAAGACCTTTACTTACGGTTTGACCGTCACTAAAAGTATTATTTTTAAAAAAAAAATTAATTAATTAATTTTCATTCCACCATAAATTCTAAAAATTAAATAATTCATAAAATTACCTATAAAATTAGTTTACACCATAAATTCATTCCACCATAAGTTTTAATAAATAAATACTTCATAAATTATAGAATATAAAACTGAAGTCGATAAAATCATGTTAAGTTAATTCAATAAAGAAGAATTATGAATAGCAGAAAATAATTATTTGTCTCTCTACATTGATAAGAAGCTGACAACTCTACATTGTAACTAAACTAAGAAATTAATTTATTCTTCTCTAAACAAAACCAATCAATTCTTCAAAATTCCAATGTGATGATCTTGAAGGCCACATCCAATCACACCAGGTGGCTTCCCTTGAGCATCACGAAGACGCCAAAATTCTATCTTGACAGAATTCCTACAAATAATGGTAACATGACAAAATGAATTCAATACCTGATATACATGAGACTGAGTATCAAAGTTTGTACAAATCACTACTTTAAATCCGGAAAGCCCACACTATGGCGAAGCCACTGAAGCCATCCTATGATATCCTTTCTCACAAAATCTTAAGTTTGGTCAATATTGGGAAACCCGTGGAAAATGGCCCCAGTGTTTCGATTAACCTGAAATGAACAACGCAAAGATACAGCAAGAGGAACACAGGATGTGGAATAGCTTTGTAAGTGTTCTTATTGCTACTAAGAAGGCAAAAAATATAATGTGATGGAGAAAGACTCATATTATTCATTAGAAGTTCAAGCAGTCCACAGTCTATAAAATTTATAAGAGAGACCTGTAAGGTATAGTAAGAAGAAAAACAATGTAGTAAAATAAATTAATTAAATTACGGACACGAGTTTGATTGTGCCCATACCCATAGGTACTCATACCCGATAATAAATTAATTAAATTACTAAAATATCCTTATATAACTTATCTTATTACTTAAAGTTGTTACTTTATTGAAGGATATTTTACCGCCCACCTATGATTCCTCATTAATAACCTATTTTTACTTTTAAGTTTTTTAATTCATCTTATTACGTTCATTGTTTCCACTTCATTCACATCATAAAACATATCATATGCATTACGTAAGAATCATGAATTTTCTTTAGATTACGTATGATTTATGAAATTTGGAATGGATTATGAATGTATGTTTAAAAGTTGAAGTTTTTTAGTAATTAAAAAAAAGTTATTATTTGTACAAAAAAAAAAAAAAGAATTGTTGTATACACATGTTATAAGGTTGAAAAACACATGTAAAAAACGAAAATACCCCTCGGTAGTTAACTGCCGAGGAAAATAGAACCGACAGTAGTTAACTACCGAGGAAAACTTTAGTAGTTAACTGCCGATGCATCCTGAACATAAGCAGAAACAGAAACTCAGTTTTCTAGTTTCCTTCAATTGTTAAAAAAACTTCCAAAAGCATATATAACTCCTTCCATTCGTTTTTTGAGAAAAATCAAGTGCATCATCTCCATTTAATCACAAGTAAGTACCTTGACTCATTTCTGTGTAGATATGTCTGATCAGGACCAGGGGCAGCCGATTGATCCATCTAAGATGATTGGTGGTAGGCGTGCTATGACACAAAGCCACCGGCGTGAGAAGAAAAACGCAGATATACCGAAGAAGGAAAGAGGTAAAGGTCGGAGGGGGGATGGTTCAAGGACTTCGCAGGCTACGCAGGTGGAGTACCTGGATTATCAGGAGCAGATACACGATGCCACGGATGGTGGTTATGTCCAACAGTATATTCCGCATGATGTTGGCTCTAATGTAGTAAATCTTCAAGTGCACGGTTTACCGATGTAGTAATAAAAGAGTATCGTTCCGACAGAGAGTTTGAATTTGATTTACTTTTAACAAAGATTAGAAGGAAGTTCAAAGGTTTAAGATTTGATTTTTGTTAATTGGGAAAACAATAATAATAAAAGAGCCTTGAGATTACTGGTCCATCTTGGTGACAAACACTTCACAAACCAAACCCTAAACCTAAATTCTACGTTGACTCTATTTTCTAAAGACAATTTTCTCTTTGACTTTTCATATCTCCTCTCGGTCTCAATGAATGTATTCCAATAACAACCACGCCTATTCTCATGGTTGATTGTTATTGAAACACTTTAAGAACGAAACTGTATGGTCTCAAGCTTTTCTAGACTATTCTCATGTTTCGGAAATCTTGTTTAATCTAACATCTCCAATATCGACGTTCGCGTTTCGCTCCTTCAGTTAGTATTTAAGATGACGAAGTAACAAGGATTAAACTTCACCTCTTGGTCCTTCATTTAATACATGCTACTAAGTATTGAAAACGGTGAGATTAGATTAGAAAACAGGGTTACATAGAATTAGGGTTTTAGGTTTGGTTTGATTGGGATTATTTCATTAGACTTATCCAACAATCCCACGACAAGAGAAGTCTACTCACTCATGATCATAGTAGACATGGAGAAGAAGAAGAAGAACATAAAAATAAATAACAAGAAAATAAAATAAAGAGAACTTATATTCAAAAGAAACAATTGTCACTTATTATTTCAAGAACAAAAGATGATTTGATATGTCTGCTAGCTGCTCTGTTTATAGCCTAATACTGACTTAAGCCCTAAGCAATACATCATTAGAGTGTTACACAAGAAAATCCATTGTCTTTAGGCCAAAAATACAACTAAAAAGACAGCTGGGAACTTGGCACGGCCATGCCACTGGCAGCACGGGCCGTGCCAACACTATGGAAAAAGTAGCAAAAGGGACTCCATGCCTTCCTTCTGGCCTTGGCATTGATTTTGAAACTTTGATGGTGTGGCCACGCCATATATTTTTGCACAGGATCTTCATATTTTCATCTCCAATCACCTCCAAATCTTATTTTAGATCCTTTTCTCCTTGAATCATGCTCAAAACCCTTTCTTTTGCCCCAAGACTATGTCTTTTCATATATTTGTTTCTGAAATTAAATAACAAGCAATTGTAGTAAAATAGTTCTAAATAATAAATAAAAACACATACAATCTAAATAAAATAAACTAAAATAAACCATTAAAATCACTAATTATTGACTCATCAAACTCCCCCATACTTGAATCTTTGCTTGTCCTCAAGCAAAAGACATAGACATTAGCAGCATAAACAATATTAACATATGACAATTCAATTAAAAACACTTTTCTCCTCCATGGCTTTGTTCTAAGAGTAAACTAATCACAACTTCAAGCATTTATTATGAACCTATTCAACCCAACAACAAGTCTCATGTGAGTGTGTGTGTGTGTGGTAGTCCATCCCTTTTCTTGCCCCTGTGTAAGAGATATTATGAGGAAACAAGTTCTAACCTAAATACTAAACCAACCGAGAATTTTTTTTTCTTCACATTTAATATAAGAGAGATGGGAATCATTAGATCTTTTGACATTTACACATCTCGGGGAACTGCATAATTTTTAGGCTTAAATGCAGTTTTGATGGGATAAAACCGCAAGTGCACGGTCTTACCAAAGTAGTAATAAAAGAGTATCGTTCCGACAGGGAGTTATGAATTCAATTAACTTTCAATAATGATTAGAAAAGAGTTTTAGTTGAAAGGTTTGGATTTTTAATTAAAATAAAATAATAAAAATAAAAGAGCCTTGGGATTTATTGGTCCATCTTGATAACAAGTCCTTCACAAATCAAAACCTTAAACCTAGAACCTTATGTTAGACTTAATTTCTAATGACCGATTTCCCTTTAGCCCCTCACTTTTCCTTTCAGTCTAGTGAGAGTTTTCTTCTAGCAATTAAACTTATTTCACTGATTTGATTACTAGAATAAGCTTTTAAGGATAGAAACTACTAATGTCCAAAGATTGCAAAGACTATTTCACTGCCTTTACAACCCTTGTCTAAATTCACTTGTTCCAATATCAAGACTCCACTCTCGTTTTATGAATTGATATTTGAGATAATGGATTAACCATTATCAAACCCTCCGCTCTCGCTTCTACAGTTTGATAATAGTTAATTCATGTTAAAACAGTGAATTTAGATTAGAAACTACGGTTACATAAGATTTAGGGATAAATCTTGGTTTGATTAGGATTTTGTCATTAAGACTTATCCAACAATCCCAAGACAAGAAGAGTCTACTCACTAACGTCCATTCTAGACATAGAGAAGAAGAAGAATAATAACAACGTAAAATAAAGGTGAACTTTTATTCAAAGAAACAATTGTCACTTATTATTTCAGAGAACAAAAGATGAATATTTGTGATGGCTAGCTACTCTATTTATAGTTTACAATGCCTTAATCCCTAAGAAATACATCACTAGAATGTTCCATAAGAAACCACGAGCTTTTTGGTCAAAAATAAACTAATAGGTAGCTTGTACGAGAAGCAAAAGCAGCAAAAGGCAATCCTGGGAGGTGGCACGACTGTGCCACATTTGACACGGGTCGTGCCAAGCTTCTGAGTTAGGGGAGATATATTTTTGTCTCTTTGTATTTTTACTCCGAATCAACTTCAAATCCCTTTCTTTTGCTCCAAGACTCATTCCATCAAATATTTATTCCTAAAATATAATAATATGCAATCTAAAGTAAAATAGATCTAAAAGGAAATAATATTAAAATAAAATAAACTTAAATCTAATTAAAACGAAACTAAATATTATATTAAATTAACTAATTATTGACTCATCAAACTCCCCCACACTTGAATCTTTGCTTGTCCTCAAGCAAAAGGCATAGACATAGCAGCATAAACAAGATTTAACATATGACAATGCAATTAAAACCCATGTCTTCTCAAAGGCTTTTATTTCAAGCGTACACTAATCACAAACTCAAGCAATTCTTGTAATCTTTATTCAACCCAACAATCTAGTTCTAAGTGAGTGTGTGTAGTCCAGCCCTTTTCTTGCTCCTGTATAAACAGATATTATGAGGAAATAGGTTCCAACCTAAAGACTAAACTAACCGAGAAAAATTCTTTCTTCATTTCATATAAGAGAGATGGGAGTATTTGTGATCCTTTGATCTTTGCCATTTGCACATGTTTGGAATTTTAGCAGAATTTTTATCAATTTAAGGAGACAACATCTTCACGTAGGAAGTCGGAGGGCCTACCCCCTTCCCCAATCTAGATTCAATGATGCTTTTTAAAGTTTCTCAAGATAACATCACCTTCACGTAGGAAGTCGGAGGGCCTACCTCCTTCCCCAATCTAGATTCAATGATGGAATCTTAGAATTATTTTGGCTTTATAAACTCCCCCACACTAGCTTATACTACTTTTACTTTGAAATTTTTTTAGGGTTAACTTACCTTAAGAATTAGAACGTGTTCCTTAAAATACCTATTCATACACTTACTCAAAGGCTGCAACTTGGGGTTTTCTCATTGGAGAATTATTCACAATAAAACAAAATGTGGGTATATCAAGAAAACTTAAAACACAAGAGTTCACTTTCGTGTACGAGAAACAACCAATTTAGAGGAGACAATAAAAATTTATGTCATAATTTACAATAAAAACAAGCTACTTAATCATGCCCTTCGCAATTAAACAAAACAAAAGAATAAAGTTCAAGGGAGTTTGGAACACTACGACTCAAGACACTTAATTAGCCCCCCCCCCCCCCCCCCCCCCCCCCCCCCCCACACACACACACACACACACACTTGGGAGAAGTATTGTCCACAATGATTCAAGAAAACTAGAAAATAAATGGAAAGAAAGATGAAGAAGGAGGGGGAGGAGAAAGAGAGGAGAGATAGAAGGGAAGAGAGGAAGAGGAAAGCTCACATTATCATTGAGGTCCATAAGGAGGACCTTGGAGGTGAAAGTGTTGCATCATGTTCCGGAGCATTTGATTGTTTTCATCATTAACCTGATTGCCCCGTAGGACATCGTTTCGTAGCCCGGTCATTTCAACACCTTGCCTTTGTTGTTCAGTGCTTATGCGTTTAACCTCGGTTTGTATCCATGCCCACTGGTTGTTGTTATCATTCTAGTTCTCACCGGCATTATATTCATGGTGCTCCTCATCATGGTGCAAGTTTGCACCTTCATCCTCAACATTGTGTTCCTCCTGAACCTGTGGGGCATCACCAACATACAACAAATTTTCTTCCACCTCGGTCTTAGTACGAGATGGGTTAGGAAGTATAATCAAACACAAAGGCACATTGAGCTGAAGCTCAAAAGTTATGTTATCAGGCGAATGAGGCTTAATAGAATTAATAGCAATGAGGGTTTCTATAGTAAGCCTATTGTTGCCCTCAATTCGATTTAGCCCTTGGTCCTCACCTACTCCAAACTTCCTAGCTATAAAGGTGATGATACCCCCTACCACTATCTCACTCCTAGCACTGGATTTTGCGCCCACTAAAGCAAGGTAATCAAGCAGATAAAAGCATGTATTCACAAGACGGTTTTTAAGCATGGCCCACAACATAAATAGTTCATCCGTCCTACTGGTTCCTACTTCTTTCCTACCCTAAATGGTGCAAGCCATAGCCCTTTGGAGGTACCTAAGTACAGGGTTATGGATGTTACTAGCTTTGTTAGATCGTGAATTGTATTGGTGCAAGCCAGTAATACTTTGCCAAAGGGTAATAAGGTTGTAGTCTTCCGACCTAAGATCATGATTACAAGAGTCATGGATGAATCCCTCATTTGTGAAGCCCATCTCATTGCAAAAGTTTTCGAGAGACATCTCGTAGTCAATGTTCATAAGCCGGAAGTAGACTCGATGATCGGGATTATAAAAA
The DNA here is from genome assembly GCA_958299785.1 of Medicago lupulina. Classification (NCBI taxonomy): domain Eukaryota; kingdom Viridiplantae; phylum Streptophyta; class Magnoliopsida; order Fabales; family Fabaceae; genus Medicago; species Medicago lupulina. Next base: position 28,732,342 of record OY283141.1, on the reverse strand, counting down.
TTCATCCTATCTTTTGTGAAAACAATAGAGCTTAAAAATTCATAGGTGAAGTTTTCATAACCTCTCATAGGTCGTAACAAGTCAACCCATCCTAACCTATTCAACATCATATACACATTATCTCTAATCCCTAGTTTAATCATGTCATAGTTATCCGGGTACCTACAAGGATGCAAAGGTTTAGAGAGAAGAGATTTATACCTACTCCGTTGTTCCGGAGTGCTAAATGTGATGCCGTGATTCTTTGGGGCAGCTTCCTTCTTGTTTCCTCCAGCACTTGAGCTTGCAATCTCCTTTTCGGCCCTCTTTGGTGCCATTGACCTTTTTGAATTTTTAAAATTTTGGTGAAGGTTGGGGTTTGGGAAAATTTTGGGTGGGAAATGTTGGTTATGTTATGGGGTTAAGGTCTAAGTAAGGTGTTTGAGTTTAAAAGTAGGTTTTGGTGAAGATTTAGTGGTTTTTGGGTGAGGTTTTGGAAAATTTGAATTTGGGAATTTGGGGTTTGGGTGGATGAAAGTTGTTTTTGAGTAGTGGGTTTTGTTTGGTATGATGTTTGGAATTGTCTTGGTGAAGAAATTTGGTGAATTGTTGAGTTTTGAGGGAGATATGAAGGTTTGAAGGATTTTGGTTATGGAGGTTTTAGAGAGAAGTTTGGATGAGGAGAGATGTTTGTGTGGTAGAATGAGGGAAAAAGAAGAAATAATTTTGGTAAAAACTCACCTGGGAGTCGCGTACGGCCGTGCCAACTTTGGCACGGGCTATTTCATCTTTCTGTGAATTTATGGTTTTGGCATGGCAAGGTTAGGCACGACCGTGCCAGTTTGAGCACGGGCCGTGCGAGTTTGAGCAGGGCCGTGCCAAGTTTCTGGCGTGTTGGCCTTCAAAAATTTTCATTTTCTTGAATCGTAATTGGATAATTACATGCAAAATAACTAAAAACAACGAAAAACAAACAAAACAAAAACAGTTAAATTCGTGGGTTGCCTCCCACGAAGTGCTCATTTAAGGTCATTAGCTTGACAATCAAGAGGTTTCTCTATCCTATACCCAATCTTTAACTAAGGGACAAAGGAATCAAACTGACATTCTCTCCCAAATCACACATGACTTTCTCAATGGCTTCAGATCCTATGCACAAGGTATGGAAAAAATTTATGGATCTTGGAGTTTAGGTGGCAATTTGTTTGGAAGTATTTCAATAAAATTTCTAAATTGCTCATCTAACTTAGATTTATCAAACCCTTGTGTTGACGGAATTTTTGGCTCATGAGGTGGTGGAACAAGTGACTTTACATTCTCTCATATGGCTTTCTCACTTTGAGGTTAATCACTCCATATCTCTCCCTCACTATTCTTAACTTTCACAGCGGAGTCCTCTAATTGTTTACCATCCCTAAGAGTAATAACACTTATATGGTCTTTGGGGTTGGTTTCAGTTTGACATGGAAAGACTTCGGTGGTTTGAGAGGGAGCAACCATTTGTTGGGCCACTTGAGAGATTTGAGTCTCGAGAATTTTATTGTGAGTAGAAATGGAGTCCACTTTTGATGTGATCTTGGTGAGGGAGTCATTCAAAAATCCAGTTTGACTTTTAAGTTCTTCGTAACGCTTGGATTGATCCATTATACAATTTTCTAGAAAAAGTTCCAAGCTGGATTTTTGAAGGATTCTTTGGTTGTTTGCATAACCGAGTGGTGTTGTTTGCCCAAAGGGATTTTGAGGAGTTTGGTTATAAAAGTTTTGATTTGGCTTGATCCCTTGGTTACAAACAACACTACCTAGTTGGCATTCAACGCCAATATGACCAAATATACCACAAACTTCACATGTTGGTGATACAGGAGCAGGTGTGACAACGCTTACACTTAATTTATCGATTTTTTGAAAAAGTGTATCCACCTTAGCATTGAAATGATCAAGGGCAGAAGCTTCATACATACTTACCTCTTTTTTAGAGGGTGAAGGAGCAACAACAGTGGTGGCTCTCTCACATGTCCACTGATATTGGTTTTGGGCCATGTCCTCGATCAAAGCATATGATGTTGTGTATGTTTTATTCATCAAAGCTCCACCTACAACTTCATCAACATAAATTTTTGTGGTATACAAAATACCATTATAGAAAGTATGGATAATAAGCCACTTCTCTAAACCATGATGGGGGCAAAGCCTAAGCATTTCTTTGAAACGCTCCCACGCATTTTAAAGAGATTCCCCATCTTTTTGAGTGAATTGGAAAAGCCTTGCCCTTAATTGAGCGGTTTTAGAAAGGGGAAAGAATTGGGCAAGGAAAGCTCGCCCTATTTGGTCCCATGAAGTGATAGAACCAATTGTCAATGAATGAAACCAAGCACTAGCTCTATCCCTTAAGAAAAAAGGAAAGAGGTGCAGCCTTACGGCCTCTTGGTTTGCCTTCAAGGTTCCACTAAGTCTTAAAAAAGTTGAAATATGAAGATTCGGATCCTCAGTGGGTGATCCGAAAAATTGATTTTGCTGCACTAAGTAAATAAGTGCATGCTTTATTTCAAAATTATTACCCTCAACCGTTGGGTACACAATAATAGCATGTGGCTCTTTCGTTGAAGGGGTTGCATAATCTTTAAGAGTGCGTTCCTCAGCCATATCTGTATTATTTTATGTTCCCAAGAAGTTAACGGTAAAAAGAAAGAAATAGAAAAGATAAAAAAAGAAAGAAAGAGAGAAGAAGAAACCACTATTAAAAAAAGTTAATCAAATTGCAATAACTCCCCGACAGCGGCGCCAAAAACTTGATGGGATAAAATTGCAAGTGCACAATTTTACCGAAGTAGTAATAAAAGAGTATCGTTCCGACAGGGAGTTATGAATTCAATTAACTTTCAATAATGATTAGAAAAGAGTTTTAGTTGAAAGGTTTGGATTTTTAATTAAAATAAAATAATAAAAATAAAAGAGCCTTGGGATTTATTGGTCCATCTTGATAACAAGTCCTTCACAAATCAAAACCTTAAACCTAAAACCTTATGTTAGACTTAATTTCTAATGACCGGTTTCCCTTTAGCCCCTCACTTTTCCTTTCAGTCTAGTGAGAGTTTTCTTCTAGCAATCAAACCTATTTCACTGGTTTGATTACTAGAAGAAGCTTTTAAGGATTGAAACTACTAATGTCCAAAGATTGCAAAGACTATTTCACTGCCTTTACAACCCTTGTCTAAATTCACTTGTTCCAATATCAAGACTCCACTCTCGTTTTATGAATTGATATTTGAGATAATGGATTAACCATTATCAAACCCTCCGCTCTCGCTTCTACAGTTTGATAATAGTTAATTCATGTTAAAACGGTGAATTTAGATTAGAAACTAGGGTTACATAAGATTTAGGGATAAAGCTTAGTTTGATTAGGATTATGTCATTAAGACTTATCCAACAATCCCAAGACAAGAAGAGTCTACTCACTAACGTTCATTGTAGACATAGAGAAGAAGAAGAATAACAACATAAAATAAAGGTGAACTTTTATTCAAAAAAACAATTGTCATTTATTATTTCAGAGAACAAAAGATGAATATTTGTGATGGCTAGCTACTCTATTTATAGTTTACAATGCCTTAAGCCCTAAGAAATACATCACTAGAATGTTCCATAAGAAACCACGGGCTTTTTGGTCAGAAATAAACTAATAGGTAGCTTGTACGAGAAGCAAAAGCAGCAAAAGGCAATCCAGGGAGGTGGCACGGGCCGTTCCAAGCTTCTGACTTGGGGGAGATATATTTTTGTCTCCAAATCTTCGTATTTTTACTCCGAATTATCTCCAAATCCCTTTCTTTTGCTCCAAGACTCATTCCATCAAATATTTATTCCTGAAATATAATAATATGCAATCTAAAGTAAAATAGATCTAAAAGGAAATAATATTAAAATAAGCACGCCTGACGGAGTGTCATTGCTCCCTCGCTATGGCGAGCTGGGTTGCTCGCCTGGCGAGCGATGAAGGTATATTCGTTGTGGCGAGCTACGACTCTCGCCTGGCGAAACGGTGACAGAACAGGTACGGGATTTACGAACTTTTTCACCAAAACACCCAATTTTCACCAAAATTAACCCCAAATTCGACTGAAACATAAGCACTAAGGTTATTCTAAGTTCTGTAACCAATTCCTACATCAGTTCTACAATTTTTCGTCATCTAATCATCAAATCATCATGGTTAACCTAATTCTCCAATTCTCTAAAATCATTCCTACACTTGTTAATTATAATCACATGAATTACAGGCTTAATAGAACTGTATGCTAGGCTCACCCTTACCTTAATTTGCAGAAAAATCGCAGCTCTCTTGGTCTATACTCTCCTCTTGCCTTTTCTCCCTTTTTCTCCCAAAAACTGAATTGTACGTACTGACAACTCTTAACCTAGTTTTCCTTATTTATATTCCCATCAAATCTTATCTTATTTACTCTTTCTCCCACATAACTCTCTAAAATCTCAAAACTACCCCACATCTCTATATTTATTTTATTTTCAAATCTTATTTTATTAAACAATAAAATAAGTCACCACATCGCATGAAATCACTAAAATCACATAAATCTTAATTCTCTGCACCTCAGAGTATTTAAATAAATATATCTAGACTCCTCAAATAAATCAAACAATTAAATAATTAAAATAATTCAAAGTGGGCGTTACATCCACCTTAGCAGCTAGATGATCAAGGGAAGAGACTTCGTACATACCTACCTTTTTTTTAGAGGGTGTAGCATTAACAGCAGTGATGGCTCTCTCATTTGTCCACTAGTCGTGGTTTTGTGCCATGTACTCGATCAAAACATATGTTGTCGTGTAATTTTTGTTCATTAAAGCTCCATATGCAGCTGCATCAACAGTCATTTTTCTTGTATACGAAAGACCATTATAAAAAGTGTGTACAATGAGCCACTTCTCTAAACCATGATGGGGGCAAAGCCTAAGCATTTCTTTGAAACACTCTCATGCATCGTAAAGAGATTCCTCATATTTTTGAGTGAATCGTGTGATTTGATCCCTCAATTTAGTAATTTTAGAAGGAGGAAAGAATCGGGCAAGGAATTCTTGCCTCATTTGGTCCCATGAAGTGATAGAACTAACTTCCAATGAATGAAACCACACACTAGCTCTATCCCTTAAGGAAAAAGGAAAGAGGTGTAGCCTGACGGCCTCTTGGTTTGCTTTCAAGGTTCCACTAAGTCTTAAAAAAATTGAAATATGAAGATTCGGATCCTCAGTGGGTGATCCGGAAAACTGATTTTCTGCACCAAGTTAAGAAGTGCAGGCTTAATCTCAAAATTGTTACCCTCAACCGTTGGGTACAGAATAATAGCACGTGGCTCCTTTTCCTGGAGGACCCGAAGATACATCTTTGTTGCCCTCCTATGCCAACCATGTTGCCTTGCCTCTATGGTATAATTCAAATAATGTAAGTGTTTTTTTATTTGTCTAAAATTATCATATACAACACAATTATATCAATGATCATAATGTAGGTGTTATTTTATATGTGTTTTTGTTTAAATATTATATCAACTTTTAAATTGAAATTACACGTGATACTAAATTGAAATATTATATCAATTGAAATATCATATGCCACGCGAAATATAAATTGAAATTACACGTAACGTGCGTGCCAATTTAAATGTTTTAGTTTTTTTTGTGTTTTCTTAGGTTTTAAATGTGTTATGTCTTAATTTAGAAATATGTGCACCAATTTAAATTCGTGATTTTTATTTTTAAATGTGTTATGTTTTATTTTCTTTATGTGAGCCAGGCAGTGGGAGCAGTACGAGGCGAGAGGCTCGTCTGATACCTATGACATGGTGTTGTTGCCTATGCTAATGAGCATTTGGGTCAGGAGGTGATGAGCCATGAGCAATGGTCTGCGGCCATGCGCCATGTTAGGGAGCAGATCGCACCCATATTGACCATGAGGCGAGCCCAGAGGCCGAGGAGGTAGCATGCCCAACAGGAGTAGGAGCAGGAGTAGTGTTATGTTGTTAATTTTAGGAGTTGTTGGTTTTAGGCTTTGTTAGTTTCAGTTTCAAACTTTGGTGACTTATGTTCGAATTTTGATGACATTATGTATTTTAACTGATGTTTGTACATTTTTATTTCATCCTGGTAATTTGCTATCGTGGTAAATTTTAATTTGAATTAAATGTTGATAATTTTTTACTGTTGTTGATGTGAAAATATTGGAATAGGTTGTGTTATGTGTTTAAAACACATAATAGGTTCAGAAGCTGAAGCTTCTGCCATTTTACAAGTTCAGGACGCATCGGCAGTTAACTGCCGAGGAAATAAGGGAACCGGCGACATTTAACTACCAAGGAATACTTCGACAGTTAACTACCGAAGGGTAGTTTCATCTTTTAAAGGTGTGTTTCAGCCTTATTATATGTGTATACAACAATTTAAAAAAAAAAATCAAAAATCCATGGGTACCAATGAATACCCATGGATACTTCAATATCTGCAGGTACCCGCATAGTGGGTACCCACGAGGGTACGGGACGGACACAGGTATCACATTTATCTAACGAGGTGGTGATGGTTATCATACTAACCGTACCCATGGATACTCATTGACATCGCTAACTGCATATAAAGATTTTTTTTTTTAGGGAAACATATAAAGAAAATACATTTCTTAAAATAAAAATATATGTACATGATTTTGGACTGACTTCTGGCCTTTCCAATTTTACCATTCATTTAAAATATTTTTTAGTATTTTATCCTTTTTACATTATCACTTAAATTATTAATTAAAAAAATATGTAAATACTATTAAAATAGGAACAAAATTATTTATAACAAAATTTAATTGAACCATCGGTCCCTTAACTTATTTCTTTGTTTTAATTTCGTCTCATAACTCTTAATGTTTACAAATTGATCCCTTAACCCATATATCGTTAATCAATGTTGTCCCTTTCGTTAGTTGTTTTTTTTAGAAAACATTAGTTTTGTACATGTGGCGTGCCAGTTGTAAAGAACTTGAGGTCATATGGCATGTGTGACTCAACAATATATAAAGGGATACACATTTGAGGAATAAAAATGAGGGTACATCTTCTCCCTCGCGCCTCTCTCTCGATTTATTCTTCTTTCACCTTCATCTTCTCTAAATGGGTGGTTTTCATAAAGGCTTGTGCGTTTGGGATTAATGTTTTCCTCCTTGTGATTGGAAGTCCTACAACGGAAATAGCCCTTAAATAAGCGAACCCTTTGGCACCATTTTTGTGGTTTTTATGGTCTTTTGGAAAATATGGTGAATTAGAATTTCTTGAAAGACTTTGAGATTAGAAGTGGTAGAACGGTGATCTCGCATTTTCAATATGCCGATGATATTTTTTGTATTGGTGAAGCAACCTTAACAAACCTTTCACCCTTGAGTGCCTTGTTGAGAAGCTTTGAGATTGTGTTGAGTTTGAAGTTAATTTCTTCAAGAGTTGCTTGATATAAGTAATTGTGCCATCAAAGTTTATGAAGATGGCATGTAATATTTTGAATTGCAAGGAAGGCACATTACAGTTTATTTATTTGTGACTTCCGGTACGAGCATATTACAGCACATTGTCCGCATGAGAACCTTTGCTGGAGAAATTAAGGAAGATATTGAATTATTGGGGAACAAATATGTGAGTATGTGAGAGGATAGTTCTGTTAACAATACATATACAAGATAGAGAAAGAGATAATAGAACAACAAAGACGGCGAGAGTTTCATAAAATAACAATAGCATTAGCGTAACACAATATTATCTAACACATTCTTTCAAACTCATGATGCATCAAAAAGAAGTATTGTGAGTTTGTCAAACAAAATACGAAGAACATAATAATAATAATAATAATAATAATAATAATAATAATAATAATAATAATAATAGAAGGTTCTAACATTACCCCTCAAGTCGAAGTTTACTAAACTTTAAACTTGTTACAAATTAACCCAGAAAAATAAACCAAATAAGTTGTTAGCATAACCAATGGAGAGCAGCAACCAAAATGAGTTATCATCGTAGAGAGCAGCAATAACCATCACCATCAACCATTCAAAGTGAGAAGTGAGAACCATCCAAATAGAAGAATCAATTCAAACTAAACCAAAAAAAAAAACTGGTAGAGAGAAGCAGTCATACATAAGAACCAATATAGAGGAGCAACCAAACAGAAGAATCAATAGAAATAACTACAATGCAATCAATCCGAAGAATTCATAGAGGGATAAGTGAAATCAATTAGAATAATTAAAAGGGGAAGAAGTGCAATGCAATCCATCAGAATAATCAATAGGGGGAGAAGTGCAATCAATCTGATTGATTGCACTTCTCCCCCTATTGATTACTCTGATGGATTGCATTACAATTAATTACAAGAATCAACAGAGGGAGAAGTGCAATCAATCAGAATAATCAAATGGAGTAGAAGTTCAATGCAATCAATCACAAGAATCAATAGGGAAAAATGCAATCAATCAGGAGAATCAAAAGAAGGAGAAGTGCAATCAATCAAAATAATCACAATGCAGAGAAGCAATCCAATTAATCAGAAGAATCAAAAGATCAGGAGAAGTTCAATCAATCAGAATAATCAAAATGCAGAGAAGCAACCCAATTATTAAGAAGAATCAAAAGGGGAAAGAAACCAAATTGTGAGGACTTAACCCACCAAACAACCCAACTGTGAACACTTAACATAGAATCAAACTGAGAGCACTTCTCACCAAACAAACCAATTGTGAGCACTTAACTCATCAAACAACCATACAAATTGATCCAAATAAAATGAGAAATTATCAAAGGAGTAACAATTAGAGAAAAGGAGACGATCAAAGAGAGGAATAAACATACCAAATTAAACCAATAGAGAGAACAAACATCACAAATAACACCAAAATTCAAACCAATCAAAAGACTTAAAAAAATGGTTTATTGGTACCATTATCAAATAAAATGGAAACCCATTCAATAATATCAAAATCGGTGGCTTTGAAACAATAACCTCTTCGATAGAAAACAAACAAATGCCAAGTGAGATCAACATATCAACAAAACAAACAAAAAAGGTGTCGAATAACTCTACGCCAAAAGCACTCAAAATTAAAATTAAGACCAACCAATTGAAATCAAAAGCTGACCAAACTAATAAAATTAGTGTAACTTAGGAAGAAGAAAAAAATCGGATTTGTAGCATACAAACTGAATAAATCATCAAATACCAAACCAAATATACTTTCAAACTTTAAGGATCCAATAGTGGAAGCCACAAGTGGTTCAAGGAGGATCAAACAATTCCCTTAATATTATGTTTAGAATACAGATACATAATAGATAAAGAGATAATAGGAACAACAAAGACTGCTAGGGTTTGAATAACAATAGTATCAGCTCAATACTTTGTTATCTAACACTTCTTAACTCGGTGTTGAATTCAATTTCTATTTTCTGGTTGTCTTTTTTGAAAATACCGACAAAGTATTTGAAGTGGAAAACTAAGATTCAGGGAGATTTCTTATGCGGTACGGGAGGTCGCAAAATTTGTCGGGTAAATTGGAGAAAAAAATTTCCAACCGAAGAGTGAGGGGGGTTTAGGTGTGAAAGACATGAAGGTGAAGAGCTTGATCCTTTCAGCTGAATGGAGTTGGATGGTAATTCAACATGACAACCCCGTATGGGAATGGGTAAGTATGAGGAGAGAATGGGTAATTTGGTGGAAATAGAAGTTAATTGGCCTTGGTTTATTTCAAGGTTTTAGAAGGATTTGATGTTTCTTAAGGAGGTGGTGGGATCAATTTGGTTCAATAAAGAGGTGAAAAGGAAAGTAGGGAATGCTTCTCGAACTAGTTTTTGGAAGGATAATTGGGTGGAAAATACGCCTCTTCAAGTCTTGTTTCTGAAATGTTTTTCAATTTCTAGTCAAAAGGAGGCTAAGTAGGAGAAGCTGTGGGAGAATGGCAAAGGAGGATGTACTTGAGGATTCTTTGGAGGAGAACACATTTTGTGTGGGAGTGTGAGCTAATCGAGAACCTTTTGGTCACTATTGGCAGTTTTAGAGGTATGTTGCCGGATCATTTGTTTTCGAGACCGAAGGTGGGTGGAGATTTCTTGGTTAGATCCACATATAAGGTGATTGAGGAGTTGTTGGTATTAGAGGGAAGTTTGAATAGCTTGGATAAATAGGTGTTTGGGTTAATTTGAAAGAGTTCGACTCCTTCAAAAGTAGTGGCATTCTCTTAGACTCTCCTTATAGATTGAATTTTAACACAATCGAACCTTGCAATTCATAATATGTTGGACCATAATTAAACTTGAGTTGTGTGTTGTGTGATTCGGGTGATTCGGGTGAAAGACATCAAAACATTTTTTTTTGTATTGTAATGTGGTGGATAAGGTGTGAAAAAGATGTTGACGTGGATGGATTCAATTTCATTATTCCACTCAATTTGTTTGTGCACTTGGAGTGTTGATCAGACATGGTGAAAAAGAGAAGAATCTGAAAAGGTGTGTGGTAATTTGGCATGTCTAGTTTGGGTGATGTGGTGGACGGGGAATGAGAGAATTCATAATAATCGGGTGCGGGAGATAGTGGAAGAGACAAAAGTGTTGTTATTGCATTGGAGCTTAAGTAAATAGCTTATTGTCTCTTTTATGAGTAGAGTTGGAATCCAAAGGAGTTTCTAAGGAGATAAAAAGGGAGAAGAATTTGTTTCATTAAGTCTGCGGGTAAGTGTGTGGTCTAGGGCGTCTTTTGGCGGTTCTGCTGTTTTAGTTTTTGGCTTGGAATATGCCTAGGAATGACCTGGGGGCACAACTGTATTATGTGGATTTTGGTCATGGGCCAACGGTTATGAGCTTTTTTGCAGCCGTGGGTTCGATATGTATATTAAAAATTGCGAGCTTCAAAACATTGACAACAATAAATATAAATTATTCCCCTAAAACACAAAATGTAGATTATTATGTTTAATTCAAATAATATATATATATATATATATATATATATATATATATATATATATATATATATATATATATCAAATGCAGACAGTTGAGCCTGCCACCCAGCAAAAATTTGTTTCGCTACTAAATTTTTAACATCCTTTTCAATAATAGATTTAGCTGAGCTACAATCAATTCTAAGTAAGAATCTTTGATTTAAAAGATCACTCTGAAACTTAGAAATACATTTAATAATTGAAAGCATCTCCTTTTTAATTGTAGAATATTTCTTCTGAGTATCATTCCATTTACCAGAAGTAAATCTAACAAGAACTTCTTTAGAAGTCTCAGGTATAATTTGCTTAAGGATACCACCATATCCTATATTAGAAGCATCAGTCTCAACAATCTTAAAATATTTAGGATTAGCAAGAGATAAACAAGGCAGACATTTAACTTTAGCCTTAATATTTTTAACAGCCTGAGTATGATTCTCAGTCCAAGGTCCTGGCTTAGGTTTAAGCCTAGCATATAATATAGCAGTATCTTTAGCTAAATTTTTGTAGTAATCTGAAATATAATTCAAGCTCCCCAAAAATCTCTGTAATTGGGTTTTATCAGTAATGATATCAGGGAATTTAGAAGCAAATTCTATGCTTCTACTAATAGGAACTATTGTTCCTTGATCAATTTCATGACCCAAAAATCTTACTTTAGTTTGGAATAATTTCATTTTTGGGGCTGATAAAACAAGACCATTGTGCTTGATAATATTTTTGAAAATTTTTAAATGTTTGAAGTGTTGTTCTAAAGATTTAGAAAAAACTAACACGTCATCAATGTAAACAATTATAAAATCCGAATAAGGATTAAAGATATTATTCATTATATTTTGAAATTCTGAAGGGGCATTTTTCAGACCAAAAGGAAGGACATTCCATTCATAATGCCCAAATGGGACAGTAAAAGCAGTTTTATATCTGTCAGATTCATTAATTTGAATCTGCCAATACCCAGATTTCATATCAAATTTTGAAAATATTAAAGAATCATTTAACCTATCTAACAAATCTTTTTTGTTAGGGATAGGATATCTAATCCATTTCAAAACTTTATTAAGGGGTTTATAATTAATAACCAATCTAGGAACCCCTCTTTCTTTTTCAGCTGCTTTATTTACATAGAAAGCAGTACAACTCCAAGGAGATTTGGAGGGTCTAATTAAACCTTTATCAAGTAAAGATTTAATTTCTTTTTTGCATAAATCAAGGTATTCTTGATTCATTTGTGCTGGCCTAGCCTTAGTAGGAATTTGATTTTCTCTAAAATTATCTTCATAAGGTAGGGACACAACATGTTGTTTTCTGTTCCAAAAAGCATTTGGTAAATCATTGCAAATTTCAATTTGAAATTGTCTTTCTAGATTTTTAATTTGGAGTTTAATATTCTCATTATTAAGTTGATCCTTAATATTAAGAATACTAATTTCTTCTTTTAAAAAACATATCTGTTTTTCTTTTTTCTTTAAAAGTAAATCTCTAACCTCATTAAGCATTCTTGTTTGAGGGTCAGAAATAAATTCAAAAGTGATTTTTTGATCTTTCAAAATGGTTGTAATGCCTTTTTGATCTATATTAATAATAGGCATTATCATATGTAAAAATGGAGTACCCAAAATAATTCTATGGGTAAGATTTTTAACTAAAATGAAAGGAGTTGGTAAACAAATATCATTTTTGCAAATATAAGCATTTTCAAGTTTATAATTAACTTGAAGCCTATCTCCACCAGCTTGGGTGAGACTTTGGGTGGTCTTAGAAAAATATTTAGTAGGGATAATTCCCTCTTGAATACAATTTAAATCTGCCCCACTATCAATTAAGGCCATTTCATTTTTTAAAATAAAATTTTTATTAATAATTAATGTGATTTTAGTAAACCACTTCTGAGAAGTAATCCTTTGTAAAATACTCAAGTATTTCTCAGAATGGTCAGAAAGATTCTTATTTCCCAAAGAGCTTTCTGCTAAATCACCATTATTATTAGTTTTTTCTAAAATACCAATTCTTTGGTTTAGGAATTCATTAATCTTTTTTATTTGACTAATTTCAGATTTTAAGAGATTAATTTCTCTCTTTAAGTCTGTCATAGAAACTGGAGTTTCTTTAATATTAACTTGTTGAAATCTTGATAAGACTTCACTAAGTTGATATGGAGCTTCATCAATTTTAGGAAATTTTTCTTTTGAATTTTCTTTAATAAGAAATTCAATCATTTTTCTTTTTAAATTACTATCCGTAATAGACTCTAAAGCCTTTAAGGCTTGATCTTGTTCTGAAGTTAGAACATTTAATCCATTCATTTCAACAATGGATTTCCAATAGCTTATTTCATTACATTGACAATTATTATTGTCAGAGTCACTAGAACTTATTTCAGTGAAGGATTCTTCACTCTCCTCTGATATATAATCAGATTTATTATCCTCATTATCTGAGTTTAGTAAAAGAACTTTCTCTAATTGAGCTCTAAGCTCATCATCCTCAATATTATTGAGGGCCTTCTTCGTCCAACATTGGTTAGCATAATGGCCAACCTTGCCACATTTATGGCAAGTAATTGCCAATTTTTTGGCTTTTCTCTTTTTATTAAAGGAATCCTTAGGATGTTTCTGAGGAATCTTCCTCTCAAAATCTTTTCTTTTCTTCCTTCTCTTAAAGGGCTTATCATAATTAGGCTTAGACTTGAAATGGGTTTTTCCCTTCTTTTTTTCATTAGAAGGAGGTTTACTTAGATCAAAAGCAAATTGTTCACAGAATTCACCTATTTGGTGTTTTTCTGTAAGTCGCTGCTTCTTAAGCTGATTTTTGAGTTTTATGTCATTACACAAACTCAAACCTTCATTAATGCAGGCACTAATAATTTGGCCATAAGTTAAATCAGAATAATTGATATTAATACCATCATTCTTGTTACGCAGAGATTGCCTAACCTTTTCACTAAATAAGTGAGGCAAACCATCAATGAATTTTGATTTCCAATGGACCGAATCAGGGTTCTTTAACTGGAAAACTCTAGACAAAAATGTGTCTTTATACCACCTAAAATGAGTTAGAGAGGGACATCTCAGATTTTGAAGAAGGGTATTAAGTTTTTCAGCTATGGGAATATTAGTCCCAACAAAATGCTGAAGAATAGAGAGACAGAGTGTATAAACTGCATCCTCTTCACCAGTAGTCATGATAGCAGTTGTAGCAACCACCGTAGAGCTACTAGGCTCTTCAATTTTTACAATCTTTTTATGAGAAAGAATTTCTTTCTTTTGGGAATCTGTGAGATAATGATCCCACCATCCCCTAAGTTGACCAACAAATCCTGTTGTAATAAATGAAGCAATAGAACTGTCTGAATTACCTTGCTGTTTACAGACAGTAGAATACATAATCATTCTATGTATTAAATCTATAATTTGTTTATCATTTAAGCCATCTATATTCCATTCATAAATGGATTTTCCAGAATACGAATTCTGATAGACCTCAGTTTCTTCAAAAAGCAAATCTTGAGGAGAAGGTCTTTTATAATAATGCTTATCTAATGCTCTGGGAGCATAGACAGGATTAATACTAGCATTGGCATTATCATTAATGTCCTGGTTAGCAAACATTGCTGCTAATTGATCAACATTTTCTGAATTTATTGATTGAGACTCATCAGATTCTGATGAATCATTTTCCTTATCAATAACACTTAAACGTAATTGTTTAAGTTTTTCATCCAAAATATTAATGAATTCATCACTATCCTTTTGAATTTTAAATCCTTCTATGGAAACTGGAGGTTGTATAATTGGGACATCATTCACATTCTTATTACACTTATATTTTTCAGAATCTATTTTATTTTGATAAATCTGGTTTTCAAAAAGATTCTTTAATTTTATTAATTCTTTTTCAATAGAAATTAATTGGTCTCCTAGACAATTCAAAAAGATATTTGTATAATTTTGCGATCTAATTATCGAATTGAACTCTTGGATAGTACCAATACTACATTCAGCCTTTTTGCTTTGTAAAGCAAGATAAGCTGTAGCCTCAACATTTTTTCCCAGATTTATAGTTTTTTCTGGGGGAAAAGGAGAAGTAATATTGTTACCTTCTGTAGTTATCCAAGATTTAGATTGCAAAACCATAACTTCTTTTTCCATTTTTTTTATGAAAAAGTTTGTAAACCATTTTACAAAAGGAATATAATCTTGAGTCATACTCAAATGGTTATAAAATTCTTCTTTAAACTGGGCCAATTCCCAAGGTTTAAAAGTTTTAAAATACCATTTCCTAAATTCAAAATATCTTTCGTGTTGAAACTCATCATTGATGAGTTGTCTCCAAGCACTACTAGGTCTTAAATCCATAAAACTTAATCTTCTTGGAGATGAAAACTCATCTCAGATTGAGTAGGAGATTTCCTATGTTCAAAATTGCTTTTTTGATAAATTCCATGAGGAATATTATTATTACTAATACAAATATTTTCAACCGTTTCAATTTCTTCTCTAATTCTAGAAGTAGATGCCCTGCTAGGAACTGAATAGTATTCATTTTCTGAATGCCTTTCAGACAGAGTTCTAGTTAGTCTACAACTTTTGTGAGGGTTGAATTTGATTTCAACATCACCTTCAGTAGTCTGAATTATTTGATCTATATCCTTATTAAGGATGGGTTCAGGTTCCACTTCCTGATTTAATGACCAGGATTCTGGGAATGTAATTTCATTCCATTTAATCATTCTATTGGTAGCTACATTTGAAGTCAACAAATTTGTTTGGACTAAAGTAGTAGTACCAGGGAAACTAATTTGTTTCGCCTTAGGATTTAAAGTATTTAATACTTTATAATAGATTCTATAACAAACAGCAATTACTTCACTACCATGTTTGTAATTATAACCATTTGTAAGAATATTGAGTTGTAAAGCATCATATAAATGCTTATCTGTTAAAGATAAACTTAAATTTGGAGAAACATCAAAATAAACTAGCCCATGACAAAGGCTAGTTTCTATAACAGCAGCTAAAGATTGTTTAAAATTATTGCATCTGCTATCTCTAACATATGCCATGATACTGGAGTTTAAACCTAATAAGGTTAGAGGTTTAAAAGCGATTTGTATTAAACCTATATGAATAAAATTATACCCTTTAAAAGGTTGTAAGTCTTTCTTACTTAATAATTTAATAGTCTGGTTATCTCCAGAAATTTGAACAGTTTGTTCTATAGTTTTTACTGCAAATCTTGCAGATATGTCAAAAATACCAAATTTATAAATTTGTTTAGGGGGAACTGATGGAATAATCCATTTGTTTAATTTTTCAAGATTCATGGGATATTCCATGAGTTCTTCATTTTTTATTTGATTATTATCATCATTATTATCCATAAAGAGAGGATGTAGGCTAAAGTGTCATGGTTAGCTAAATACTATAATTAAAATTTTCATAAGATAGATCTTCCTTTTGATATACTATCCAAAGTGCCAAACTTCAATTTTATCAATAAACATCTTATAAAAGATGGACAAAATGATTTTAACCCGAAATCCTCAAGCTCTTAATAGGCACCAAAACAACGGCAACACGCCTAAGACATGCCATTTTGAGCGAGAACATTAAAATCATTTCCTAATAAAACCTTGAAGTTTGATTCAATGAATAGTAATCAAGAGTACTACCTATCTTACTTGATTTTAATTAAGCATTTAACCTCCCATGACAAATATTTAGCAGCTAAAATTCATTACCTTGTACTCAGTAAAGGCGATGATACGTTACGCAGCGTTGTCAGGATCGGATCTTTAGTATGGTATACCAAGAGCTGAGAGAGAATATCGATACAAAAAGGAAATTAAGGAAGAAATTTTTACTTGTTTCAATGTGTACTTCCTTTTAATACATACATTCCTTATATAGGAAAATAAGGAACACTATTTGTTCCGGTTAGGGATACCACTTAACCTATAGTATCCGGTAAAGAAAATAATAACAACAACATGTTAATAATGTCGGGTACACTTTGGGCCCCATCGACACAATTATTAACAAGAAACAACAAAATTAAAAAAGAAAAAGCATAAAACGACGAACTCCTTTATTAAAGGAAAGGGGATTCCTTCTGGCAAAGATTTTTGCTTTATTCGGGCAATGATGCTTTCTTGACAAAAGGAAATTTAGTGTGACCTTCCTTTTTTGTCTCCTTGTGTAGTCATGGTCTGAATGAGGGCATCCCAGAAATCTTCTGGGGTAGGTTCTTCCAATGGCTGAGATTCTCCAGCTAGAATTTCCACAGATCCTTGGGAAGAAGTGGACATATCATCTTCTTTTGATACTCTTGTGGGAAAAGTTTTGAAAAATTGAGTCTTCATGTAATCCAAAGTTCTAACCATAATTTCTTCCTCAGATTCCCTGGGATATTTTTTCTGAAAATAATTTTTCATTTGAGCCAAAGAGAACTGATTTGTATCTTGTTCTTTTAGTCTTTTGGATTCATCTTCTTTAATGGTATTATTAATATCCTTGACAATAGCTTGAATGTCCTCTGGACTCATTTTATTCCACCATTTATAAAAGAAATTTCTTTCTAAAATGGGGATATTAAAACCATCTTTTGAAATTTTTAAAGACCATCTCCATATCCATGGTATCTGGAATTTTATAAAAAATAGAGCAGGACATTGTCCTGTGATTAAATTGTTTGATGCAACCTTTGCAATTAAAGGACTGTTATCACACCAGTGGTTATAAAGACTTGAAATTTCTTCTGGTAATATTTCCAGAGAAGGACCAAATTTGATCCACCATTCATAAAACCAATTTGGTATTTCGGATGCCACTATATTAGGATTGATGGAGAAAAACCAGGAATGCTTGTTTTTTGGATTTTGGTAATAAAATGCTTTAGTAAAAGCTTGGACATAGTCCCAATAATTAAAGTAAATATATTTACCTTCAGAAACTTTAATGGCCTTTTCTCCATTTGGATTAAGACCCCATTCTTTAGGGAGTAATATCTTATTGATATGGCACTTAGAAAAGTTTATGAAACTTTCTGGGTTATTATTTTGATAATGGTGAGTAATGGTCACAGATTCTGTGATAGCCAAAAGAATTTCGAGATTAGGTCTAGATTTTCCAAAGAGTCCTGGATATCCTCTTGATTCTAGATACCTTGTCTTAACAGACCAGCCATTATTATTGGCTAAATTTATATCATCATGTTCTATAAACATAATCTTTTCTGTAACAGGATTTTCAAAGTATTCTGAAACCTGTTCTTGGGGAGGATCATTGATTGCAACCTCTTTATAAGATATTATCTTATTCTGAGAGCTTGAAGAAGATGCTTCCTCTTTTTTAGGCATTTGCCTATTTTTATTATGTGTAACTGTAGTCCAATCCCCTATTAGAGGAATATTTAATTCTTGGAAGGGCAATAAATTATTGCTCCCTCTTCCCCTGCCATAGCTACTTCTGCCACGGCCTCTACCCCCATAGGGGTTTGACATACTTATTCTCCCTGCAAAAATTCACGAGTAAGATAGTCAGGTAGTGAATTATTTTCACCTTTAATATACTAAATTTCAAAATCAAATGCAGACAGTTGAGCCTGCCACCCAGCAAAAATTTGTTTCGCTACTAAATTTTTAACATCCTTTTCAATAATAGATTTAGCTGAGCTACAATCAATTCTAAGTAAGAATCTTTGATTTAAAAGATCACTCTGAAACTTAGAAATACATTTAATAATTGAAAGCATCTCCTTTTTAATTGTAGAATATTTCTTCTGAGTATCATTCCATTTACCAGAAGTAAATCTAACAAGAACTTCTTTAGAAGTCTCAGGTATAATTTGCTTAAGGATACCACCATATCCTATATTAGAAGCATCAGTCTCAACAATCTTAAAATATTTAGGATTAGCAAGAGATAAACAAGGCAGACATTTAACTTTAGCCTTAATATTTTTAACAGCCTGAGTATGATTCTCAGTCCAAGGTCCTGGCTTAGGTTTAAGCCTAGCATATAATATAGCAGTATCTTTAGCTAAATTTTTGTAGTAATCTGAAATATAATTCAAGCTCCCCAAAAATCTCTGTAATTGGGTTTTATCAGTAATGATATCAGAGAATTTAGAAGCAAATTCTATGCTTCTACTAATAGGAACTATTGTTCCTTGATCGAGACTCCTGGGGATTAGAAGAATGTTTTTCTCTGGCGATTTAGGAGCGATTTTTTCACTGTTCATAACCTTACCTTCCTCTTAAGTTTCTTCGCTAAAACCCTATCTCCACCACCTTCACCTACCACCACCGCCATGGCTTCCACCACCGATCCTCCACCAAAATTCATTCTACCTTGGCCTTGTTTAGCTGATACCTCTGATAAACCATTAAACCCACCGATCAAACCGGTTACTCAACAGAAAAGCTTCGCTGATGCCGTAAACAACGTATGCGATATCCCAGTCTCGCAGCTGCCCAAACCGGTGATCAAAGGCGACGAAGTGGCCATAGCAATCCCTGATGATGAATATCTGCAAGGTTTGGCTGCATGCAAGCACAATCTTCAAGGGCGCGTGCTTTGGCCCAAAGGTGCAACTCCACTAAAAGTAAGTGCCCTAAAAGCTAAGTTATCTACTCTCTGGAAATCAATAGGTAGATGGGGGGTTACATCACTGGGAAAAGGGTACTATGAATTTGTTTTTTCTTCTTTGGAAGATGCCCAGAGCGTTCGATCAATAGGTTCATGGAACTTGAACCCAGGATTTCTGAAACTTTTTGCTTGGTCAAAAAACTTTAGTCCTAATATGCAGCAACAATCCTCGGCTCAGGTTTGGGTGAGGATATATGGTTTATCTCAAGAATACTGGCGACCTAAAATACTATTTGCAATAGCAAGTAGTGTTGGTACCCCAATCTGTACGGACCATGCCACCAACAAGCCCATATTTGAGAGAGAATTTGGCCACTTTGCACGCGTTTTAGTTGATATGGACCTGAGAAATGCACCAAAATATAGGGTTTTGGTTGAAAGAACTGGTTTCGCGTTTTTTGTTGACTTAGATTATGATAATTTGCCACATTATTGTAACTTTTGCAGCTGCATAGGTCACCAGCAATCAAATTGTAAGAGAGCTAACCCGGAGTTAGTTGGAAAGGAGAACAATAGGTACCCTAAGAAAAGTAATGAGGGTAGAAAAGAGTATGTGGTGACAAAAGATAATAGAATGAACGCGGACATAGAGCCTGTCATCCTTGCTGATACAAACAAATCACCTGAGCATAATGAACAACATAATATGATGGAGAATGTCAATAATGATATTGAAAACCCAACCCCCGGTAGAATGATACAGGGCAACTCTGCAGATCAAAACGTTTTAGAAGAATCAAGTGATGAGCTAGAGTCTGTTGCTTCTGAATTTGTTGAGGATACTCAACAAATTGTTTCCCCTAGACCGCACCAACATAAATCAACAACACCTGATCACAGTCCTTCAAATAGTCCAACACCAGTTAGAGTGGCAAGAGACATGGCATTTTTGCAGCAGTCTTGGGCAAATCTTGCAGATAAGGAGCTTGAAGATGATGTCAACAATGAGATTCAAGATAGGAATTCAAATCAAAAGAGCCCTGTGATTGACCAGCAGGATGAACAAGAAACTCCATTTCAAGTGGTGAAGAGAAAGAAAAAAGGAACTGCCAAATCTACCTATCACACTCGTTCTAGGGTTGACAAGCTCAATCTTGGATAATGAAGGTCATCTATTGGAATGCAAGGGGTTTGGCCAATTCCCACACTAGATTGGCCTTAAAGAGGATGCTGAGAGAGTATTCTCCTGAATTTTGTTTCTTATCTGAACCTTGGTTAAACATGCAGAATTTCCCAACTAGATGGTTTAACAGGCTCAATTTTAAACTGTTTGCAGTAAACTCTAGACATAACAATGATCCAAATTTGTGGTGCTTGTGTTTGAAAAATCATGATCCTACAGTGGTCTTCGTGGATGACCAACAAGTTTCATTCACTATGAAAGATAATAATATTGATTTTGGCTTTTCGGTCATTTATGCTTCTACTAGCTATATCAAGAGAAGAAGTTTGTGGCAATCTCTGTCCCATGTTCACAACAATCACATCATGCCTTGGTCCTATATAGGTGATTTTAACACTATATGTGGCACTCATGAATATAGAGGGAGTTTCTCGCCTGCCAAACTATCAATGGAAGAATTTCTGAACTGGTCAGACTCTCATAATTTTATACATTTACCCACTAGAGGAAGTAACTACACTTGGTCCAATGGTAGAAGTGGAGCTCAATACACAGAGAAGAGACTTGACAGAGTTATTGCCAATCAAAACATGCTCAATACCTGCTCATCTATCTCCTGCTGCACCCTTACTAGGATCAGATCAGACCACTTTCCTTTGTTGTTGGAGATCAAATTCCAGGATATCAGGTACATTTCTAACTTCAAATTTTTAAAAATGTGGTCACACCACCAAGATTGTTCCAGTTTTATAAACAATGTGTGGAACAAACAAGTTTTTGGCTCACCCATGCAGATATTAAGTCAAAAGCTTAAAAATCTCAAGGGAGAATTAAAAACTTGGAATAAAAACGTTTTTGGAAATATTCACATTCATGTGAAGAACTCTTTTCAGAAGTTAGATACCATTCAAGAAGCTATAAACATTTCTGGCTACAATGATATTCTGATGAGGCAAGAAAAAGATGCAAAAATTGAATTAGAAACTGCTTTGAACATGGAAGAAGCTTATTGGTGTGAAAAAGCTAGAATCAAATGGCACAGTGATGGAGACAGAAATACAACTTACTTTCATAGAACTGCCAAGATCAAACAAGCATACAAGAAGATCAATACTCTCAGAATTAATGATAGCTTAATCACTGATCAAGACCAGATTGCAGGGCATATTGTTTCTCATTTTACTAACTTATTTTCTAATGAGAATACAGTTCATGATGATGGGATCATTGAGGAGACCATTCCTTCTTTGGTGACTGAAAATACCAACAAGCTTCTGACTTTGTTACCCTCATTTGATGAAATTAACAATGCAGTATTTTCAATGAATAAAGACAGCGCTCCAGGACCTGATGGCTTTGGAGCTTTCTTTTACCAGACTTATTGGAGCATTATCAAAGAGGATGTTTGCAATGCAGTCCTGGAATTCTTTACTAATAACTGGATCATGCCTACTTTCAACTCCAACACTGTGGTACTTATTCCTAAAGTTCCAAATGCTGACTCCATTGGACAGTATAGACCAATTGCAATGGCCAATTTCAAATTTAAAATCTTGTCCAAGATTCTTGCAGACAGATTAGCACAAGTTCTTCCAGAGATAATATCAAAAGAGCAAAGAGGGTTTATCAAGGGTAGACAAATTAAGGAGTGTATTTGTTTAACTTCAGAAGCCATTAATTTGCTACATAACAAATCATTTGGTGGAAACCTGGCTATCAAAATAGATATTGCAAAAGCTTTTGATACCATGGACTGGATTTTCTTGCTAAAAGTTTTAAAAGCTTTTGGTTTTAATGAAATTTTTTGTAATTGGATCCACACCATATTACAATCAGCTAAGCTTTCAATTTCCATTAACGGCAAACAAGAAGGTTTTTTCAGTTGCAAAAGAGGGGTCAGGCAAGGCGACCCTCTATCTCCTCTATTGTTTTGCCTTGCAGAAGATGTATTAAGCAGGGGGCTCACCAAATTGGTCAATGAAGGAAAGCTGAAGTTGATAAAAGGTACTAGAACTGCTCCAGTCCCTTCTCACATCCTTTATGCAGATGATGTGATGTTGTTTTGCAAAGGAACTACAGCTAACATGCAAACTCTATCTCAGTTTTTTCAAAGATACGCAAATGCTTCAGGTCAAATCATAAATCCTCAAAAATCAACAATCTTTGGTGGTTCAATTTCAAATGATAGATTGATTCAAATTGCAGAGAATTTTGGTTTTAATATTGGTACCTTACCTTTTATCTATTTAGGGGTACCCATTTTCAAGGGTAAACCTAAATCTTGTTACTTTCAGCCTATAGTGGACAAAATCAAAGTTAAGCTTGCCTCTTGGAAAGCTTCCTTACTGACTTTTGCAGGCAGAATTCAGTTGGTGAAAAGTGTTGTGCATAGCATGCTTATCTACTCTATTACTATATATTCATGGCCAACATCTTTAATCAAAGAGCTTGAAAGATATATGAGGAATTTTATTTGGTCTGGAGACTTGCACAACAAGAAATTGGTGACCGTAGCTTGGAAAACCGTTTGTACTCCCTTTGATGAAGGTGGGCTTGGTATTAGATCCTTATCTAAACTCAATGAAGCAGCCAAACTCAAGTTATGTTGGGATATGATGCACTCTGATAATCAATGGGCTCATTTCTTAAGAAGTAGAGTTCTCAAAAACAACAAGTTCATAGGCTATCATATTTTCTCTTCAATTTGGACTGGAATTAAATCTCAAGCCTACCATGTGCTGAATAACTCTAGATGGCTGCTTGGGGATGGTCAAAGAATCAACTTTTGGAATCATGATTGGTGTGGAACGCCTCTTGTTGATTTGTTTCAAATTCCACAAAACCTTCATCACAATTTGCTCTCTACAGTGAATGATTACATCATCAATTCTCAATGGCATGTCCCTTTGGAACTTCAAACAGCATATCCTTCTTTATTGCAGCGCATAAGCAAGATTACAATCCCATGGAGGCCTAAGGATGATCAGTTGATTTGGAAAGATTCCCCTTCAGGTGAGCTTTCTTTAAAAGATGCCTATAACTTTCACTGTGTTCCCAATCAGAGAAAAGAATGGCCAAAGATCATTTGGAACTTAGCAATTCCTCCATCAAAGTCTTTTCATGTGTGGAGAATGATTCATGATAAGATGCCAACTGATGAAAATTTACATCTCAGAGGCTTATCCTTTCCTTCAATGTGTAGCTTGTGTAGTAAGCATCCAGAAACCTCAAAGCATTTATTCCTTCACTGTCCTTTTTCTCTAACTCTGTGGAACTGGTTTAGCAGCTTAATCAACCTAAATCTCAATTTAACTTCAGTGTTATCCATCTTTGAGATTTGCAAAAGAGGATGGAGCCCCCAAGGAAAGTTAGTTATTGGTTCTGCAGTTATTAACACTCTTAATGTAATCTGGTGGTGTAGAAACAATATGAGGTTCAATAATGTCAAGCCTAACACCAGGACCTGTATTAACATGATTGTTGCTAGCACTTCTATATCAGGAAACTTAACATCTTTGACTACCAACAACTCCATGTCTAACTTTGTAGTGTTGAAAGCTTTCAATGTAAATTGTCATCTGTCTAGAGCCCCTAAAATAATTGAAGTTTTGTGGCAGCCCCCTATTCAATCTTGGATAAAATGCAACACTGATGGTGCCTCATTGGGATCAACTGGTTCTGCAGCTTGTGGAGGTATCTTTAGAGATTGTAGAGGAGAAAGCCTTGGTTGTTTTGCTTACAATATTGGAATTGCTAATGCAGTATTTGCTGAGATTCTTGGTATTATTTTGGCTATTGAATGTGCATATCAGAAGAATTGGTCTAATCTCTGGATTGAAACTGACTCAATGCTAGCTTCCTTGGCATTCAAGTCTCCCCACATTGTGCCTTGGCAATTGAAGAATAGATGGGAAAACTGTCTGATGATGATTGGTAATATGCATTTCATGATTACTCATATATTTAGAGAAGGTAACCAATGTGCTGATAAACTTGCGAATTTAGGTTTAAATGTGGTCAATTTCACTTGGTGGAATTTTGCTCCTGCGGAGATTTTAGGAGACTTATCTAGAAATAGGTTAGGCCTTCCTTTTTATAGATTTTGTTGATGTCTGAGGGTCAGGTTTGGCCCCCCCTCTTTTGTTTCTTCTTTTCTCTTTAATATATTTTGGTCACTGTCCTCTTAGGACAAACCTTTTTGCCAAAAAAAAAAATATTGTTCCTTGATCAATTTCATGACCCAAAAATCTCACTTTAGTTTGGAATAATTTCATTTTTGGGGCTGATAAAACAAGACCATTGTGCTTGATAATATTTTTGAAATTATTTAAATGTTTGAAGTGTTGTTCTAAAGATTTAGAAAAAACTAACACCTCATCAATGTAAACAATTATAAAATCCGAATAAGGATTAAAGATATTATTCATTATATTTTGAAATTCTGAAGGGGCATTTTTCAGACCAAAAGGAAGGACATTCCATTCATAATGCCCAAATGGGACAGTAAAAGCAGTTTTATATCTGTCAGATTCATTAATTTGAATCTGCCAATACCCAGATTTCATATCAAATTTTGAAAATATTAAAGAATCATTTAACCTATCTAACAAATCTTTTTTGTTAGGGATAGGATATCTAATCCATTTCAAAACTTTATTAAGGGGTTTATAATTAATAACCAATCTAGGAACCCCTCTTTCTTTTTCAGCTGCTTTATTAACATAGAAAGCAGTACAACTCCAAGGAGATTTGGAGGGTCTAATTAAACCTTTATCAAGTAAAGATTTAATTTCTTTTTTGCATAAATCAAGGTATTCTTGATTCATTTGTGCTGGCCTAGCCTTAGTAGGAATTTGATTTTCTCTAAAATTATCTTCATAAGGTAGGGACACTACATGTTGTTTTCTGTTCCAAAAAGCATTTGGTAAATCATTGCAAATTTCAATTTGAAATTGTCTTTCTAAATTTTTAATTTGGAGTTTAATATTCTCATTATTAAGTTGATCCTTAATATTAAGAATACTAATTTCTTCTTTTAAAAAACATATTTGTTTTTCTTTTTTCTTTAAAAGTAAATCTCTAACCTCATTAAGCATTCTTGTTTGAGGGTCAGAAATAAATTCAAAAGTGATTTTTTGATCTTTCAAAATGGTTGTAATGCCTTTTTGATCTATATTAATAATAGGCATTATCATATGTAAAAATGGAGTACCCAAAATAATTCTATGGGTAAGATTTTTAACTAAAATGAAAGGAGTTGGTAAACAAATATCATTTTTGCAAATATAAGCATTTTCAAGTTTATAATTAACTTGAAGCCTATCTCCACCAGCTTGGGTGAGACTTTGGGTGGTCTTAGAAAAATATTTAGTAGGGATAATTCCCTCTTGAATACAATTTAAATCTGCCCCACTATCAATTAAGGCCATTTCATTTTTTAAAATAAAATTTTTATTAATAATTAATGTGATTTTAGTAAACCACTTCTGAGAAGTAATCCTTTGTAAAATACTCAAGTATTTCTCAGAATGGTCAGAAAGATTCTTATTTCCCAAAGAGCTTTCTGCTAAATCACCATTATTATTAGTTTTTTCTAAAATACCAATTCTTTGGTTTAGGAATTCATTAATCTTTTTTATTTGACTAATTTCAGATTTTAAGAGATTAATTTCTCTCTTTAAGTCTGTCATAGAAACTGGAGTTTCTTTAATATTAACTTGTTGAAATCTTGATAAGACTTCACTAAGTTGATATGGAGCTTCATCAATTTTAGGAAATTTTTCTTTTGAATTTTCTTTAATAAGAAATTCAATCATTTTTCTTTTTAAATTACTATCCGTAATAGACTCTAAAGCCTTTAAGGCTTGATCTTGTTCTGAAGTTAGAACATTTAATCCATTCATTTCAACAATGGATTTCCAATAGCTTATTTCATTACATTGACAATTATTATTGTCAGAGTCACTAGAACTTATTTCAGTGAAGGATTCTTCACTCTCCTCTGATATATAATCAGATTTATTATCCTCATTATCTGAGTTTAGTAAAAGAACTTTCTCTAATTGAGCTCTAAGCTCATCATCCTCAATATTATTGAGGGCCTTCTTCGTCCAACATTGGTTAGCATAATGGCCAACCTTGCCACATTTATGGCAAGTAATTGCCAATTTTTTGGCTTTTCTCTTTTTATTAAAGGAATCCTTAGGATGTTTCTGAGGAATCTTCCTCTCAAAATCTTTTCTTTTCTTCCTTCTCTTAAAGGGCTTATCATAATTAGGCTTAGACTTGAAATGGGTTTTTCCCTTCTTTTTTTCATTAGAAGGAGGTTTACTTAGATCAAAAGCAAATTGTTCACAGAATTCACCTATTTGGTGTTTTTCTGTAAGTCGCTGCTTCTTAAGCTGATTTTTGAGTTTTATGTCATTACACAAACTCAAACCTTCATTAATGCAGGCACTAATAATTTGGCCATAAGTTAAATCAGAATAATTGATATTAATACCATCATTCTTGTTACGCAAAGATTGCCTAACCTTTTCACTAAATAAGTGAGGCAAACCATCAATGAATTTTGATTTCCAATGGACCGAATCAGGGTTCTTTAACTGGAAAACTCTAGACAAAAATGTGTCTTTATACCACCTAAAATGAGTTAGAGAGGGACATCTCAGATTTTGAAGAAGGGTATTAAGTTTTTCAGCTATGGGAATATTAGTCCCAACAAAATGCTGAAGAATAGAGAGACAGAGTGTATAAACTGCATCCTCTTCACCAGTAGTCATGATAGCAGTTGTAGCAACCACCGTAGAGCTACTAGGCTCTTCAATTTTTACAATCTTTTTATGAGAAAGAATTTCTTTCTTTTGGGAATCTGTGAGATAATGATCCCACCATCCCCTAAGTTGACCAACAAATCCTGTTGTAATAAATGAAGCAATAGAACTGTCTGAATTACGTTGCTGTTTACAGACAGTAGAATACATAATCATTCTATGTATTAAATCTATAATTTGTTTATCATTTAAGCCATCTATATTCCATTCATAAATGGATTTTCCAGAATACGAATTCTGATAGACCTCAGTTTCTTCAAAAAGCAAATCTTGAGGAGAAGGTCTTTTATAATAATGCTTATCTAATGCTCTGGGAGCATAGACAGGATTAATACTAGCATTGGCATTATCATTAATGTCCTGGTTAGCAAACATTGCTGCTAATTGATCAACATTTTCTGAATTTATTGATTGAGACTCATCAGATTCTGATGAATCATTTTCCTTATCAATAACACTTAAACGTAATTGTTTAAGTTTTTCATCCAAAATATTAATGAATTCATCACTATCCTTTTGAATTTTAAATCCTTCTATGGAAACTGGAGGTTGTATAATTGGGACATCATTCACATTCTTATTACACTTATATTTTTCAGAATCTATTTTATTTTGATAAATCTGGTTTTCAAAAAGATTATTTAATTTTATTAATTCTTTTTCAATAGAAATTAATTGGTCTCCTAGACAATTCAAAAAGATATTTGTATAATTTTGCGATCTAATTATCGAATTGAACTCTTGGATAGTACCAATACTACATTCAGCCTTTTTGCTTTGTAAAGCAAGATAAGCTGTAGCCTCAACATTTTTTCCCAGATTTATAGTTTTTTCTGGGGGAAAAGGAGAAGTAATATTGTTACCTTCTGTAGTTATCCAAGATTTAGATTGCAAAACCATAACTTCTTTTTCCATTTTTTTTATGAAAAAGTTTGTAAACCATTTTACAAAAGGAATATAATCCTGAGTCATACTCAAATGGTTATAAAATTCTTCTTTAAACTGGGCCAATTCCCAAGGTTTAAAAGTTTTAAAATACCATTTCCTAAATTCAAAATATCTTTCGTGTTGAAACTCATCATTGATGAGTTGTCTCCAAGCACTACCAGGATTTAAATCCATAGAACTTAATCTTCTTGGAGATGAAAACTCATCTCAGATTGAGTAGGAGATTTCCTATGTTCAAAATTGCCTTTTTGATAAATTCCATGAGGAATATTATTATTACTAATACAAATATTTTCAACCGTTTCAATCTCTTCTCTAATTCTAGAAGTAGATGCCCTGCTAGGAACTGAACAGTATTCATTTTCTGAATGTCTTTCAGACAGAGTTCTAGTTAGTCTACAACTTTTGTGAGGGTTGAATTTGATTTCAACATCACCTTCAGTAGTCTGAATTATTTGATCTATATCCTTATTAAGGATAGGTTCAGGTTCCACTTCCTGATTTAATGACCAGGATTCTGGGAATGTAATTTCATTCCATTTAATCATTCTATTGGTAGCTACATTTGAAGTCAACAAATTTGTTTGGACTAATGTAGTAGTACCAGGGAAACTAATTTGTTTCGCCTTAGGATTTAAAGTATTTAAAACTTTATAATAGATTCTATAACAAACAGCAATTACTTCACTACCATGTTTGTAATTATAACCATTTGTAAGAATATTGAGTTGTAAAGCATCATATAAATGCTTATCTGTTAAAGATAAACTTAAATTTGGAGAAACATCAAAATAAACTGGCCCATGACAAAGGCTAGTTTCTATAACAGCAGCTAAAGATTGTTTAAAATTATTGCATCTGCTATCTCTAACATATGCCATGATACTGGAGTTTAAACCTAATAAGGTTAGAGGTTTAAAAGCGATTTGTATTAAACCTATATGAATAAAATTATACCCTTTAAAAGGTTGTAAGTCTTTCTTACTTAATAATTTAATAGTCTGGTTATCTCCAGAAATTTGAACAGTTTGTTCTATAGTTTTTACTGCAAATCTTGCAGATATGTCAAAAATACCAAATTTATAAATTTGTTTAGGGGGAACTGATGGAATAATCCATTTGTTTAATTTTTCAAGATTCATGGGATATTCCATGAGTTCTTCATTTTTTATTTGATTATTATCATCATTATTATCCATAAAGAGAGGATGTAGGCTAAAGTGTCATGGTTAGCTAAATACTATAATTAAAATTTTCATAAGATAGATCTTCCTTTTGATATACTATCCAAAGTGCCAAACTTCAATTTTATCAATAAACATCTTATAAAAGATGGACAAAATGATTTTAACCCAAAATCCTCAAGCTCTTAATAGGCACCAAAACAACGGCAACACGCCTAAGACATGCCATTTTGAGCGAGAACATTAAAATCATTTCCTAATAAAACCTTGAAGTTTGATTCGATGAATAGCAATCAAAAGTACTACCTATCTTACTTGATTTTAATTAAGCATTTAACCTCCCATGACAAATATTTAGCAGCTAGAATTCATTACCTTGTATACAGTAAAGGCTCGTGATACCAAGTAAGTACGCAGCGTTGTCAGGATCGGATCTTTAGTGTATATATATATATATATATATATATATATATATATATATATATATATATATATATATATATGGCTAGAGATAACAGGGCCGGCGTAATAATTTTTAAAAACAAGTGAGGCACAAAGCAAGGTTAAATATATGGGGCCTTTTTTGCTAGTAAAATCTAATGAAAAATAACTTTTTTATTGGGAGTCCTAAAGCGAATGATTTGATGCTCTTACCCTTAGTCGATCCTCGGAGATAGAATTCAACCAAATATAAGAAGAAAGGGGATTTAATTCTAAATAGTTTGAGTAGATAAAAGCAAATAAACTATCGAGAAAAAGAAAAAAGAAAAAATGAACGAATAGAGAAATCTCAAAAAAATGGATAAACTAATATTTGTGGTTTTATTAAAAATAAATAAATTTATTGATTTAAGATTTAAGACTAGATATCTCTGCGATTTCAATCACAAACTCCATTGCGCTATTGAGTGCAGAAAACGAAGTATCAACAATCTTTTCATTCGTTAATCTTTGTTTGCACGAGTTAAGTGCATCATAAGCATAATTTATAGCCAAGCTTATCTCTTCCGGGTTCTCAACCGAACCAGCTTTTAACTCACTAACCACCGTATCATAATCAGTAGTTGCACATGCCTTCACAGCCAGTGAAGAAGGATATTTGTTCACCAATTCTTTGACTTTAACTTGGGTTTTTGTTGCATTCTCTATTGCCACAATCTTACAATATAACTTGGTAAAGGTATAATAGTCTTTAGCCAAAGTAATCTCAGGGTAGGCTTCTAAGAGTTTCATGCAAGTTTGTTCATAATGTGGGAATTTATGAACAATTTCTTTACATACACTTTCGTAAATCTTGGGTGTTGATATTGGTGAAATGGCATAAGAAATAAAGATCATTGAAATGGTGATCAATAAGGATAAATATGTTGAAGGTGTCATTTCTCTCTCTTTTTAATGATGGTGGATGATAAAGTTACTTTAGGGTTCTTAATTTATAATAGTATCCCCTCACTTATTTTTTTGGGATATCTCAATGAATTTGGTCAAAAAAGAAATCCACTCGTTGACTGAATTAATACTAATGACATTTAAAAATGATGGCATTTTTTAAGAAATTAAACCTAAAAACGAAAATGTGTTGAAAACAACGTTTTCATTACTTTTAAGACAATATCACTATTTTTGATTTCTTAACAAATAATTTTAGGGTATTTGTTATGATTTTCCTTTAAAATAATTAATTTACTTAATTTATTCAATTTTCAAAATGACCAATATGCTAATAGTTTTAACTGTGTGAGCATATTTTATTTCCTTTTAAAACAACTTAAATCTTACACAAAAGGATTTGTGATCGTCTTTAATTTAAAATAAGAGTAAATAATTTATTACGAAAGTGTTTTCCAAAATAACGATCTAAATCGAATTTCACATTTTATAAAACATTTATAGGGAATAAGTTTTCAATTCAAATCATACGCTTTTTAAAACATAAAACTGTGCATAATTATTCTTTCCTCATAGTAATATTATTTACAAAAATGTCCAACAAAGGAGAGAAAATACCTACACAAAGACTTTACAACCAAAACATCTAAGTTTTTCTTACGACTAATACCTCAAAATAGTCCTTGAATTTTCATAAATCGGCCAATCTCGTCTCTGAATTTTTCGAAATATCAAATTAGTCCCTGACATCATGTACTACTACTTTGATCGCCAACTAAGTCATCTCCTCCCCTCATGTGCAGATTCAAGTTGATATCCATAGCTAAGACACTAAGAAAAGCTGAGGCACCCTCATTTACCAAAAGTGTATGAGGGGCATAATTATTTAGATACCAAAAGTGTACCCTCGTTTGTTTTTTTACTACTTTCTTTAAAAATAAAAATAAAAACAGTAAGCCACCGATAATTATTTTTTATTATTCCATCCCTCTTAAATTATAAGTCTCTTCAGCAAAAGAAAATATTTAAAATTATAAGTCCCTTTAAAATGTCAATGAAACATTAAAATTATTTTTTCTATTATATCTTTAACTATTTATTACTTTATCTTTTTTCAACTTTTTAATTTATTTTTCCATACCATTTAATTTATTGAGAACAATTTTATAAAAGAACATGCATCGCCACTAGAACAAAGCAAAATATTCATTATGTTTTAAAATTGAATAAATATAATATGCAATTTGGGCTTTGAACAATAAAAAGAAGATGGAAATGCATTTAAAGGTCCTTTAAGTTTTTCATTTTTCTCAAAGTTGTCCTTTAAGTTTCAAAAGTCACAAACAAGTCATTTTAGTTTTTGAATCGTTTCAAACAAGTCATATTATAGATAGCATAGTTGGTAATTGATTCCTTGAACTCATCTTTGGTACCAAATTTGGCTCCTAACACCCACTTAAATTTAGTCATCTTTTTAGGCATGGCAAATGGTGGATAATGCTCTTTGTTGCTATCATATGAATCATCACCATCATCCTCTAAAAGGACTTGTTTGAAACGATTCAAAAACTAAAAAGACTTGTTTGAGACTTTTGAAACTTAAAGGATTTGTTTGGGACTTTTGAAACTTAAAGGACCACTTTGGAAAAAACAAAAAAACTTAAAGGACCTTTAGATGCATTTGACAAAGAAGATTATTATTTTTTCCACCCTACATGTTTCTCGCACACTCTGTTTTTTTTCTTCAAAATTACCCTTGGTTTGGATTATATAATCCGAACTATATTGCTAGAAATGCTAGGATTATATAATCCAAAAAGTACTTTTACCATAATTCAAATAAACTTTGGTTTATTTTATATTATTTAGATGTCAAAATCATAAAATAAATGCAAATACAAAAAAATAAAAGGACAAAATGACACACATAAAATCTCATTTTATTATTGTATTGATACATTTACAAGAAAGGGGGAAGGTAAGGTATGTTTCTTGCCTAGGAAATGTGAATGTGGTAAAACTAAATTTGTAGCAAAAGAAGATGGAGAAGATGGAGAGGGAAGAGGGAGGGAAGGGGAAGGAGAATAAAGTAAAAACGTTAACTTTCTTTAGCAAAACAAAATAAAATAAATAACTATACTATCAATTATTCTTAATAAAAATGAAAAATAAACGGTTAGTGCTTGTATTAATGGAGACTAAGTTATGTCCCAAATTTTAAACATAGTACTTGAGTCTATCCAAGACCTACCGTTGGATTTATGCATTGTCACGCTTTATGTCCATTTGGTCTAAGCGTGAGAGAGCGTTTTGAAAATTCCATCTTTATTACGATTTGTCCCTAGTCGTCTAATTGTGACATTTGAGTTGCCTTTTGTTGGCTTAGGGTGGATTTAGTCTCACATCTGTAAATATGATTTTTGATAAGAGTTTATAAAGAAGAGACACTCCTCAACTTAAAATCTGATTTTATAAAAATAAGTAATTTTAAACGAGTACACAAAAAGACACTTCCTCCCTTCTTTCACTCATACGAGAGATACACACAAACATATGACCAACTTAAAACCATTGACCATTTTATAATGACTTTTCCCATCTTTAATCACCGTTTCCTTGTTTCTCTATTTTTTTTCAACACAATAATGGTAGTTGGGTGAATTGATCTCTCTTTACCATTTCAATCAAATAGGAGTATAATTTTTTCTTAGTCTTTATATTTTCTCTTCCAAGCAAAAATGCACAACTAAAAGCAACAAAGAGATTAGAAAAATACACCCAAATTAAATAAAACAACACATAATCAATAATGGTAGTGGGGTGAATTGATTCCTCTTTACCATTTTCATCAAATATCATTTTTTCTTAGTCTCTATAGTTTCTCTTCCAAGCAATAATGCAAAACTCAAAGCAGCATATAGATAAGAAAAATATCATCCAAATTAAATAAAACAACACGTAAACAATAATGGTGGTGGGGTGAATTGAATCCTCTTCACCATTTCCATCAAATATCTTTTTTTTTTCTTAGTCTATATTTTCTCTTCCAAGCAAAAATGCAAAACTCAAAGCAGCAGATAGATTAGAAAAATATCTACCAAATTAAATAAAACAACACGTAAAAACAATATTGGGACTTGATGAAATAACAAAGATGGAAATTTTTGAGATGAGTGAAAGTAATCTAAAAATAACTTTTAAGTATAGGACCACAACCTCTAAAACAAAAAAGTCTAGGACCACATGGCATTGCTAGTTGCTACTCAACAAATCTTCAAAATTGTAAACTGAAATTTAGTTGTGTGAGTGTGTTGAGGTTAGCATATAGAAAACGAAACCGGATATTAACTTGTCTTAATTTACATGTACCAATTAACTCGTCCAATCACACTGAAAAATTATTGTTTTTTCCACTCACCCACTCTAAAGTCTTCTTGTACATAAGATCAGTTTATAAAATTCTCATTTGTTTCTAGAAAATTCTCTTTTTTTTAAGGGAGAAAATTCTCATTTATTTATAGTTCAGATTAGATTTATTGTATTTAAAATTATATCTTTATTTTATAAAATTAAAATTCTATTTAATTTGTATTGATCAGATTTTGAAAATGTTTAAAACCAAATTATAGTAGTAGTTTTAAAATTGATTTTTCTTTATACTCCTACATAGGAAATGAAAATGATTAGCATCTCTGGTATTTGTGGAAATTGTATCATTAAATAAAAAATGTAAGGTATCTGGAGTGGTTGTAAGTGGAGTTTGATTGATTGGTGAATCAAACATTCTCATTTCGCATTGTAATCCTTATCATCTTAATAAAATATTGTTTGGCTTTTAAAAATAAAAAATAAAGAATGTAAGTAATATAAAATGTTTTTTTTAATAAAGTAATAGTATACAATGTTTGTGCTTCTTATTTTACACATTCATTTAATGATATGTTACTAAGTCAATTAATAAATATTTAAAAATACTTGTTATATTTCTTAATTGACGTGACAACATATCATTAAATACATGTATAAAATTATTTACAAAATTTGTACCAAAAAAAAATTATTTACAAAATAATTAAACTCTTAAATAAAATGGTATTTTTTGGAAATATATTACTCCCTCCGTCCCTAATTATAAAATCATTTTCAAAGATGGTCTTGTCCTTCTATATAAGATCATATACAAATTCTCATGTATTTATTACTCTCTTTTTCAAATATACTTATTATTAAGGGTTTGTAACATGTGCAATATTACACATGTTAAGATAACTAGAATTAGTAACTTTTCATTGAAAACTAACAATTATTGATTAAAAGTTACATATTTTTATTAAAATCCACAATTTTTGTAAATTACTCAAAGAAAAATCAGGAGTATTAATTGTGAGTGGATTTGTTTGCTGACCAATATTTTGATTTATGATTGGTTATTTTAACCAAAAAAAAAAGGTCGGTGGATATTGTAATATCAATAAGAGTGATGACATCTTTTGTGAAGATGTGGGGAGTGGGGGTTCAATCGCGAACCCCTACATAATATTATCTTTGCAATTATTAACTGAGTTGTGCTTACAAGATTCATGCGGAAAAACTTGGTCATGACAATAATAAAACTCAAAATAAACACTAACATCTATACACCGAGAATTAAATAAAAATATTAAAACTATGATTTTCATTTTTTTTTTTTTAGACTAAATTGACCGGTAAAAAAATTGCGAAGTAGTAACAAAATATGTCATCACACCATCTATAAATTAGCAACCATAAAGTAACTTTATTGTCCATCATCACTAACAAAAGAAAGAATGACACCTTCAACATATTTATCTTTGTTTCTCACCATTTCAATGATCTTTATTTCTCATGCCATTCCACCAAAATCAAGCCCTAAGTTGTACGAAAGTGTATGTAAGGAACCTGGCCACAAAGATTTTGAACAACGCTGCTTGAAAACTTTAGAAGCCTACCCTCAAATTACTTCGACCGAAGATTATCTTACATTTTCCATATTATTTCTAAGGACCGTGGCAATAAAAAAAGCAGTTAAAGCTGAACTTCATGTCAAAGAAATGAAGAACAAATACCCTTCTTCTGCAGTAATCAAATATTGTGCTGAATCTTACAGAGGTGCAGTTAATGAGTTAAAGAGTGCGTTACATGATTCAGATATCATAGCCTTGCATGTGCTACATGCTTACGATGCAGTTGGCGCGTGTGAACATGTCTTAGCTAAAGAAAAGAGTGTTAATACTTCTTCCATTTCTGCACTGAATAATGAGATGTTGTTTCTTATTGATATTGCAGGCATAGCTTCAGACCATCTATAAATCAGTAAGTTTATATTTACTGAATAAGACAACAAATTTCACCTTACTTGTATTATTTTTCTCCATTTTTTTTGTTCTTTTAGCATCAAGTAATGCATGTTTTATTTTCAACAAAGGAGGGAGGAGTTATATAATCTTGTGTTTCGTCAAATTGGCCTTAAAAGCGGTTTTAGTAAGAACGTGGCTTCATCTATTATCCTCAAATAATTGAATCAAACAAATCAAAGTTAAAATAATGTATCCTCTCCTCTCAATTTTCCTCCAACCAAAACACACACTTAATTAATCCCTTATAAAAATAAAACCACACACTTAATGTTTGTTTTCCGCTTACAATAACTCATTCCAATATACTGTCCAATAAAACGTTTGGACCTAACGATTGGAAGGAATATGTTTTCACCCTAACCATTAGAAGAAAACGTTTGAACCACACACAATTAATGTGGTTTTTCCACTTTCAAAATGAATAAGATGATCTTAATTTGCAGCATATCAGCTGAATGAATACCTAACCATTGGAGAATAAGAAGCCATATCCAACCGTAAAAACCACATCACACAAACAGATGGTCTCTCAAACCTTTCTTCCTTCCCACATCCACTCAAACAAAGAATAGAGATGGGCACAAGATTAAGTCTTACCTAATTTACCCAATTGGATGCATTAAGTCTTGCAGTACTCCTTGGATCTCTAGTCTGTTGATTTGGGTTTTGATTTCTGGTTATGTATTCACGGTGGTTGTTAAATTTACCGTTTTTGAATCTGAAATATGCTGATGGGTATTCAACATATAGATGATAGAAATGAATACATTAGTATTACTTTCATATTTTGAGACATAAGTACAAGTGGTATTAAACTCACAGTTAAAAATGATCTCCTATCTAATCATGCTATCATTTTTGTCGCCATCTACGAAAACAATTTATCAGATCCAACGGCCATTCATAAGCGTAACAAGGATACTTTTCAGGTTTCGGAAAAATCTCTTCCCAAGACGGTATGTCCCAAGACATATTGATAGAGTCTACAACCTTCAAGACACTCGTATAATACGTAGCTTCTACCGGAGAAATACCTTGTGATATGGATGCACAATCATTCCAAACTTTTGCACTCCTTTGCCAAATTGAAATTTTGTTTGTATAGAATTTTGGAGATGACAAAATATGTTTAACCAGGTCATCAAGGCAGCGTTTTCCCAAATCATTCATAAGATTAAAACAACATTCATTGCTATAAGTTTGATTACCAAAAAATACACTAGAAAATATCTCCTCACCACAAATTGGGTATACTTGTGCCGCACAATTATTCAAATACTTCTCATACGAATACGAAGACAATGGCCTTTCTGCGAAATTAAATTCCGTCGGGGATCCAATTGGTGGATCGGTAACTTTATACGAAAGGCCAGATTGGACTAACAAAATAAAACTTGTTATAAATAGCAACAATTGGAAAATACTGGGGGATGCATCCATGTCTTATTATATATAGATTTATATTTATTATTTGCAAAATTTATCTGAATGCTTCACTGATGACTACTTAATGGAAGAGCAATATTTATATATAGTTTCAAACAACAAACATTTGTATTAAGTCGTTTCTGAAAACACTAATGAAAAGCAAAATTATTAATGTTTGCAAGTTTCTTTTTTTCTTTTATGAGATGAGAATCTTGTAAGTTTCTAAACATGGTTTGTATGTTACAACTTGAACTCATTAAAACACTACTAAAAAAACAAAAATTAGTGAGGGAAATTTAGTGAGGGAAAACATGAAATCCCTCTCTAATTCCGTCACTAAATTTTGCGACCAAGGAATTTGTGAGGAATTTTATGTTTTCCGTCACAAATTTCCCTCCCTAATTTTGCTTTTCCTAGTAGTGAAATAAAACCATCATAATTTATATAAATAAATCATTATATTTTAAAAGCAAAAACAAGTGTTTAGCAAAAATTATGTTATATATAATTTTACAAGAAATTATATATAGAGCCATGCAGGTTGAAGAGAAACAATAAACCGTATTAATTAGGACATATCAATTATATGTCCAACGTTTATTTAGGCCTGGAGAAAATTGTGAAGGGAGGCTATTTTTAAAATTTATAATAATAATATTTTAAACTGTTACTCCTTACCATAAAATAAACTTGTTTTTAGTACCTCATATCATCTGTTAAACTTGTTTGAATTTAGGCATGACAAAAACCTGTGCCCATGGTTACCTACCCAACCCAACCCCGATTTGACGGATTTTTCTCAATTTGACTGGGTTTGGATTTTCTCCGATTTCATAATACGGGTACAGGACGGGTAACGGGGATATATGTACCCACCCCGAACTCATACCCAAACCCTACCCGAATGTAGAAAGGTTATGTTGTTGTCTTTGTTGAGGGGCTTGATAATGATATGTCATGTTATTTGGTTTGATGATTGTCATGATATAAGAACTTTCAATGATAGTTAAATGAGCAACCGAATTATTCGGTAAGGATATGTTAAAATGCGCGCAAATTATTGGATAATGCATTAGAATATTACCATTGAAGCTTAAAAAATCAATTTTTTTATTAAAAAAAAAATTGATTTAATGCGGGGATGGGGATGGGGCCGGAATACCTGAACACATTGGGGACGGGGATGAGAATCAATTTCTCATCTCCGTTGGGTATGGGTAAGGTAATATGTAAGTATATGAGAGTAAGGAATGAGGATGGGGAAGGCAAAACCCGTCCCCACTCCGCCCATTGTCATGCCTATTTGAATTGAAACAATTTAAAAATGGGTGATTTTATGGGAATTTTTTCATAAATTATATGAACGATGATAAAAACAGGATGAAACGACTCGTGGTTGGTTTGTGGGATTATAGGTGTGTTTAACACTATCAAAGTATTTATACAAATCAAATACTACAGCTCAACAATAATGTTGTCTAGGTCTGTGTCAAAAAATAATAATGTTGTCTAGGTCTATTTTAAGAGAAGAACAAATTGCATTAATAACAAACTCAAATTAGGGGGCCAAAATGACTAGTTTTAGAGTTAATGGATTAAATGAACCCTAAAAATAAATTATGGGACTAAAAAGGTATTTAAGTTTTTTATAATTCATTATGCAACGAGGTTTGTCATTTTTTGGTAAGGTATTATAGTTTTGTAGTAAATACATGAACGATTATAAATGCTACCAAATAAAAGAGTCACCAAAGGAAATTATAACCACCAGCATATGCAGACATTGTAAAAAGAGGTTGAAACAAGAGGAAAACTCCTAGGTGGCTATAGAACACTGAAGCAAACAGGGAGAGCCACCTTAGAAGAAAGTTTGGTGGCTTCTTCACCACGAGGCTTGGCTGGAGACGAATTAATGAGAATTGACCTCATTACTGGAAGTATGGCCGAACAATGTATGAAGAAGAAGACACCAGAACATAGTGAAGCGCCGCCGCTAAAGTTATAGGAAGAAAACCTAACAGAGAGCTTAAGGCGTTAAACAACAAAACATCCTCCATCTCTCCTAAAATTTTAATGATGGTATTTTGAACATGTTATCTTCTAGCATGGTTTCATGCTCTAGTTAGCGACTTAGCGTACAGTCTAGTGGTACTTCTGGTACTTTTGTAGTCAATTTTTTTTTTCTTTTTAAAATACCTCTACGGAGAAAAATCACATTTATAACCATTACATGTTAATTACAACTTTATAAATAAATCACAATTACTTTCAATCCCCTTTTGTCCAATATAAACGACATGTGACCCCATATAAAAATAAAAATCCAAATGTAAACTGTGAAGAATGAAATATTAATGACGGCGTGGCGTGGCACGTCTGGGGTATAGGCTGAATGCATCTTATTTGGAAACATGTTTGTGAAATGGTTCACAACCCAGAACTGAAAAAACAAACAGAGTTATAAAAACATATTCTAATAAGAAATCTAAAATAAAAAACACAAAGATAAAAAACAAATCAAATGTTAAAGTAAAATTAATTACATGTGGTAGGGTCATATCTGCTTATCTATGTAATCGTGAAATCGATGGCCTAAGAGAGATTATGGTAAAGATTACTCAATTTCATCCCACCCCATGACAACTCACTAAGCATGTCAAGATTCGGTAGCGCCTCAAAAAACATCACATCGATATGGTTGTTGCTCTTGTCGGTGAATATTGTACTTCCAACCTGATAGAGCAAGAAAACCCTCACGCATCATGCCCTATATTCATTTTTCTCCTCCTCCATCCAAGCTACATTTTCCAAACAGTTTTGCACACTCCTTAACCCTAGAATGCTCAACAACACCAAGTAACTATGTCATCAACACCCTGGTCTTGGGAGAACTTTGCCATGTGTGTCAACATTTTCCTTTCAATTGGGATATGCAGAAGACATAACATATCATCTAACGCGATGGACATCCCGCCAATAGGCAGATGGAATTTGCTAGTCTCCTTATGTCACCTCTTTAACAAATCGGTAGGCCTGAAGCAAATTGTGAAACCCTGTCGTAAGCAATGGGACAAGACCGGAAGCTATAACTGGATTCCATAACTAATACAGATGCTCGGGTGGGTGTGCAATTGCACCTATCTTCTTCCCATGGCCGATTCGACGAAGTACACACTCGTGACTCTAAAATAAAATAAAAATGGTTTTTTTTTTGGTGGTTAAATAAATATAAATTAGAATCAACACCTGAAAGTTAAAAACACTTGAATAATAATCTA
Organism: Medicago lupulina; assembly: GCA_958299785.1. Taxonomy (NCBI): domain Eukaryota; kingdom Viridiplantae; phylum Streptophyta; class Magnoliopsida; order Fabales; family Fabaceae; genus Medicago; species Medicago lupulina. The sequence continues at coordinate 28,691,110 of OY283141.1, read as the reverse complement.
ATATAATTACACTTACATTGACGTCCATCCAAATCTTGTGGGCAGCAGGATTTGCGAATTAGGGCAGCAGATAAAGTGCAATTAAGATTTGAAATCATACACCATCCCCAGAAGAAACTAGGTAAAGCAAATGATTTTGTTTTTTTCTTAAGTTATAAACGTAACCAAAATTAAATTGTAGCAGCATTCTTTGTAGGAAACCGGAATTCGATCATGTACTGCAACGTAACTTCAACCCATTTGGTTTTTTGTGAGCGAGGAAGAGAAACTGAAAAGAAAAAAATAAAGTGAAGAGATGAGGATGAAAGAGAAAATTGATGAGAGAGATAGAGACATGAAGGACAACAAAGATCTAAATTCGTAGGAACTAGGAAGCATAGATAAATATAAGATCCCAAGACCAAAAATAAAAGAAAGATCACATGAACATTTTATTGAATTATTGAAAAGCCTTTGATGTCACAATCTATTTTGACACTTTGCTGTCAATTAATTTTGTCCCTATAGATAAATCTTAAGTAGCATCAAAGATAAATATGATCTCCTAATGTTAAATTAATTCAAACATTATATGGAGCTTCAGCATCTACTGGAGGTTCAGCTTCGACTGGAGTAATATCTTGTGCTCTAGATGCACAATCATTCCAAACTTGTTCACTCCTTTCCCAAATGGATACTTTGTTTTTCTGAAATTTTGGAGATGTGAGAATATATTTAACCAGGCCATCATGGCAGAGTTTTCCCAAATCATTCACAAGATTTAGACAACATACATTGCTATAAGTTGTATTACCAAAAAATACGGTAGAAAATATCTCCTCGCCACAAATTGGGTATAGCTGTGTTGTACAATCATACAAATAATTCTCATACGAAGACAATGGCCTTTCTGCATAAATATATTCAATAGGTGATCCAATTGGTGGATCGGTAACATCATCTGATAGCCCAGTTTGGACTAACAAAAGAAAACTAGCTATAAATACCAACATGATGCAAACAGTGTGAGATGCATCCATGTCTTATTATATATTGAGTTTGATGTTTTGTGACAAATATTATCTAAATGCTTCAATGGTGACTACTTAATGGAAGAGCTATATTTCTAGTTTTAAACAACAAACATTCGCATTATTCTGAAAACACTATAACCATAATTAAAATTATTTACGTTTGTAAGTTTCTTTTTTTCTTTTATGAGAATCTTGTAAGTTTCTAAAAAACAGTATGCATGTTACAACTTTAATTCTTTTTTATTATAAGCAAGAGAAAGGTTAGATATCGCGGAGCGTCTGAAACATCTTAATTAGGTTGACGTCGAACGGAAACTCCCTTCCTCTACCGCCTTCTCAATACATATTATTAAAAAAAAAAGGAGAAAAAGTATTTACAAGAAGGGGAATAGGTCAAACCCTCGAAGTGAACAAAAAAGAAACAGTAAAAAAGGACAAGAAAAATCAAATTTCACGAATAACCCTAAATTAAAACATGAATATCAAAGAATACTTTACTTAAAGTAAGATTTCAAATTTTAAAACCCATTGTCAATCAATTCAAATTTTAAAATCCATTATTTACATTCACCAATTTTCAAGAATTACAACAACCCTTCTATCGCCAACTTGGACAAAACCCTATTATTAAATATGCTCTCTTATAGGATAAAAGGACATCACGTTGTTTTTCTTTTCATGGTTCAGGGTCAAAAAGTTCAAAAGCAATTTTTTAGTTTATTTTCAGCTCATAGGGGGAACAACTTGCTCACAAATTATCTGTATTTGGCTAGTGGATTATCACTCACTTAAGAAAAATGGTCTTGATAACTTCCATGACTTTATACATATTTGAAAATCGCAAGATTCATGCTAAACAAAGAGTATAATATGAAATTTTCAATCACTTAGTATTTGGTATAACATGAGGGTGCACACAACTCATCGGCTATGCCAAAAAGTGACAAGTAACATCAAATAATTTTGGGCAAACATGTTTTAAATAGAATTCTTGTGTAAAGACAACTTGCTGGAAAGGGTACAAATCAATTTTCATCACTTGGTTTCCATTGTTCCTTCACCTTCGGTTTCAAACAAACAAGTCACGTGAAGGCTTTTTAATTTTTTTTTTGGATTACGTGAAGAAAAAAAATGAGTGAAAGAGAGAGAGAAAAAAAAATTATGGGTATGACATATTACTATAAAGGTCATGTATTTAGTGACAATTAAAAAAGAGAGAAATGGTATTTTTTTGTCTAAAACTAATGAGTGTAGGATGCTAATACACACTTTCTAAAATTAAAGTGTGTGTGCATTAGCATTCCCATATATATATATATATATATATATATATATATATATATATATATATATATATATATATATATATATATATATATATATATATATATATATATATATATATATATATATATATATATATATATAACGAACAACAGACTATCTTTCCAGCACAAGATGTACCACATAAGACATCAAGAATTACATCAAAACATTCAGCAAAATGAAGCAAAAATTAGCCAACACCCGCACATAAGAAATGGTTTTGACACCAATTATGAAAGACAATAAAATTTACCTTTAAATGACCCAAAGGAAAATGTTGTGAATTCGATGAAAAATCACACCAATAACAACTTGATGTGTGGAACAAGTTAATCAAGCAACCAATATGAAAGTGGATAACAATTAAACACAAACAAAAGTAGAAAACAGAGAGAGAGAGAGAGAGAGAGAGAGAGAAGAGAGAACACGGAATTTTTTTACCCAGTTCGGTCCAAACTGACCTAGTCTGAGGGAGAGAACAGTCTTCCGTTCCATTATAATGATGAGTAACTTTACAAAAGAGATATCAATGGGTTACAAGAATAAGTCTCCCGCCTAATTCTACCTAAAGTCCCAATCTCTTCCCGTAACCAAGAGACTCAATCCTAATAGTGTTTCCCAAGGTGAATCAACCCTCAAACCCTAGTGTTTGTTTCCAAGAGACAAACTCTATACAAACCATAGTTTTGTTGTTGCATTTCTAAACCCTTGTTTCAGCCCCCTCTATCTCAATGTTTACTCTGATACATAGTCTATATTTATAGTAAAATCAACCCTCATAAATTGGAACAAAATCAGGCCCATAAAAATACGTTTTATTTTTATGCTTCTGCGCGAAATCGTGCTCTGATTTTGCCAGATCGTGCTCCGATATTTTACGAATGGAAAGTGCCAATTCTGCTCCAAAAATCGTGCTCCGATTTCTCAAATCGTACTCCGATTTTGACAGCTTCAACAAACTTCAATTTCTCCAATTTTGAGTCACTTTCACAACAATCTCCACCTTGACTCTAAATTAGTGATGATGCCAATTTAACATCAACCACCTTGCTGCTCTTTCCCTTGCTTCCCACTACACCAAGTAGCTCAACAAGTTTACACCTTACGTCTTCAACCATTGGAATGCCTTCCGCCTTTTGAAGATTCTTGCTTCCAACTACGCTAGGAATTTTAGGTAGCTCCACAAGTACACACCTTAACCTCTTCAGCCATCGGAATGTCTTCCGCCTTCTCGAAGATCCTTGTATCCAAACTACACTTGGACTTTCAGATAGTTCTACAAGACTATACCATACTTCTTCAACACAGGACATTTGTCGCTTCCTTGAAGATCTACTTGTGCCCAATCACCCTTGGCTTTTAGGGTAATCCACAAGTACACACCATAACCCCTTCAGCCATCGGAATGTCTTCCGCCTTCTCGAAGGTCCTTGCAACCTAACTACACTAGGAATTTTAGGTAGTTCCACAAGCATTCACCATAACCTCTTTAACACGAGACATCTCCCGCTTCCTTGAAGATCTCCTGGCATCCAATCACCGTTGGCCTTTTTTTAGGCTAATCCCACAAGTCGTGCTATACATTCTTCAACCTCCTGAATGCCTTCCGTCTTCCTGAAGAAATCCCTTGCTCACCACTAGAGCATAGCACTCTGAAGGTGAGAAAAACACAAAAAGGGGGGTTGAATTGTGTTGACTTTTTCTTCTTTTTCTCCTATTGAAGTCATTGGTAAGAAGCAGTTAGAGTACAACTTCTGAAGTGATGTTCAGATTCTAAATGCAGCGAATAAAAACAGAGAGAGAGAGAGAGAGAGAGAGAGAGAGAGAGAAGTGAGACACAAAGCAATTATACAGGTTCCTTCCACAAGCAGGAAGTAGTCCTGTCCCCCTTGCACTTCCAAAGAGAGTTCACTAAAATGTAATATCTGATTACAAATGCTCACTGTTAAAACTAGCAAGAGACTTCAACTGCTCAAGCACAACTGCAAGAGACTTCCTATACTCCTGAACACAATCAAGAGACTTTTATGCTCAAGCACAACTGCAAGAGACTTCTAATCAAACATAATTACAAAGAAAAATGTTTGATGTTGAACACTTGATATACAATCAGTGGTGTTCACAATACAAATCAGATACAGACTCTTAAGACTCTAGAATTTCTAAGATATGAACTTTGATAAGAAATTCTAAGTGAACTTTTGATGCATAACAATTTCAGTAGAGGTTTGGCGCTTTTTAATTATTGTGAGTCTCTTACAATTCTTCAAGTCTTCACTCCTTTATATAGAGGTGTGAAAGAGACGTTGTGAATTGCCAGCACATCAAAATAAGAGTCGTTTAAAGCTTTGATTAATCACCAATGATCTTTTTCATGATATGGTTGTTGTCCTATGAAGGATCAATTTCAAATCCATTCCAAGTCTGTAGGAACATCGTTGCAGGCAGAGCTGTTATTCTTATCTTGTAGCAGAGACAAAGATTGAGTAGGGGAGGTAGTGGTTGTACACTTCGTACAATTGTACTTTGTCAACACTCTTCAAAGAACAAGCATCCAATGCCTTCAAATTCATTTGAATTAGTCGTTGCTTCACTCTTCTGGTCTTCTGCAATGCTTAGACGTGATTAAATCCATTGAACAACATTTTGAAGCTTTAAGTCTTGCATCTTCTGATGAACTACAACTTCTGGTGATCTTCAGCTTTTGATGAGATGCTTCTGATGAACTTGCTTCTGATGACGTTATCACTTCAGGAGCACTTTGTCTTCAGGAGCACTTTGACTTCAGGAGCAATTCTCTTTCAGACGCTTTAAGCTTCCTTTTGTTGATTTCTTTGCTCTCTTTTGTTCTTCCAAAACCTAATGATGATCTCAAATTTTTGTCTATGGTCTTGTACACTTGAACAAATATTAGCATATCCAATTGACAATTTTTAATACCTTGTTATCATCAAAACTCTAAAGAGGTAGTGTTAAACACATTTTGTTCCAACAATCTCCCCCTTTTTGATGATGACAAACATTAGTATTTAAAATGTTCAATTGTTGTTAATCTAATTAACAAGTTGACTATTAGGGTATGAGGTTTGTAAGCTCCCCCTGAGTCCAATAGCACTATAAGGTGAGGTTTGTAAGCCCCCCTTGAGTTCTATTCTTGTTAATTAAATTCATCATTTAAGCACGTAATTACTCTCAGAATAATCTCACATTAAAATACTAAGAGATAATAAGATGGTGCTATTAATTTAAATTGTTTGAAATTAAATTAATGGGTGTAACACCCCGTTTCCCAGAACAACGTAAAAATAATATATTTGATCAGAGTAGTCAACAAACGGGCATGTCACACTGCTTTTCAAAATTATTAAATAGAATATAAAACTATTTAAAATACCAACATAATCATTCTTATAAATTCTGTAGCGAAAATATTATTTAAAAACCATCATCATTCAACTTCAACAAATCCTTGGCACAAAGACCGCAACAATTTAAATATTATTCAACGATAAACAATCCAACAACTAAGTTCAACATTTGATACATAAGGAATGAAAGAAATAAAACAACGAATTCCCATCCCGTTACGTATCAGAGCCCTAAGACACATGAGCCAACATCCTACTAGCCTTCATTACCTGCAAGTTACCCATACGAAGGGCAACATTTTCAAGCAGAAGGGGTGAGTTCACAATCAAAAATAATATATATAAATAATCCATCAACTTGAATTAAAAACATCAACAACATAGCAACAAGTATTATCAAGTCCATACATATATGGCATCAACAGTTATCAGCAATAATTACTTAATTTTATATTCGAATTATAACAACAACACCAATGGCGACAGCTCAGCAACAACAACTTCGACATCAAGGACTACACAACGACAACTCACACCGACAACAACAATGCAACGACATCAACAACAAATGCAATATGCATGTGGTACCATTTTACGCGCGTTGAATAACAAGCATTCCAGGGCATGAGCCCTCAACAGTTGGATGGTTAAAGCATCCCAGGGCATGAGCCCTCAACAGGTGAACGATAAAGCGTTCTAGGGCATAAGCCCTCAACATTTGAATGATTAACATTCCAGGGCATGAGCCCCCAATGATGCATGAGTATGAAAGACTCGTGGTGTATATCAGCATACAACCCAACAACAACTAAATGGTGTATATCAGCATACAACCAAACAACAACAACAACAACTACTTAGGACATCAACAATTGCGTCTAATACTTATGACACACTCCCCAACTGGACAACACCACTCAGCAACATCAACGACAATTCAAACATAGCATGGATATTTATTTTCATATAAACATACATAATTCCACCATATTCATCTTCATATATAATTTTCACCACTTCAACAATGTTAAACAAATCCAACAAACATTATAGGATGCTCAGATTAAAGCCCTAAAACACGTAGCAAAATTCACAAAATGGTCGCACAGGACCCAGCTCGCTTAAGCGAAGCCCTGCTCGCTTGAGCGAACAAATTCACATAAGTACAGGTCTGGTTCGCTTGGGGCTCGCTTGAGCGAACTCAATGACGAAGGTACATGGAATGTTCGCTTGGTGCTCGCTTGGTGCTCGCTTGGCTCTCGCTTGAGCGAAGGGGTGTTCGCTTGAGCGAAGCATCATCTGGCAGTTCAAAAAGTTCACGCAACTTCTAACCCTTTTTCATCCAAAAACCCCATTTTGATCCCCCAATCACCCAAATTGATTTAAAAAAAACGTTTACAGGTCTTATATACAACATATCATCATAAACAACTCAGAAAAACACAATCAACAACTCAAATCAACAACATTAGACAATTCTTACAACTTTCAAAACCTAAACCAAAAACAACCATTTCAATCCAAATTCAGGAATCATGCATATATATTATTAAATAATTGCTAGCTCACCCTTACCTTAATTCAGATGAACAATTTACGGCAATTCAAGCTCTCCTCTAGCAATTCCCCCTTGTTCTTGGTCTCTCTCCCTTTTTCTCCCAAAAGCTTATGTTTTCTTTCTACTGTACGTGCAAATGTTTTCTCTCTTACTGACTTTCTATTTCCTTTACTCAGTAAAACATAACCTCTCTTATTTTCTTAACTCTCTCTTAAAACTCATTAATTCTAATTAACCCCCATCATTCTAAATAAATATTATTTTTCTCCTATTTTACTTAAATAATGAAAATAATCACTAATTATCATATAATAACACATTAATCCAATAACAACACCATATATTCACATAATCATTTAAAAGTCAAGTAAAATATTCAAAAGCAACTAAAATAATAAAATGGAAATTAGAGTGTTACAATGGGGCTCATAGCCTTTAAATAATATACATCTACTCTCCCTTTTGTCATCAGCAAAAAGATATAAAGTAAAGACAAAAAGAAGAGATGAGAAAAACGTAGTGAGAAATTCTGTAAACACAAGTCATATATCATAACGTAAAAGCAGTTCAGAAGCATAAACATTGTTCAGAAGCAGTAAGTGTTAGTCAGAAGCAGTAATTCAGAAGCACAAATATGTAAGCAGAAACATGTAAAGATACAAATAACAGAAATAAACAAGCTAGGGTTGTGCAACTAAAGTTGGGCTTGTTTTTGAAACATCTTCATCATTTGTGTCATCATCTGTTGTGTTTCTTCAGCTTGTTGCTTCATTTCTTGCTTGAATTCTTCATTGCTTTTGATCAGCTTCTCCTCTCTAACTCTGGTTGCTTCCAATTTTGCTTTTGTTGAGGACTTGTATTCAAGTAGCAGTAGCTTCTATTCAAGAACTTCTTTTCTAAGCTGCTTGTTTTCCTTTTCCAATTCAGCATTCTTTTGCAGCAAGGCTAGTTCTGTAGATACTGGTTTGACATTAAGCTTTGACAACCAATTGATGTTCAGCTCTCTTGGGTGTGTTCCTGTTGGAATAAAGTCTATAGCATTCCTTGCTCTTAAGCTAAGAGGAGTACGCATCCAAGTTCTCAACACTTGCACTTCTTGAAGATTGCTATCAACCCCTTTCAACCAATCTTGAAGCTTTCATTGAGCAGAGTCCTGAGCATGAAGACATAGTCCACTCTTTCCTTTAATCTCTTCCACAGCTTCTCATAGCTATCCTCATGAATGACATTGTTCCTTGCTTGAACTAAGTTGTTCAGCTCCTGAAAACTGTTCTCACACACATCTGCTAGAATAGTAGAATCTAGAAACAGGGTGGGTGGAGAAGGGACATTTGTTCTGGCAGGAGCACAGGGTTGAATGGCTAGGTTGGATGATGAGGGTTGGTCAATTACTAAAGTTTCAGGTTCAGCAAAGGTGTTGGTTGTTAATGATTGGTTGTTTATGGTTTGTTCAAAAACACTAAGTTTAGGAACAGGTTGATCAGGAACATTCAGTTCAGGAACGGAATCTATGTTGGTGGTTAAGGTCATTTGTTGGTTAGGTTCATATTGTTGGGGGCTTTATATCATAACTTCATCAGAAGCTATGTCAGAGGCTTTATCTTGGTTTGACTCATACTCAGGTAATTCACCTGAATAGTGATTTACTAGGTTCTGTATAATTGATGGTTCAAAGGTCTCTGTTGTTGTTTTGAGTTGTTTGTATTGGAGATTTAGGTATAGATGATGATACATCAAGATTAGCAATATATGTCTATGTGTGATCATCAGTACCTTCTGCATCAGTAGGTAAAGATTGAATAGGCTCAATCATAGGTGGTTGTAGGGGATGATCAACAGGTAGATGAATGCAAGCATCAATTCTTCTTTGTTGCAAACCAATTAACCTCTCTTCAAATAGAGGGATACATTGGCACAAAGGTATTATAATCTGGCTTTTTAGAAGTTTTGGTTGATGGTGATGGGGATAAAGCTTTGTTGAGAGTGGTGTAGACTTTGCTTAAAGGTATATCATCTAGATCAGATGATGTGGATGAAGATGATGAAAGGGAGGCTGAACTAGTTCTAGTTTCAAAGGATGTACTAGATTCTACTAAAATAATTTAATCAGGAGCAGTGTAAGAATCAGTATTACCTTCAGGAGCTTCTGAAGCAACAACTTCTGAGCAAACAGCTTCCTCTTGAGCATCTTCAGCAGTCTTCACGACACCCTCAGCTTCTATCATCTGCTGCAGGTTCTCTGTAAGCTCTAATCCAAGTTGACCAGCTTTAACTGTGGATTCTTTGGCCAGGACCTCAGCAGGTATCTCAATATCTTTTGCCAGCTACACTGCCTTCTTAACAGCAGCATCTGTTTCCTTCCTTCTCTTAACTTCCCTTGTTACAAGATCTATAGCTTCTTCATCCTCTTCTGAAGTAAGCTTCAATTTCTTGACAATGGGTTTTCTTTTCTTTTTAGGAATGGAAGGTTGAGTTGGTTGAGGTGGTGAAGGTACAACTTCCTTACCACTTCTGGTTCATTTGTTCAGAACCTTAACAGATTCTAGATCCTGAACTTGTTCTTGTATTGTAGATAGACCAGAACCAGTTGCTTCAGTTGCTTTGTCTATCTTGGCCTTCTTAGCTTTCTTAGCAGGTTGTTCAGAAGCTTCTTCCAAATACTCAGCTTCTGAAACTGGCTTTCTCTTTGACTTCATGCTCTTTGCTACTGGTAGAGCACCACCATACATCTGCTCTGGGATATCCTCCAGTTGGATATTCTCTCCAATGCTTTGCAGATGATCGTGTATGAAGTATAGTTGAACATCAAGAGGGTCTTGTTTGAAAATTGTGGGAAATCCTTCCATAAGGTTTGATATGGTTATGGATTCCTTCAAGTCTATTTTCAACTTCTTGTAAGCATCCTTCTTGATAAGAGTCATGTTTCTCAAGGTACTGTCATTGATAATTTTCCATGTGACTGTACCCAACTGCTGATCTGTGAAGCCTCTAGTTTCACTCAAAGCCTTCAGAAATCCTCCTTGATGAAGAATCTCTGAGATTAGTCTACCATAGGGAATCCATGATCTTTTGATTGTCTGATTCTCTTTTAGAGCTTTGATCATGTGTTTGAAAATGTATTTAGGTACATTTGCTTTTTCTTCTTGATGAAGTAGTGCAGAAATATCCTATGTTCTAAAGATGGTTGATCAGAACCTCCTCCCTTAGGCAGAAGATTCTCATTATGTATCTTCAAGAGCATCTTCTTCTCCATGCTCAAGTCACTGTAGGCACCTTTCTTTTTGTTGTTGTACATGGTTTGATTTACAATCTCATTCCATGGACTTTTCTTGTTATTATCTAGTCCATCCTTGAAACTTCCTTCAGAAGCTCTTCCAATCACATATGTTATGATCTCCTGAGAGATGAAGACTAGAACACCCATGATACTTGATCTGATCTCAGTATCAACGAAAGGTTCCAGACCCATTTCTTCTTTAGATTTCCCATCCAAAGAGGGGGTTAATAAGCACTTTTTCTTCCATTTTCAGCTTAGCAGCATGTTTATCATAAATAGATGCTCTTACCCAGAAGTGCCTTATGAGATTCACATAGGTTGGACCATTCAGCATATCAAAGTAGTGTAAGAGGTCCTGAGCTTCGTAGAATTCCTTGATGTTGCAGCCATGATAAGCCAGAGAAGTGAAATCAACTGGGATTTCAACTTGTACTATTAACTCCCATTCTTCCAAAGACATGGTTCTTCCTTTAATCTCATAGCAGGAGTTTCCTGTTGAGTAGACATTCCTTGTGCTAATTCTTGCGTAGTTAATTCTGGAATTGAGCTTGATGATGCCATTGACAGAGATGAAATTTCTAGGGTTCTAGGTTTGATTGATGTGAAATGCGTTTTACTTCGCAGAGAACAGTTGAAAAAAGAAAGTGTAGGCTGTGAAGTGAGTATTGTGTGTTTTGTCTAAGTGTTTTGAGTAAAATCCAAACGATTGCAATTTAGAGGGGACAAACAAACACAACATTAATGACAGTTGGGGGCGCGAGAATAGTACATTCAAAGCTTTAAAAACATCATTTCCCTCTTAAGTTATACACCAATACAAATAGGCCACGTCAGATAACTTCAGATGCGCTGACAAGTTAGTGGGACAGGTGTTGCGAGAAAGCAATTCCAACATTTCCACTAGCTCTGCTATTCAGAAGCACAAAACCCAACTTCTGAAGTTAAAGTGCTGATGTCATCTTCAGAAGCACATTTTCCTCAAAACCTCAATTAAGAGCTTCTGATGGCCCATAGCTTCTGAACTAACTTCAAAACCTAACTTCTAGTTCAGGAGCAAGCAATTTTAATCAGACACAAAGTGCATGTTCAAATTTTTCTTTATAAAATCAAATCATTCCACAGTTAAAGGTTCAGGAGCAAGTATCAATGAATTGTATATCCAGGATTCCTTTTTGAACATAATCTCTAATAAAATGGTGTTTGATTTCAATATGCTTGGCTCTTGATTGTAGGATTGGATTCTTTGACAAACAAATAGCAGCAATATTATCACAATAAATGGGAATATTGTTAGCATTAATCTGATAATCTTGCAACTAATGTTCCATCCAGAGTAGTTGTGTAACACAACTTGCAGCTGAGATGTATTCGGTTTCTGTTGTAGACATAGCAATAGTTGCTTGTCTTTTGCTAGCCCAGAATATCATATTCTCTCCTAGGAACTGGCAGTTGCCACTGGTTGATTTTCTTTCAATCCTGTCATCAGCATAGTCAGCATCACAGAATTCAACCAATTGATAATCTAGAGATTTCCTATAAAGGAGTCCAAGATTAGTTGTTCCTTTCAGATACGGGAAGATTCTCTTAACAGCTGTTAAATGAGATTCTCTAGGATCTGACTAGAATCTTGCACACAAGCATACACTAAATAAAATATATGTTCTAGATGCAGTGAGGTATAAAAGAGAACCAATCATACCTCTATACAACTTCTGATCTACTTTTGATCCAGTATCTTCTTTGCTTAAGGTGCATGTTTGATGCATTGGAGTGTTCATCACTTTACAATCTTCTAGCTTGAACTTCTTCAGAAGCCCTTTGTGTACTTTGTTTGATGAACATATACTCCATCTTTACATTGATTGATTTGAATACCAAGGAAGAACTTCAATTCTCCCATCATGCTCATTTCAAATTCATCCTGCATTAACTTAGAGAATTCCTTGCACAACAAGAATGTCTTTCTCAAGAGTCCCCTGAAGAGTGTTGTGTCAACTTGACCTCTTTTAAAATCATTTCTAATCAAGAAATTACTCAGTCTATCATACCAAGCTTTGGGAGCTTGTTTCAAGCCATATAGTGATTTCTTAAGTTTATAAATATGGTCAGGATGCTTAAGATCCTCAAAACCAGGAGGTTGTTTAACAAACACTTCTTCTTCTATGACTCCATTTAGAAATGCACTTTTGACATCCATTTGATATATTATTATGCCATGATTAACTGCATAGGATAGAAGTAACCTGATTGCTTCCAATCTTGCAACTGGAGCAAATGTTTCAGTGTAATCAATGCCTTCTTGTTGACTGTAACCTTGTGCAACAAGTCTAGCGTTGTTTCTGGTTACTTCACCTTGTTCATTCAGCTTGTTTCTGAATACCCATTTTGTTCCAATAATGCTCTTCTGAGGAGGTTTGGGTACCAGATCCCACACATCATTTCTTTGAAACTGATTAAGCTCTTCTTGCATAGCTAATATTCATCCATCATCTGATAGTGCTTCATCAACTGTAGCAGGTTCAATCACTGATAACAATTCTATCATAGACTCTTCTTGTCTGAAATATGATCTTATTCTTCTAGAACTATCTTTGTTTCCAATGATTTGATCCTCAGGATGTGAAGACTTGTACTTGAATGTATTCTTGGATTGATTTGCTTGTTGAGAGCCATCTTGAGCTTCATCAGAAGCTACTTTATCTTGAGCTTCTGAAGTTGGTTCAGCTTCTGGACTTTCTTCAGATTCTTCAATCTGATCAGGTTCTGAAGTATCTTCAGTAGCCTATCTGCAAAACTTTCATCTTGCTCTGGAGTTTCACTTCGAGGCTCTTTGTCATCAAATTTAACGTGCATAAATTCTTCAATACAGAGTGTCTGTGAATTATACACTCTGTATGCCTTTGACCTTTCAGAGTAACCTAAGAAGATTCCTCTTTGGGCCTTGGCATCAAATTTCTTTAGGTAGAGCTTGTTATTTAAAATGTAGCATGTACATCCAAATTGATGAAAGTAAGACATATTGGGTCTTCTTCCCTTAAAGAGTTCATATGCAGTTTTCTCCAAGATAGGTCTGATATATATCCTATTTTGAACATAACATGATGTATTCATTGCTTCTCCCCAGAAATGTTTAGCGAAGTTGTTTTCATCAATCATGGTTCTTGCCATTTCTTGTGAGGTTCTATTCTTTCTCTCTACAACCCCATTTTGTTGTGGAGTTCTAGGAGAAGAGAATTCATGGACAATTTCATGTTTTTAAAAAAAAAGTTTGAAATGGCTCATTTTCAAATTCCCCACCATCATCACTTCTGACTTTCAAAATTTTCATTTCTTTTTCAGACTGTATTTGAGTGCAGAAGTTACTGAATACATCATATGCATTGTTTTTGTTTCTTAGGAATTTTACCCAAGTCCATCTGCTGTAATCATCAATAACGACTAATCCATATTTGCTTCCATATAAAGATGCAGTATTAACTGGTCCAAATAAATCAATATGAAGCAGTTCTAAAGGTCTGGAGGTTGAGACAATGTCTTTAGCTTTAAAAGATGATTTCACAATCTTCTCTTTCTGGCATGCACCACAAAGGGCATCTGAATGATAGTCTATGTTAGGTAGGCCTTTGACAAGTTGTAACTTACTAAGCTTATAGATTAACCTCTAGTTAGGATGTCCTAACCTTCTGTGCCATACCCACTTCTTATCATTCATTGATAGAAGACAGATTACCTTCTCATCTACCAGTTCAGAGAAATTGATTTTATAGACATTTTCTAATCTCTTTCCTTTGAACACAATGGATTTCTTATCTTTGTTGATTACTGTGCAGTTGGTCTTTTCAAACATCACATCATAACCATTGTCACAAAACTGACTGATACTCAAAAGGTTATGTTCAAGACAATCTACCAACCATACATTATTAATAGAGATAGATGAGTTACCAATAGTTCCCGTACCAATGATCTTGCCAGACTGGTTGCCTCCAAACTTCACATTTCCTCATTCTTTCATTGTGAGAGTGAGGAACATTGACTTCTCTCCAGATACCATGATTTTTGCTTTTCCTTTGCTCTTAGGTATTTCTGCAGTATTGACAATTTCATATTTAGGTACCCATTGTTTTGTGGGTCCTTTGAGGTTAGTGCTGGAAGTTTTACTCTTCACTTCTTCTACCTTGAGATGTGGTTTTGAGAGCTTCTGATAGATCAGTACTTCAGGTATAACACCTTTTAGTTCTGATTTACCTGAAGCTGTAACACCCCGATTTCGCAACATAATTAAATATACGTAAAATCAGAGTTTTCATCGCAAAACGGAATGTTACACTACTTTTCAAAAATTCATAAATAGAAAATATACTATTTATTCAACAACATAAATTAATCTCGTAATATTTTGCAGCGGAAAAGTCTTTTTTAAAATATAATCAACTTCAACAAAATCTTGGCACAAAGGCCCCAACATAAATAATCATTTCAATAATCCTCTTAATAATAAATAAATGTTCCAACAATATAGTTCCAAAATTGATACATAAAGGAATGAAAATTCAACAATTAACTCCCATCCCGTTACGTATCAGAGCCCTAGACACTTGAGCCAAAAATCCTATAAGCCTTGGAAATCTGCACTTGCCCACAAGGCGACAATTCCAACAGAAGGGGTGAGAAACACATTTAATAATAATAATATATAATTCATCAAATCGATGAAACAACAACAAATTATACCACAAGTATCAACAAGTTCATATATATATATATATATATATATATATATATAGCAACAGCAACGTTGTCAACATCAACGACATTTAGCAAGATACAACAACAATAAACAATCAACAACAACAATATCAACAAATCATCACATATAACGAAAACATCTCAAACATTCACAAATACATCATAACATCACAAATACTTCAACACGTCATAAATACATCAACAAGTCACAATTACACCATCACGAATACATCATCACTTTGCAAATTACATCATCACTTCACAAACGACACGACACGACTATGCAACACTTAGACCTCATGCATGTGGTACCATCAGGGCATTAAGCCTCCATCGCTAAAGGTCAAATAGGACCTGTCAGGTATTAAGCCCCCATCGCTAAGGTCATAGAGGACCTGTCAGGCATTAAGCCCCCATCGCTGACTATGCTATGCAACGACACGACTCAAATGCAACGACACGAGTAAAGACTCAACAATGCACATCTTTAGATGACTCGACAAATACACATCTTTAAATAGCATCATCGTCAAATATCACATATTTAAATATGACATCTTTATATAGCACATATTTAAGTCACACATCTACAAACAACACATCTTGATATAACACATATTTAAATCACACATCTCCGGAAAGCACATATACATTAGTCAACTACATCCATATCAAACCAAAACATTCTTCAAAAATAAAGCAAGTTGATCAATAAAACATAAGCCAAATACTCATAAAACACTCCGACTAAATCCCTAATACTTAAGTTTGAAGTTGGGAAACCAACCATAAGTTTTGGACTAACTTGGGATTAGTTAAGCTAAGTTTTCTTAAAATTTTCTGAAGACCTACTTGGACTATTTTTATCATAACTCGAGATTTACAAAACATTTTCGAGTCAAACCAGTGCCATTAGAAATATAACTCAATTATCTACAACTTTCATGTTTACACCTAAGACCAATTATGTACCAATCAATACCAGTTTTCATTTCAAATTCGGACAAAGTGGTGCTGAAATTCATAAAAATTCACTGTGACCTACGTTCAGTAATTTGACCATAACTCAAGTTCTATAAATCATTTTGACGTCAGACCAACGCCTTTAGAAAGATAACATTCATACCTACAACTTTTGTGTTTACACCGAAAGCTAGCTCGAAACAGAAACTGATGCAAAAGACGCAACAACATGAAACAGGGTATGCTGTCAAAGGTAGCTCTCGGGAAAACTCTATTTTTCACTCAAAAACCCAAATTTCATCTACCCAGATCCCAAATTTGATAGAGAACAATGTTTACAGGTTCTATATACAACATAACAATCAAAACAACACAGAAACATGCATTAAACAACACAATTCATCACATCATATCAATTATCATAAACTTTCTAAACCCTAAACCTAGAACACAATTTCATCAACAATCAAAATTATATATACATATTATTGAAGGAATCCCACCCTTACCTTAGATTATGATTCCTGAATTAAGCTGCGTTCTTCTCTCTTCTTCTAGCCTCTTCTCTTGGTTCTAGGTTTTCTCCTCTTCTTCTCTCAAAAACTCACTTTCTCTCTTTTTTTTCAATTGTACGTAAAACTCTTTCTGACTCTCATTTTCTTTTTATTGTAAACTGTAACCCCCTCTTATTTCCTTAACTCCCACTTATTCCTCATAATTATACTTAATTCCCTTTAAACCAAATAATACTATTTTCTACCTTTTTATTAAATAAATAAAATAATCAAACAACATTTATTTAAATAAAACACAACACCATAAATCATATAATAAATTATCATCACACCAAATATCACACAATTCATACCAAGTCATATATTTCACATAAAATCATATCTAAATCATATATGTCAAATATAGTCATATAAAATCATATAAAAATACTCAAACATCAACTAAAAATAATTAAATAAAAATGGGGCGTTATAGAAGCCATAACTCTTTTGTTCTTTTGAGACTTAGACTTCAAGATATTAGATTCTGGTTTCAACAGACTTTGAGGAACAGGTTCTGATATTTTCAGTATCTTGAACTTTGAGGTCTTAGAGTCAGAATTTGTCATAGCCTTAGACTTAGAGCTCTTGGGCTTTGAAGTAATCTTAGCCTTAGAGCTAGAAGCTTCAGGTTCTGACTGAAGCACAGTTTCAACTTTAACACCTTCAGGTACAAAGACGGTTTTCAATCCTTCCTTGATACATTCACAACATGCTTTGAGATTAGTTTCATTAGGTTCAACGTCTGAATAGCCAATCCCTTCGCCATTGTTTTTGTAAATGTTATAAATCATAGAAGCAACTCTGCTTCTGTCAATACCAGACATAATAAAATCTTCAAGAGCAATTTCATGGTTGCTTAAAGATTTTCCATTACAGTTTTCTTGTAGCTTCTGACATAAGAACTTGAGCTTCTCTTCATAAATTTTGCAAATGAAGTCAAAGCCTCTAAGTCCTTCTTCAGAAGCTTTCAAATCCAATAGAGTTGATTCTTGTTGTTTCATTAAATCAACATATTTTTCTTTTAAATCTTTCAACTAATTGGTTCTTAGTTCAAAATGTGTAAGGAGCTCTTTAAGAGACTCAATAAGTTCTTCTCTTGGAATTTTAGAATATACCTCATTTTCTTCTTCTGAATATGATTCTGGTTCAGCTTCTAAAGTTACTGTAGCCACTAACCCAACAACTACCTTTGCATCTTCATCAGCATCATCCTTATCAGATTCTGATTCACTGTCTAAATCCTCCCATGTTGCCATCAAACTCTGTTTGATCTACTTGTTCATCTTGTTTGATTTGAAAGTTGACTTCTTAGACTTGTCCTTTGATTTCTCCTTCTGAAGATCAGGGCAGTTAGCAATGAAATGTTCATGCTTCTTGCAGTTGAAGAAACCTTTCTGATCTTCTTTCTTGGAGCTTTTGTAACCACTTCTTCTGCTCAAGAACTTCTTGTTCTTCTTGGTCAGATACTGCAGCCTGTTTGAAAGCATAGTCATCATCTCAGCAGGATCTTCATCAGAATCTCCATCAGGTGACTCTTCTTCAGATTCTATGACTTTAAGAGCTTTTGATGACTTTCCTTTAGATTGTAGAGCAATAGATTTACTCTTCTTAGCATGCTCATGTTCATTAAGACTTATCTCATGAACTTTGAGAGGGTTGACAAGATCTTCAACACTCAGAGTGTTTAGATCTTTAGCTTCCTTAATAGCAGTAACCTTTGGTCTCCATCTTGCAGGCAGGCTTCTTAGTATCTTGCTCAAATGATCAGAAGCAACATAGCTTTTCTTCAATATTTGTAGTCCAGATACTAAGGTTTAAAATCTTGAGTACATCTCCTAAATACTTTCGTCATCCTTCATCTTGAACAACTCATACTGATGAACAAGCATAAGTGCTTTACCTTCTCTAACCTTCTTGCTACCTTCATAGTTTGCAGAGAGAGAAGCAAACATAGCCTTTGCAGTAGATTTATCACTGATTTTCATATACTCTGCACGAGGTATAGCAAGAACAAGTGATCCTCTGATCTTGTGATGTTTCTTGTACATCTTCTTTTGAGTAGGATTATGTTTCTTTCTATCAACAACAACTCCTTCTTCATCCAGATCCAAGTCACCAGCTCCATCTTCCAGAATATCCCAGAACTCTTCATCTAAGCCCATGATATAACTGTAGAAGTTGGTTTTCCACCAAGAGAACTCTTCAAGATCTCCATTGAACTTTGAAACTTTTCCTGAGTCAGCTTTCTTATCACTGTAATCATAAGGTACAACATTATGATTACCACCAGAACAAGAAATAGATGATTCACCAGACATGTTTTTCTCAGATCTTGGACTGTCACACTGTTAAGTGTTCTCAACAGAAAGAAGGCTCTAGATACCAATTGAAGGTGAGAAAAACATAAGAAGGGGGGTTGAATTGTGTTGGCTTTTTCTTCTTTTTCTCCTACTTAAGTCACTGGTCAGAAGCAGTTAGAGTACAGCTTCTGAAGTGATGTTCAGATTCTAAATGCAGCGGATAAAAACAGAGAGAGAAAGAGAGAGAGAGAGAGAGAGAGAGAGAGAGAAGAGAGACACAAAGCAATTATACAGGTTCCTTCCACAAACCGGAAGTAGTCATGTCCCCCTTGCACTTCCAAGGAGAGTTCACTAAAATGTAATATCTAATTACAAATGCTCACTGCTAAAACTAGCAAGAGACTTCAAATGCTCAAGCACAACTTCAAGAGACTTCCTATGCTCCTGAACACAAACAAGAGATTTCTATGCTCAAGCACAACTGCAAGAGACTTCTAATCAAACAGAATTACAAAGAACTATGTTTGACGTTGAACACTTGATATACAATCAGTGTTGTTCACAATACAAATCAGATACAGACTCTTAAGACTCTAGAATTTCTAAGATATGAACTTTGATAAGAAATTCTAAGTGAACTTTTGATGCAGAACAATTTCAGCAGAGGTTTGGCGCTTTTTAATTGTTGTGAGTCTCTTACAATTCTTCAAGTCTTCACTCCTTTATATAGAGGTGTGAAAGAGACGTTGTGAATTGACAACACATCAAAATAAGAGTCGTTTGAAGCTTTGATCAATCTCTAATGATCTTTTGCCTGATATGGTTGTTGTCCTATAAAGGATCAATTTCAAATCCAGTCCAAGTCTGTAGGAACATTGTTGCAGGCAGAGCTGTTATTCTTGTCTCGTAGTGCAGACAAAGACTGAGTAGTGGAGGTAGTGATTGTACACTTCGTACAATTGTACTTTGTCAACGCTCTTCAAAAACAAGCATCAATGCCTTCAAATTCATTTAAATTAGTCGTTGCTTCACTCTTCTGGTCTTCTGCAATGCTTATGCGAGATTAAATCCATTGAACAACATTTTGAAGCGCTTTAAGTCTTGCATCTTCTGATGAACTACAACTTCTGGTGATCTTCAGCTTTTGATGAGATGCTTCTGATGAACTTGCTTCTGATGACATTATCACTTCATGAGCACTTTCTCTTCAAGATCACTTTGACTTCAGCAGCAGTTCTCTTTCAGACGCTTTAAGCTTCCTTTTTGTTGATTTCTTTGCTCTCTTTTGTTCTTCCAGAACCTAATGATGATCTCAAATTTTTGTCTATGGTCCTGTACACTTAAACAAATATTAGCATATCCAATTGACAATTTTTAATACCTTGTTATCATCAAAACTCTAAAGAGGTAGTGTTAAACGCATTTTGTTCCAACACACTCAAGGTCCTCCATAGTCGTACCATTCCTGTTTTGTTCAACTCCACCTAAAGTTGAGCTTCCAACCTCTCAACGACTAAATGCGTACATCACATTGCGTCTTCAACCTTGAAACTCCACCTCAATAGGTAGATCATGAGTATTGTTGTCTCTGCCTCTCTAGACTGATCATGAGTATTCTTACCACCGCCTCTCCAGGCTGATGTTGAGTGTTTAACGTCTCTCCAGACGACCACCGCTCCACTATGCATCATTCCCAAGGTGAGAGACATCACTTTCTTCATCCTCCAAACACCACCACACCACTAGAGCACCCGCATCCTCAAGATGCACCTCAATAATCTCCAAATCATCAAGGGTTTTGTTGAACTGCACAAGTTGCTCCATGATGGCCTTTGACTCTACCATCTTGAATGAATAAAGTTATTGCTTTAGGACTTTCCGATGAGCCAAAGACTTTGTCATATACAAATATTTGAACTTTGACCACATCGATGCCGCGGTTGGTTCCTTCGTTGCTTCTCTGAAAACTTTATCCTCGAGGCACAAGACAATGGCACTCTTGGCCTTGTCCACCATCTTGGTCTTCTCTGCTCGTGACATGGAGACCGGTAACACACCTTCACCGTTCAAAGTTTTCTCACACTTTTGTTGTATTAACACCGCTTCCATCTTTACCTTCCATAATCCAAAATCATTATCTCCGGTAAATTTCTCAATATCCCACTTTGAACCCATGGTACTTGATTATCCTTTGATCCTTGCCCCACGGTGGGCGCCAATTGTTGTGAATTCGAAGAAAAATCACACCAATAACAACTTGATGTGTGGAGCAAGTTAATCAAGCAACCAATGTGAAAGTGGATAACAATTAAACACAAACAAAAGTAGAAAACAACGAGAGAGAGAGAGAGAGAGAGAGAGAGAGAGAGAGAGAGAAGAAGAAGAAGAAGAAGAAGAAGAAGAAGAAGAAGAAGAAGAAGAAGAAGAGAGAACACAAAGAATTTGTTTACCCAATTCGGTCTAAACTGACCTAGTCTGGGGGAGAGAGCAGCCCTCTGTTCCACTATAATGATGAGTAACTTTACAAAAGAGATATCAATGGGTTACAAGAATAAGTTTCCCGCCTAATTCTACCCAAAGTCCCAATCTCTTCCCGTAACCAAGAGACTCAATCCTAATAGTGTTTCCCAAGGTGAATCAACCCTCAAACCATAGTGTTTGTTGCCAAGCGACAAACTCAATACAAACCCTAGTTTTGTTGTTGCCTTTCTTAACCCTTGTTTCAGCCCCCTCTATCACAAGGTTTACTCTGATACATGGTCTATATTTATAGTAAAAGCATCCCTCATAAACTGGAACAAAATCAGGCCCATAAAAATACGTTTTATTTTTATGCTTCTGCGCGAAATCGTGCTCTGATTTTTTACGAATGGAAAGTGCCAATTCTGCTCCAAAAATCGTGCTCCGATTTCTCAAATCGTACTCCGATTTTGACAGCTTCAGCAAACTTCAATTTCTCCAATTTTGAGTCACTTTCACAACAGAATTTTTTTTTAATATTCTCTAGAAGATGAACAAGAGAATTCTCTGTGCCACATAATAGCCTATAATTTTTTTCCTTCCAAATCACCCAAGAGCTAGCAAACCAGATCAAATGCATGAAAGAACGTCGTGATTTTGCAAAACTTGACGAAGTACCAAATTGATTAAAATGATCAACAATGTTACATGGATCCGTTGAATGAACACCAAGCCAGTTTCTAACCAGTAATACAAAAAAAAAAATTATGCTTTAATTCCGGTAAATCGCAACCACTAACACACAACTGAGCCTCAGAAGGAATAATGCTTCTACGGAACAAATTTGTCTTAGATGACAATCGATCCCCAATAAGTTGCCAACCAAACACCGAGACCTTCAATGGGACGTACTTCATCCATAAAAGAGCGGTCATGACATGATCAATGGGGAGTGTCCTAGCGGTGAGCATGCGATAGGCCCCACTAACCGTATACCCAGCAACTGAATCAGACACCCACCGCCACGTATCCTCAGTATCAACCTACAACATAACACAACAACAAATTCCTACACTCTACTACCATGTCCTCTTCCCACACCCATAATCTCCTCCGCCACTTCCTTAATTAAAATGTAGGAGCATAGTAAAAATGTAGCAGCATCCTTTGTGGGAAGCAGGAATTTGATCATGTAGTACTACATAACTTCAACCGAAAAGATAAGGATTAGAGAGGAAAATGACGAAAGAGATAGAGACATAATGGGATGTAGAAATCTAAATTCGTAGGAAGCATAGATAAATATAAGATCCCGAGACCGAAAATAAGATATCACATGAACATTTAATTGAATTATTGAAAGCCTTCGGAGTAAGTAAAATGAAGGGACAAGATTTAATGTCACAATCTATTTTGACACTTGACTGACAACAATTAACTCTGTCCCTATAGATAAATATTAGACATCAAAGATAAATATGATCTCCTAATGTTAAATTACTTCAAACATTATATGGAACTTCAGCGTCTCCTATTTTAAATTACTTTAAAATACCTCTTTTTTTTCCGATTCGGGCCCTCTTCACACTCTTTAGTTTTAATTTAATTTTAATTTCCATCTTTTATGTTTTTTAATAAACCTTAATTCTGATATTTAGTCCTTATTTTATTTTTTATTTTATTTTAAATTTTATTCATTTTTATTTTATTATTCTTTAGGCTTTATCCTTTCTTTTTTTGTTTTATTATTATTTTATTTTTGTCTAATGACGGTCCAGTAATTCCAACAATGATCTGATCCAAAAAACAACACAGCCTGTTCACATCGCACGCATCCAGTAGGCATTTTCGCTTCTTCATCCCAATCCAGTGCAGATTTTCTGCTTCCATTCAACAAACCCTAATCATCAAACCTTAATCCTATAAAAACCAAACCTGCAGGACACAATAGGGAGGCCGAAATTTCAAATCAAAAACCTACAATCAAAAACAACAACAGAATACCAAAACCAGTACACACAGCTATCACAAACACAATTATTGACCATCACATCTTTCGAATGACCAAACCCAGCAAGGAGTAACACCACGAACCGTTACTACCATAACCCTAACCCACAACCAAACCAATCCCAATCGGTCACAAACTCAATCGGCCGGACTCAAAGAAAGTACCAGTAGCGGATCTCAAGTCGTTTACAACGACTGACAATCATTGACACAAGCTTGATTCAAAGCTGTCGCACATAAACACAGCCTCAAAACCGGTTCATCATACAAACCGTACAACAACTCAATCGCACAACCAACCAAACAGAAGTCAAAACCGGAACGAATAAAGAAGAAGGGGAGGAGACCGGATTCAAAAAGAGCAAAAAAATATTAAAAGTTAGGGTTCCGGCGTGGTGGCGCCGCCGTACCGGCCAACCACCGCTGGAACCCCCTTCACCTGTCGCCATTTTTGGGGCAGACATGAAGAACATGGTTGTGTTCTTGAGTGAGAACAGAGAGCGTGGGAGAGCATGAAGTGAAGAGAGAGAAGGGCGAATAAAAAATGAAGGAAAACCGGCCCCTCCTCCTATTTATACTCATACACGAACCGATCCGGTTCACATGAACCAAACCGGTCTGGTTTCCTTTACTGAAGCCCTACGCCCCTGGCCCAATTTCATTTGTTTTTGCTTTCTGCACCCCCCATATAACTGTTTATACCCCCTGGTTGTAATTTAATTTCTCCTTCATGCATTTTTATTTTTCTCATGCATTTTTAGTTTAGTTTTATCATTCTGCATTTTATTCGTTTATTTTTTGTCTTTTATTTTATTGTAAAGCTTTTAGAAATGTATATTAGGTTTAATGTAAATTATTCATGCATCTTTAGGCTAGGTTTATTATCATCCATATTTATTTTTTAGTTTAGTTTTAGGGGTGTGTGTGTGTATGCACGTTTTATATTCCCTGCTCCGTTATTCTTAATTTTAGTTTAATTATTATTACTCAAAAAACAACAAAAACATTCACTTAATCCAAAATCACAAAAAATATTTTCACAATAAACCTCAATCCACAAATCGAGTGATTCCTTTATTTCTATTTCTTTCTTAATCAAATATCAATCAACTTAATTTCATTTTGAGTCCATTTTCTTTTAATATAAAAAATACAAATCAATTCTTTTTGCAATTTGGCTTTTCATTTTAAAACCCTTTTTCAAAAAAACAAATAAAAAAATACAAAACAAATAAACAAAATTTCTACCCCTAACTACGAGGTTCCCCTCATGGGTACGTAGGCAAAGGACCTAGTCCTTCCGAATCAATAAAAAATGTAGATAATAGGCCTCTTTCTTTTCTTTAAGTCGAAAGGTTCTCATAAAGTACTACGAACATAAGGGGTTCTAACACCTTCCCCTTATGTAACCAACACCCGGACCCCATCTAATTTAAACTAATTTTTTCAAAGTCGTGAAATAATTTAGTGAGTCAAAAGCTAATCAAATAGCCTTGATCTCCAGAATATGACGCGACAGAAATGGCGACTTCACTGGGGGTAATTTGAGGGTTGAGCCTAACTTGGCTTTATTTAACTTTTTGTGCTATAACTTGCTTAAAATAAAAATAAAAAATAAAAGATGGAAATACGTGTATATATGTCCTCCTTCTTCTTTCTCTTTTCTTAACCTGAGTGGTGAGATAAGTCCTAACCCGGGCTTGGGAAAAAATATAAGATAGGAGTGGCAGAATCATAGTGACATTCCGAGAGTATTCTCGTGTTTTGGAACATGTGATATAACCACACTTAGCGGAGGATCTTGAAGTAGTATATGTCGGCGTGTGTTGTCACGTTTAGGTGTTATTACTTTTAAGTTTCCGTCGAAGCTAAGGACCTTTAGTTACCCTTAACCCATCTTGGCCTCTTAGGACGTAGTGCGGTGGCTAACGAGGTGTTGTCTTGGTATTAGTCGACACGCGATGCTACACTCGAATGAGACTTTCCAACGAATGTTGTTGGACCGGGTGTTGTCCCATCATCCAATAAAATTTGGAGGGGGTTGGACTTTGGGAACTTTGTAGAACCCGTGATACATGTACAAAGGAAGCCATAGTCCCTACCCTACGGCATGCTATCCCTCAACTCCAACATTATAGACTTAACCACACCATATTTTCTATGTACTTTAGCATAATCATGCATACATGCATTCATTCATAAAAACTTTTTTCCATCAAATATCAAAGGATTTAGACAAGTTTTTTGTAAACATCACAGAGGAACAAACCTTGTAAGAAAGAACACCAAGAAATACAAGGGAACCAGTTGCTATATCTTCACAAACTTTCAAATAAAACCATGTTCCTCTGCAATGTTTTACAATTCACTTTGATAACCCCTACAAAAATGTGTCTATTTTTGCATTAACATCATGCATCATCTTGCATTCCATAGTTTCAAATCCGAGTCTCACAAATTTTTTCTTTTTCCATAAAAGGTCGACCTGTTTCAAAAGTGGCCCGACGTCCGTGTCCGAAATCAACCCGCATACACGGCACTCGGGAAAACATACGAAAGATGATGGATTTTCTTCAACAAGAGAATCAGGTACTCAAAGAAGAGATAACAACCATGCAGGCTAAGATAGACGGCAGCCATGCAGACTCAGGTGGATGAATTGACTGAATTGGTGAGAACACTAAGGGCTGCATAGAATCTGCCACCACCTCCTCCTCCTATCAACACTCAGGCTGAAGCAGGTCCTTCTACTATTCTTGGTTGGACAGTGTCCTTCAATACTCCATAGTAAACCATACCTGAAGGCCCTCCCTGGGGCGTACCTATTAGCCTTGGTGAGGTGTTCCGACCTTATGTCTCAGAAGTTCAAATGCCTACTGCTCAAAATGTCATTCGTATTCCTCCGCCTCTTGCAACAACCCCACAAGCTACAATGACCTACTCAACACCTATGGTTCACGCTATCTCACAAGATAACGGACCCATCTTCCATTCAGGGAGTGTGGGGGCCTATGATCGAGTGCATGATTTAGAGGAGAAGTATGATGAGATGTACCGTGAAATGCAAGCCTTACGTGGGAAAGAAGTACTCAAGAAGGATGTTTATTATCTGTGCTTGGTGCCGAATGTCCAGATACCCCACAAGTCCAAGCTCCCAGACATACAAAGGGACCTCCTGCCCTAAAGACCATCTGACGATGTATGTGAGAAAAATGTCCACGTATGTCAATGATCATCAGGTCCTCATCCACTACTTTCAAGACAGTTTAACCGGTGCCGCACTAAAGTGGTACATGAATTTGGACCGTGCAGAAATCCGAACTTTCAATGACCTACGTGAGGCCTTCGTGCAGTAATACAAATTCAATGTGGACATGGCTCCAGACCGAAGTGATCTTCAGGCTATGACTCAGAATGACAATGAGACATTTAGAGAATATGCCCAATGGTGGAGGAACATCGCTGCCCAAGTCAGCTCACGTGTAGAAGAGAAGGAGATGACCAAACTATTCTTAAAAACTTTTAGTCAATTCTAATATGAGATGATGGTCGGAAGTGCACCCAGGGACTTCTCGGAGATGGTGAGCATAGGTATGCGCCTAGAAGAAGGGCTCCGAGAAGGACGATTGATCAAAGAAAGTATTCCCGCTGGCGGTTCTAAAAAGAAAGACTATGAAGTGAATATGGTGAAAGGTCAACCTCGACATGATTGTATTCCAACCAATTCATCCCCACGATTACATCCATTCCGATCAACGGTAAACAAACCAAATCAATCTCAAAATCTCGACCAAACATAGACACAGGACATCTTAAACACACAAGAGAAGTAGTTACCGAACCCTTAGCTGGAGTTTCGACAACCATTTCTCCGTTCATATCAGACATAACTAGATTCAACTTAGCAGCACAATCAATAGCAATAAAGCAATGTGTTGCACCAGTATCAATAAAAGCAATTAAAGGAGTACTATTAAAGTAACAAGTACTTCTGTTCAAACGATCCTCGTTCTCTGTCTGCATACCAGTCAAAGCAAACACTCTCCCATTAGTCTGAGCCTTCTTAGGCTTCTTGCACTGCGAACCAATATGACCTTCTTCATTGCAATTAAAGCACACCACATCATTATACTTACATTCCGTAACGGTATGTCCTTTCTTACCACAATGGAGACACTGTTTCACATCTCCAGTACAAGCATTACTCTTATGGCCCTTCTCTCCACAAGTATAGCAAACAATCTCAACAATAGCGTCTCTCTATCTAGGCCTCCTCTCATCATTAACTCTTTGTTTCCCTTTATCAGCTGGAGCACTGTAAGGCTTGAGACGACTCTGCTGCCCCTTACCTTTCCTCTCATTTACAACCTTGTAATGAGCCTTCGTATCTTCCTCATAAATTCTACAACTACTCACCAGCTCGGAAAAGATTCTGATCTTCTGGTAACCAATGGCCTGCTTGATCTCAGCACGCAAGCCATTCTCAAACTTAATACACTTAGAAAATTCAGCAGTCTCAGGAGTGTAGTGTGGATAGAACATAGCTAGCTCCACAAACTTAGCAGCATACTCAGGAGTGTAGTGTCTTTGATGGTATGTTCAAAATTAAATTCTCCTTCTATTTTTTAAGTTGTGTGATTTTAATATTTGATATGTCAAAATTTATCATGTGAACAAGCGTTTAATTTTAAACTTGAGTAACTTGGACTTAATTCCAAGGTTATATGATTAGAATTTTTTGTTTGTTTTTGCAATCAATATAAATGAACCAAAAGTTCATAAAAATAAGTGTTTAGAGAAATTGAACCTCTAAACTTAATAAATTATATCATGTGCGAACTTGATGGAACGTAAACTAGAAATGATAAAAATATATCTTATCATATTTATTAATGACCGTAAATTTTGAAAACATAGGATTAATACGCTTATGTTCACGTTTTATAACAAAAATAAAATTTATGTTGAATAGAATACCCAAGTATAAGATCAAAATTTCTACTTGAAAAGTTTTGAAAAGTAAGACAGCCCAATTTATCTTATTTTTAGATAGATAGTCTAAACAATCTAGGATTAATGGTTCGACCGCCATAAAGTCTCTTCACCGCAATTTCTGCATCAGTTTCAATAATATGTTGGAGAATTGTTTTTCGAAGAGCCGAGCAAGGCAACATCTCACTCCCATGCATTCTTCCAACAATGGAGACACGGATATACAATTTGCCTTAGATTCTGTAAACTGGGCCAGACATGCAGATTTTCCGACAACAAGGCCCCAACCTGTCTTTCCATCGCCAAAGCACCCTGCATCAACATTTATCTTGATTTAACCAATTGGCGGAGGCTTCCATTTTGGAATAACACCCTTTAAGGGGCAGGCTTGTAGAGTTAAAATCTCCCATAAGTGACGGATCCAGGATTTTTGAATAGTGGGGGCATTATATATAAAAATTTGTAACATTAGTAATTGTCTTCTACAATTATTCATATTATGAAAACTTTGAACGTTTTTCTCATTTTCAATATCAATAACAAAATACTTTTCTCTGTATAAATAACTAAACAATCATTTAATCAGTCATCCCCAACTTGATTTCGTATCTAATTTTTCATAGTTGTTTGAGATATATGATGATAAGTGTGAGCCAAGAAAGAAATGATTTAGGTTAAGTGTGGTTTATGTGATTAAAATGTCAACTATTAATACATTATACTACTAAAAAAAATGTTTCTAAAAAATTTGTGTGGGCACAAGCCCACAAACTCTACCACATAGATCCGTCCCTCCCCACAAGCATAGAGAACTTCAGTGAAATAAGCAACGGATCAAAATCAAAATTATTGAATGTAGCAGCATCCTTTGTAGGAAGCAGGAATTTGATCATGTACTGCCACATAACTTAAACCAAAAAGATGAGGATCAGAGAAGAAAATGATGGAAGAGATAGAGACACAGAGCAGTAGATATCTAAATTCGTAGATCCCAGGCCGAAAATAAAAGAAAGATCACATGAACATTAAATTGAATTATATAGATAAATATGAATCATCAAAGATATGTTATATTAATTTAAACATTATATGGAGGTTCAGCTTCTACTTCTACGGGAGCTTCAGCTTCTACTTCTACCGGAGCTTCAGCTTCTACGGGAGAATCAGCTTCTACTTCTACTTCAGCTGGAGCTTCAGCGTCTACTGGAGCTTCAGCTTCGACTGGAGTAATATCTTGTGCTCTAGATGCACAATCATTCCATACTTGCTCACTCCTTTCCCAAATTGAAGTTTTGTTTTTCTTGAATTTTGGAGTTGACAGACTGTATTTAACCAGGTCATCATGGCAGAGTTTTCCCAAATCATTCACAAGATTTAAACAACATACATTGCTAAAAGTTTGGTTACCAAAAAATACATTAGAAAAGATCTCCTCACCACAAATTGGATATAGCTGTTGCGCACAATTATTCAAATACTTCTGATAAGAAGATAATGGCCTTTCTGTGTCATCAAATTCTATAGGAGATCCAATTGGTGGATCGGTAACATCATCAGAAAGCCCAGTTTGGACTAACAAAAGAAAACTAGCTATAAATACCAACATGATGCAAACAGTGTGAGATGCAGCCATGTCTTATAATATAGAGTTATTTTGTTAAATATTATTATCTGAATACTTCAGTGATGACTACTCAATGGAAAAGCTATATTTATAGTTTCAAACAACCAACGTTTCTTGTATTAATGTTTTAGAGTTATAATTGTATTAATGTTTGTAAGTTTCTTTTTTTTTTCTTTTATGAGAATTTTGTATGTTTCCAATACACAGTTTGTATTTTACAACTTTACTTCTGTAAAATCATTAAATTTGAATAGGAAAAACAATTGATTAGCATATATTATGTTAAATATAATCTTAGGTACAAGATCAATTGATGTCAAAATTAACTCGTTTTGTAAGTTTCCAATACAATTGATTATTGCAAGATATTTCTTATACCTCAAAATTAACTCCTTTTTTAAAAGTAAAAGTTGTAGAAGTGACTCAAAATTGGTTTCTGAAACTGCCAAAATCAGGGCTCGAATTGGCAAAATCGGTGGCCAATTTTGACAGTGTTTTTCAGTCTTTTGGTACGGCATTTTTCGGTGGCCGAAGAGCAAAAATCGAGGCCCGAATTTGCGAAACAGAAAATAAAACAGAATCGTATTTTGGGCTGAGATTTGTTCCAGTTTTTTTAGGGATACTTTTACTAAAAATATAGATCTTGTATCAGATGAAACCTTGAGAGAAATGGACTGAAAACAAGGGTTTAGAAAACAATAAACAAACTAGGGTTGTAGAGAGATTTCTCTAAGCGGGAGACATTAGGGTTGTGAGTGATTCACCTTGGGAAACACTGTTAGGATTGAGTCTTTTTGGTCATGGGAAGAGATTGGGACTTTGGGTAGAATTGGGTTTGAAGACTTATTCTTGTAACACTTTGATATCTCTTTTGTAAAGTTACTCATCATTATAGTGGAACGGAGGGCTGCTATCTCCCCAGACTAGGTCAGTATTAGACCGAACTGGGTAAACAAATTTCGTGTGTTCTCTTTTTCTTTCTCTCATTATTTTCTACTTTTTCTTGTGTTTATAATTGTCCTGACGTTGATATTGGTTGCTTGATTACTTTGCTCCACACATCAAGTATTTTATTGGTGTGATTTTTAACGAATTCACAACAGTTCATAATATCATAAAATATCTGCATAATTATATATTTTTATCAAACTCAATTAAAAAGTGTTTATGCGGAAGTTTACTATGAAGTTGGAATGTCCACATTAACAAATTACTGTTCTCAAGGGGAAGGTCAAGTGAGACGAATTGTAAAGGGTAGAAAGAAAGCGCGATGAGAGCTAAATACCTTTTTTTCAACTTTGAAACCGTTTAGATATTGGCTGACAGTTGGTGTTTAATATGTTGAGGTGTCCCACTAATTTTTCAACTGCAAGAAGTGGTCCACCAAGACAATGAAATGGTGTCAACCATTAAGAGGAAAGAACTGACGGAGCGTGCGAAGCATTTTCAAAAATGCCAATCTTCTCCTTTCTTGATAAGAGTCGTCGAAAATGGCATTTTTGGGGTGCAATTTGTTAGCTTGTAATTTCGACAGGCTCATTTAATATGGTCAAACATTTGATTGACCTTTAACTTTGCAGGAATCGAAGACTTTCTCATTTACATGTGAGGATTTTGACAAGATGGCAAGCCTGACGCGCGTAGTCAGAAGTTCGACAGAGCAAGGCTGAAAGCATGATCGCGTCGAACAAAACAATCAAGGTGGGAAAGTCATGATTTCAAGTTCAAAGGTAGTTTCCTTAGTAGGAACGTGGGAAAAGCGGTTGTCCATGATGGAGGAAGTGTTGATCATGGGATTAGTGGTTCACCAGTTAGTTATTCTAATATAAATAAGTGTTTCCAAGTCGGAAAATGGGTCGTAAATCATTTATTAAATTCAACAACACTCAAACTACCGGCGTCTAGGGAAACGAGCTATACAGAATGTATGTAAACTAATTTGTAGACTACCTTTATTTTTAATGCATTGCATTTTAACTTTCCTTTAAGTTTATGTGTTTAAACTTTTATTTTATCCTTTGATTTTGTCTTGCTTTTAATCGTAAATCTCAAACCTGTCGAGAGATAGTGCCCTTTTTCACTTCAAAACTCGTCCTGCTATCTAAGTAACTTGAGTGGATTTCGTGACCTTTTCTTTTCAAAACCTTTTTATTCGATCAAAACCTTTGCACAACATGTCCTGAGATTTCTAGATCGGTCTCGCTTGTGATAATCAGAACTAGCATGTAGTTTACCAAAAACACCGGTAAACAATTCAATAATAAAGTAGTTAATCTCATGGAGGTTGTGTTGGAACAAAATGTGTTTAACATTACCCTTAAGAGTTTTGATGATAACAAGGTGTTAAAAAATTGTCAATTGGATATGCTAATATTTGTTCAAGTGTACAGGACCATAGACAAAAAATTTGAGATCTTTAATAAGTTCTGGAAGAACAAAAGAAAGCAAAGAAATAAACAAAAAGGAAGCTTAAAAGCATCTAAAGAAAATTGCTCCTGAAGTCAAAGTGCTCCTGAAGACAAAGCGCTCCTGAAGTGATCACGTGTCATCAGAAGCGAGTTCATCAGAAGCTGAAGTTCATCAGAAGCGAGTTCATCAGAAGCTGAAAATCACCAGAAGTTACAGTTCATCAGGAGATGCAAACTTAAAGCTTCAAAAGTTGCTCAATGGATTCAATGTCGTCCAAGCATTGCAAAAGAGTGGAAAAGAAGAGCAACAGCTAATTCAAAAGGATTCAAAGGCATTGGATGCTTGTTCTTTTGTAGAGCGTTGACAAAGTACAATTGTACGAAGTGTACAACCACTACCTCCACTACACAGAGTTTGTCTCTGCTACAAGACAAGGATAACAGCTCTGCCTGCAACAATGTTCCTACATACATGGAATGCATTTGAAATTGATCCTTCATAGAACAACAGCCATATCAGGCAATGAATCATTGGTGATTGATCAAAGTTTCAAACGACTCTTTCTAGATGTGCTGGCAATTCACAACGTTCATCTCACACCTCTATATAAAGGAGTCAAGACTTGAAGAACGTAGAAGACTCAACAACAATTTGAAAGCGCCTAAACTCTGTCAAAATTGTTCAGCATCCAAAAGTTCACTTAGAATTTCTTTTCAAAGCTCATATCTTAGAAATTCTAGAGTCTTAAGAGTTTGTATCTGATTTGTATTGTGAGCACCTCTGATTGTATATCAAGTGTTCAGTGTCAAACATTTTTCTTTGTAATTCTGTTTGATTAAGAAGTCTCTTGCTTATGTGCTTGAGCATGGAAGTCTCTTGATTGTCTTCAGGAGCATAGGAAGTCTCTTGTAGTTGTGCTTGAGCATTTGAAGTCTATTGCTAAGTTTAGCAGTGAGTATTTGTAATAAGATATTACATTTTAGTGAACTCTCCTTAGAAGTGCAAGGGGGACATGACTACTTCCGGTTTGTGGAAGGAACCTTTATAATTGCTTTGTGTCTTTCTTCCTTCTCTCTCTCTCTGTTTTTATCCGCTGCAACCTAGTTCTGAACATCACTTTAGAAGCTGTTCTTGAACTACTTCTGATCAGTGTCTTTCAGCTTAAGAGAAAACAAAGAAAATCTTAACACAATTCAACCCCCCTTCTTGTGTTTTTCTCACCTTTAATTGGTATCTAGAGCCTTGGTTTTGTTGATAACACTTAACAGTGTAATAGTCCAAGATCTGAAAAAAGCATGTCTGCTGAATCATCTGTTTCTGGTTTTGGTGGTAATCATAATGTTGTATCTTATGATTACAGTGATAAGAGGCTCACTTGTTACTGCTATACCTCTTGCAGAGTATATGAAGATGAGTGATAAATCTACTTCAAAGGCTATGTTTGCTTCTCTTTGTGCTAACTATGAAGGTAGCAAGAAGGTTAGAGAAGCTAAAGCACTTATGCTTGTTCATCAGTATGAGTTGTTCAAGATGAAGGATGATGAAAGTATTGAGGAGATGTAATCAAGATTTCAGACCCTAGTCTTTGGACTACAAATACTGAAGAAAAGCTATGTTGCTTCTGATCATGTGAGCAAGATACTAAGAAGTCTGCCTACTAGATGGACACCAAAGGTTACTGCTATTGAGGAAGCTAAAGATTTAAACACTTTAAGTGTTGAAGATCTTGTTAGCTCTCTCAAAGTTCATGAGTTAAGTCTTAATGAACATGAGTCTGCTAAGAAGAGTAAATCTATAGCTTTACCATCTAAAGAGAAGTCATCAAAAGCTCTTAAAGTCATAGAATCTGAAGAAGAATCACCTGATGCAGATTTTGATGAAGATCCTGCTGAGATTATGGTTATGCTCTCCAACAGACTGCAGTATCTGGCCAAGAAGAACAAGAAGTTCTTGAGCAGAAGGAGTGGTTACAAAGGCCCCAGAAAAGAAGACCAGAAGGGTTGCTTCAACTGCAAGAAGCCTGGACATTTCATTGTTGATTACCCTGATATTTAGAAGGAGAAATCAAAGGACAAGTCAAAGAAGTCAACTTTCAAATCAAACAAGATTAAGAAGCAGATCAAGCAGAGTTTGATGGCTACCTGGGAAGATTTAGACAGTGAATCTCAATCTGATAAGGATGATGATGATGAAGCTGCAAAGATAGTTGTTGGGTTAGTAGCTACAACAACTTCAGAAGCTGAACCAAAATCAGACTCAGAAGAAGAAAATGAGGTATATTCTAAAATTCCCAGAGAAGAACTTATTGAGTCTCTTAAAGAGCTCCTTACACATTTTAAACTAAGAACTAATGAGTTAAAAAATTTAAAAGAAAAATATTTTGATTTAATGAAACAACAAGAATCAACTCTATTGGATCTGAAAGCTTTTGAAGAAGAACTTAGAGGCTTTGACTTCATTTGTAAAACCTATGAAGACAAGCTCAAGTTCTTATGTCAGAAGCTACAAGAAAAGTGTAATGGAAAACCTTTAAGCAACCATGAAATTGCTCGTGAAGATTTTATTATGTCTGGTATTGACATAAGCAGAGTTGCTTCTATGATTTATAACATTTACAAGAACAATGGCAAAGGGATTGTATTATCAGAAGAAAAGTCTAATGAAACCAATCTCAAAGCATATTGTGAATGTATCAAGGAAGGATTGAAAACCTTCTTTGTACCTGAAGGTGTTAAGGTTGAAACTGTGGATCAGTCAGAACCTGAAGCTTCCAGCTCTAAGGCTAAGATTACTTCAAAGCCAAAGAACGCTAAGCCTAAAGTTATGAAAAATTCTGACTCTAAGACCTCAAAGATCAAGATTCTGAAGAGATCAGAACATGTTCCTCAGAGTCTGTTGAAGCCAGAATCTAGTGTCTTGAAGTCTAAGTTTCAGAAGAACAAATCAGTTACTGCTTCTCGGGAATCAAAACCAAAAGGTGTTAAACCTAAGGTAACGGTTAATCAGAAGCTACCAAAACCACATCTCAAGGTACAAGAAGTGAAGTGTAAAACTTCCAGCACTAACCCCAAAGGACCCATAAAATAATGGGTACCTAAATCTGAAATTGTCAATACTGCAGATATGCCTAAGAGCAAAGCAAAAGCAAAAATCATGGTATCTGGACAGCGGTTGCTCAAGGCACGTGACTGGAGAGAAGTCGATGGTCCTCACCCTCACAATGAAAGAAGGAGGAAATGTGAAGTTTGGAGGCAACCAGTCTAGCAAGATCACTGGTACAGGAACTATTGGTGATTCCTCTATCTCTATTAATAATGTGTGGTTGGTAGATGGTCTTGAACATAACCTTTTGAGTATCAGTCAGTTTTGTGACAATGGTTATGATGCGATGTTTGAAAAGACCAACTGCACAATAATCAACAAAGATAACAAGTTCATAATGTTCAAAGGAAAGAGAGTAGAGAATGTCTATAAAATCAATTTCTCTGAACTGGTTGATCAGAATGTAATTTGTCTTCTGTCAATGAATGATAAGAAGTGGGTATGGCACAGAAGGTTGTGACATGCTAACTCGAGGTTAATCTCTAAGCTTAGTAAGCTACAACTTGTCAAAGGCTTACCTAACATTGACTATCATTCAGATGCACTCTGTGGTGCATGCCAGAGAGGAAAAATTGTGAAATATCTTTTAAAGCTAAAGACATTGTCTCAACCTCCAAACCTTTAGAATTGCTTCATATTAATTTATTTGGACAAGTTAACACTGCATCTTTATATGGAAGCAAGTATGGACTAGTCATTGTTGATAATTACAGCAGATGGACTTGGGTAAAATTCTTGAGAAGTAAAGATAATGGATATGATGTATTCAGTAACTTCTGCACTCAAATACAGTCTCAAAAAGAAGTGAAGATTTTGAAAATCAGAAGTGATCGTGGTGGAGAATTTGAAAATGAGCCATTTGAAACTTTTTGTGAAAAACATGGAATTGTCCATGAATTCTCTTCTCCCATAACTCCACAACAAAATGGGGTTGTAGAGAGAAAGAATAGAACTTTACAAGAAATGGCTAGAACCATGATTCATGAAAACAATTTGGCTAAACATTTCTAGGCAGAAGCAGTGAATACAGCATGTTATGTTCAAAATAGGATCTATATCAGATCTATCTTGGAGAAAACTGCATATGAACTCTTTAAGGGAAGAAGACCCAATATATCTTACTTTAAGCAATTTGTATGTACCTGTTACATTCTAAATAACAAGCTCTACCTAAAGAAATTTGATGTCAAGGCCCAAAGAGGAATCTTTTTAGGTTACTATAAAAGGTCAAAGGCATACAGAGTGTAAAATTCAGAGACACTTTGTGTTGAAGAATCTAAGCATGTTAAATTTGATGACAAAGAGCCTGGAAGTGAAACTCTAAAGCAAGATGAAAGTTGTGCAGATATACAAGTTACTGAAGATACTCCAGAACCTGATCAAACTAGTGATTCTGAAGTTAGTCCAGAAGCTGAACCAACCTTAGAAGCTCAAGATGAAGTAGCTTCTGATGAAGCTCAAGATGGCTCTCAGCAAGCAAATCAATCCAAGAATACGTTCAAGCAAAATTCTTCACATCCTGAGGATCAAATCATTGGAAACAAAGACAGTCCCAAAAGAACAAGATCATACTTCAGACAAGAAGAGTCTATGATAGGATTGTTATCAGTGATTGAACCCACTACAGTTGATGAAGCACTTTCAGATGATGGATACATATTAGCTATGCAAGAAGAGCTTAATCAGTTTCAAAGAAATGATGTGTCGGATCTGGTACCCAAACCCCCTCAAAAGAACATTATTGGAACAAAATGGGTATTCAGAAACAAGCTGAATGAACAAGGTGAACTAACCAGAAACAAAGCTAGACTTGTTGCACAAGGTTACAGTCAACAAGAAGGCATTGATTACACTGAAACATTTTCTCCAGTTGCAAGATTGGAATCAATCAGGTTACTTCTATCCTATGCAGTTAATCATGGCATAATATTATATCAAATGGATGTCACGAGTGCATTTCTTAATGGTGTCATAGAAGAAGAAGTGTATGTCAAGCAACCTCCTGGTTTTGAGGATCTTAAGCATCCTGGCCATGTTTATAAACTTAAGAAATCACTATATGGCTTGAAACAAGCTCCCAGAGCTTGGTATGATAGACTAAGTAATTTCTTGATTAAAAATGATTTTAAAAGAGGTCAAGTTGACACAACACTCTTCAGAAGGACTCTTAAGAAAGACATTCTTGGTGTGAAGATATATGTTGATGATATAATATTTGGCTCTACTAATGCATCTCTTTGCAAGGAATTCTCTAAGTTAATGCAGGATGAATTTGAAATGTGCATGATGGGAGAATTGAAGTTCTTCCTTGGCATTCAAATCAACCAATGTAAAGATGGAGTATATGTTCATCAAACTAAGTACACAAAGGAGCTTCTGAAGAAGTTCAAGCTAGAAGATTGTAAAGTGATGAACACTCCAATGCATCCAACCTGCACCTTAAGCAAAGAAGATACTGGATCAAAGGTAGATCAGAAGCTGTATAGAGGTATGATTGGTTCTTTGTTATACCTCACTGCATCTAGGCCAGATATTTTATTCAGTGTTTGCTTCTGTGCAAGATTTCAGTCAGATCCTAGGGAATCTCATTTAACTGTTGTTAAGAGAATCTTCAGGTATCTGAAAGGAACAACTAATCTTGGACTCCTTTATAGGAAATCCTTAGATTACAAGTTGATTGGATTCTGTGATGCTGACTATGCTGGTGACAGGATTGAAAGAAAATCAACCAGTGGTAACTGTCAGTTCCTGGGAGAGAATCTGATATCCTGGGCTAGCAAAAGACAAACAACTATTGCAATGTCCACCGCAGAAGCAGAATACATTTCAGCTGCAAGTTGTTGCACACAACTACTCTGGATGAAACATCAGTTGGAAGACTATCATATTAGTGCTAACAGTATTCCCATCATTTGTGATAATACTACTGCTATTTGTTTGTCAAAGAATCCAATTCTACATTCTAGAGTCAAGCACATTGAAATCAAACACCATTTTATTAGAGACTATGTTCAAAAAGGGATTCTGGATATACAATTCATTGATACTGAACATCAGTGGGCTGATATATTCACTAAACCTTTAACTGTTGAAAGATTTGATTTTATAAAGAAAAATTTGAACATGCACTTTGTGTCTGATTGAAATTGCTTGCTCCTAAACTAGAAGTTAGGTTCTAAAGTTAGTTCAGAAGTTGTGGTCCATTAGAAGCTCTTAACTGAGATTCTGAGGAAAATGTGCTTCTGAAGATGACATCAGCACCTTAACTTTAGTAGCCGGACTTTGTGCTTCTGAATAACAGAAGTTAGTGGAATTGTTGGATTTGCTTTTGGTAACACCTGTCCCACTAACTAGACAGCGCATCTGAAGTTTGCTAACGTGGCTTATTTGTATTGGTGTGTAACTTAAAAGGGATATGATGATGTTTATACTTTGAATGTACTATTCTCGCGCCCCCAATTGTCATTAATGTTGTGTTTGTTTGTCCCCTACTGAAATTTCAATCGTTTTTACTCAAAACACTTAGACAAATCACACACTACTCACTTCACTACCTACACTTTCTATTCTCAAACTACTCTATGCGAAGTGAAACTCTTTCTTTCCCAAATCAAAACTTAGAACCCTAAAACTTCATCATCATCATCAATGGCATCTTCAAGCTCAGTTCTAGAATCAGCGATGCAAGATACTACTCAGGGAACATCTACTCAACAAGAAACTCCGACTTATGAGATTAAAGGAAGAACAATGTCTCTTGAAGAATGGGAGATAACTATTCAAGTGGAGAGACCAGTTGATTTCGCATCTCTGCTACACCATGGTTGTGACATCAAGGAGTACTACGAGTCTCAGGACCTCATTCACTACTTCAACATGCTTAATGGTCCAACATATGAGAATCTAGTAAAGCATTTCTGGGTAAGAGCCTCTGTTTATGATAAACACGCTGCTAAGTTGGAAGAATCTGAGAAAGTTTTGATTGATCCTTCTCTAAAAGGCAAAACAATAGAAGAAATGCG
Organism: Medicago lupulina; assembly: GCA_958299785.1. Classification (NCBI taxonomy): domain Eukaryota; kingdom Viridiplantae; phylum Streptophyta; class Magnoliopsida; order Fabales; family Fabaceae; genus Medicago; species Medicago lupulina. The sequence goes on along the minus strand of OY283141.1, from coordinate 28,651,380 downwards.
ATTGGAATCATTTGTGGATACTGAGATCAGGTCAAGCATAATGGGTGTACCTGTCTTCATCAACCAAGAGATCATTGCCTATGTGATTGGGAGGGCTTCTGAAGGTAACTTCAAGGATGGGTTGGACAACAACAAGAAGAGCCCTTGGAATGATGTTGTCAATGAAACAATGATCAACAGCAAGAAGAAAGGTTCATACAGCAACCTTTCTATGGAGAAGAAGATGATGCTGAAGATACAGAACGAGAACCAACTGCCCAAGGGATGAGGTTCTAATCAACCATCATTGGAGCACAGAGTGTTCTTGCACTTCTTCATCAAGAAGGATAAAGCAAACGTGCCAAAATACATCTTCAAGCATATGATCAAGACTCTTAAGGAGAGTCAGCTAATCAATAGAGCATGGATTCCATATGGAAGATTAATCTCTGAGATTCTCAATCAAGGAGGATTTTCAAAAGGTTTGAGTGAAACAAGAGGCTTCACAGATGATATGATGGGCATAGTCACTGGCAAGATCATCAATGGAAGCACTCTGGCGAACTTGAGGTTGATCAAGCAAGAAGCAGTTACAAATCTTGAGACATACTTGAAGGAGTCCAGAGTCTCTTCAAATCTGATGGAAGAATTTCCTCCTATCTGCAAGCAAGATCCATTAGATGTTCAATTATTTTACATACATGATCATCTGCAAAGCACAGGAGAAGAAATCCAACTGGAAGATATTCTAGAAGAGATGTATGGTGGTAGTGTCAAGGTAGCTAAGAGCAGGAAGACTAAAAGAAAGCCTATGACAGAAGCTGAGTACTTAGAAGATGCTTCTGAACAACCTGCTAGGAAAGCAAAGAAGGCTAAGAAGGATAAAGCTTTTGAAGCAAATGGTTCTGAAGTAGCAACCATTTGGGAAGAGGTTAAAGATCTTGAAGCTGACAAGATCTTACCTAAAAGAACCATAAGTGGTAAGGCTAATACTACTTCACAGTCTGCTTCTGAACAACCTTCCACTCCAAAGAGGAAGAGAAAGAACGTTGTTAAGAAACTGAAGGAGTCCAGATATGTTGAGGATGAAGAACAAGTTGCAGAAGCTACTCAACTGGTGTCAAGGGAAGTTAGGAGAAAGAAGGTTAATGATGATGTTGTTTAAAGAGCCTTAGAACTAGCCAAGCAGATTGAAGTTCCTGCTTCCAGCATAGCAAGGTAAGATGTTGCACCAGCTGCTCAAGAAGTAATCAAGGCTGTTGAAATTGTGCAAGAGCTTGCAGCAACTGAAGCTGAAGGACTAGCTTTGTTGGTTCAAGAATTTCAGTGGTTTGAGTTGTTGGTGAGTTTGGTGTAGATGATGATACAATTGTGTTTGCAAGATCTGTCCCTACACAATCAGTCTTGCTATGCTGGAAGAGATCAGAATACCCCCCACAACAACCAACAATGACTCTGTTCTTATTAATGAAATACTTGTTCCTGAACTAACCGTTCCTGAACAAACTGCTTCTGAACAGAGTGCATCTGAACTAACCACAAACAGCCAGTCAACAACAACCAACTCTCATGAACATGAAACCTCCACAAATGACCAACCCTCATCATCAAACCTAGTTATTCAAATTGTAGCCTCTGCAAAAACAAATGTCCCCTCTCCACCCACCTTATTCCTACATTCAACTATTCTTGCAAATGTATGTGATGGCATCTTTCAAGAGCTGAACAGTCTTGTTCAAGCAAGGAACAACCTCATTCATGAGGACAACTATGAAAAGATGTGGACAAGATTAAAGGACATAGTGGAATTTGTCTTGTCAGAGCTTCAAAGATCCTATTTTGATGCTCAAGAGCTTGCACAGGCAAAGTTGCAGGAATGTCTGAAAGGAGTGGTTTCCAACTTGGATGAAATCAGAATTCTTAGAACATGGGTGAAGAATCCACTATGCTTGGAAGCAAGAAGTCTTATTCCATCAAGCATTCATCCTAGAGAGCTTAACTTGGACTGGTTAAACAAGATAAACTTCAAAGAAGCCTCTTCTGAACTGGCATTGTTGTAAAGAAATACTCTTTTGGAGAAAGAGAATCATCAGCTGAAGAAAGAGCTTCTGGAGCAGAAGCTGATGTTGTTAGAGTACAAGACTGCAACTGAAGCTCAACTGGAGGAAGCCAAGATTAGAGAAGAGAGACTTATCAAAAGCAATGAAGAGTTCAAACAAGAGATGAAGCAACAAGCTGAAGAAACTCAAAAGATGATGAAGCAACTGATGGAGATGATGAAACAAAAACAAGCCCACCCTAGCTTATTTTTTATTTCTTTATTTTCACTTGCTTCTGAACTATGTTAATGTTTTTGAATTACTGTTATTTCACTTGCTCTGATACATTGCTTCTGAAGTTGTTTTATGCTCTGATCATTTGTATTGCTTGCTATATGCTTTGATTAATACTTCTTAATATTATGTGCTCTGATTAATCCTGAACTGATTTTTTTTTTTATGCTCTGATCCTTTATCTTCATATTCTCACTTTTGTTTTATTCTTTATACTTTTTGTTAGTGGCAAAAGGGGAGTAGTAGATAGTATTTAAAGGCTCTGAGCCCCATTAATTTATTTTTCAAAAATTTAAATTAATAGGACCGTCTTCTCATCTCCTAATCTTTATAATGTGAGATTATTCTGAGAGTTAATTTATTTTTAAATGAATTTCATTAACAAGAATAGAACTCAGGGGGAGCTTACAAACCTCGCCTTAAAGTACTATTAGACTCAGGGGGAGCTTACAAACCTCATACCCAAATAGTCAACTTGTTAATTAGATTAACAACAATTGAACATTTTTAAATACTAATGTTTGTCATCATCAAAAAGGGGGAGATTGTTGGAACAAAATGTGTTTAACATTACCCTTAAGAGTTTTGATGATAACAAGGTATTAAAAAATTGTCAATTGGATATGCTAATATTTGTTCAAGTGTATAGGACCATAGACAAAAAATTTGAGATCTTTAATAAGTTCTAGAATAACAAAAGAAAACAAAGAAATAAACAAAAAGGAAGCTTAAAAGCATCTGAAGAGAACTGCTCCTGAAGTCAAAGTATTCCTGAAGACAAAGCGCTCCTGAAGTGATGACGTGTCATTAGAAGTGAGTTCATCAGAAGCTGAAGTTCATCAGAAGCGAGTTCATCAGAAGCTGAAAATCACCAGAAGCTACAGTTCATCAGGAGATGCAAACTTAAAGCTTCAAAAGTTGTTCAATGGATTCAATGTCGTTCAAGCATTGCAAAAGAGTGGAAAAGAAAAGCAACGTCTAATTCAAAAGGATTCAAATGCATTGGATGCTTGTTCTTTAGTAGAGCGTTGACAAAGTACAATTGTACGAAGTGTACAACCACTACCTCCACTACACAGAGTTTGTCTCTGCTACAAGACAAGGATAACAGCTCTGCCTACAACAATGTTCCTACATACATGGAATGCATTTGAAATTGATCTTTCATAGGACAACAATCATATCAGGCAATGAATCATTAGTGATTGATCAAAGCTTCAAACGACTCTTTTTGGATGTGCTTGCAATTCACAACGTTCATCTCACACCTCTATATAAAGGAGTGAAGACTTGAAGAACGTAGAAGACTCAACAACAATTTGAAAGCGCCTAAACTCTGTCAAAATTGTTCAGCATTCAAAAGTTCACTTAGAATTTATTTTCAAAGCTCATATCTTAAAAATTCTAGAGTCTTAAGAGTCTGTATCTGATTTGTATTGTGAGCACCTCTGATTGTATATCAAGTGTTCAGTGTCAAACATTTTTCTTTGTAATTTTGTTTGATTAAGAAGTCTCTTGCTTGTGTGCTTGAGCATAGAAGTCTCTTGATTGTGTTCAGGAGCATAGGAAGTCTCTTGCAGTTGTGCTTGAGCATTTGAAGTCTCTTGTTAAGTTTAGTAGTGAGCATTTGTAATCAGATATTACATTTTAATGAACTCTCCTTGGAAGTGCAAGGGGAACAGGACTACTTCCGGTTTGTGGAAGGAACCTGTATAATTGTTTTGTGTCTTTCTTCCTTCTCTCTTTGTTTTTATCCGCTGCAACCTAGTTTTGAACATCACTTCAGAGCTGTTCTTGAACTGCTTCTGATCAGTGTCTTTCAGCTTAAGAGAAAACAAAGAAAATCTTAACACAATTCAACCCCCTTCTTATGTTTTTCTCACCTTTAGGTTGTTCATAGAGTTAAGCGTCTATCTTGATCTTGGTTCATCTCTAAGGAGGATAGTAATAAAAATTCAGTCTTTCCAATTGGTGGACAAATCCAATTACTTGTTTTAATGTATCTAATTATTGTTGATCTATATTGGATTTCATGTACCCCTTGTACTACTTTAATATAATTTTGTTTATAAAAACATAGATTTAAAAACTTTTTTTTTTTGTCATGTTGGCCCTTTAAACATAAACAATGTTGGACCAAAATTCTTTTTTCATCTATGTATACCAAAATGTGATGGTAAGGTACCGTTTAATTCCATTGAACATCTATCCAGTATATACAACCACGGATGCTGCCATTCCTCCTCCTCATATGATTTCTCAATTACATCTGTCATTGATAACAACTTGCCAATATATACAATAAATGAAAGGATCATATACAACTAAGAAATTAAATAGCCCAGATTCTTTCTGTACGATTAAAGGTTGCACTGCCAGAAATCGCTCGAGAATAACACCTCAATATGGTTTCGAAAAACCACTCTTATATGGTTCGCAGACCACTCGAGAAAACCAACAGGGGAGGAAGAAAAGAACGGTTCGTCAACACAAACCGTGGGAGATGAGAAGGGGAGAAAACCAGAGAAGAGGATTCGATTCTCAGTTTTGGGATGAAGAATGAGAATCTCGAGACCTCTATTTATAGATGGGATTTCCGGTTCGCAACCCGCCGGTTTAGCCCACGATCCAGTTCGCGACCCGCCAGCTTTAACCCACGACCCAGTAACGGTCACCTACGACGCGGAAACGTGTGGAAAATGTGGAGCTGAGGCGCGCGTAAGGAAAACGTGGATGAGAGTTAGTCTCTGCGGAAATCTCGGAGCAAAAAAGAAATTGGAAAAGATTTTTTTATTTTCTGAGCCCAAAAAAATATTCCTTTTACGGCCCAAGCCCAAGCCCGGCCCGGCCGGGCCGGTCGGACGACGGCGGCGTCGTCGTCGCGCGTGTTATATATATTTTTGGCATGGCTCACTCCGTTCACAAAAGTGGGTACCCCAAGCACACACCCTTGGAGGTGATTTCCCACATATATAAACACTACTATAGTGTGTGATCTACCCAATGTGGGACATAGAAATTTTCAATTCACACTTTACACTAGTTTCTCCATCCTTGTGTTTACATTCCAAAGGCTCCCCAACCTCACTAGTATACTCCAAGTTTCTCCCAATGTACACTAGTGTTCCAACATAAATCATGTACAACTAAGAAATTAACTAGCAACCTCAAAGATTGAGCATTAATTACGTCTTATACACCAACAACACAATTTACATCTCATGAACAATAAGTGTGAAACAAAAATAGTCAGAACATGATTAATAAAACCATAAATTTAATAAGACCGAAGAGAGTTTGGCAAACTAGCAATGAGGGGCTTGCTTCAATCCGTACAACGATTTTTTCAATTAGCACACTAGTCTGGGTTGAGAAGTGTGAAAACTTAAAAAGGTGGCTTCATGTAAACATCCTCGTGAAGGTCACCATGAAGTAAAGTGTTATGGACATCCATTTGGTGAATCTCCCATTTCTTTTCTACTGCAACTACAAGAATTAAGCAAATAGTAACCATTTTGGTAACCGAAGCAAACGCCTCATTATAATTGATCCCTTCTACTTGATGATTCCAAATGATGACTAGCCTTGCCTTGTATCTTTCTATGGTTTCATCTGAACTATGCTTATGCACAACTTGTATGAAACAATATAGGAGTGACACCTTGTACCTTATATAGAGAAAGGGAGAATAGAACACCAGATTTATAAAGGTTTCCCCCATCGTCCTCGCTATGGGGCCTCTTCTACAAGATTCCACTAGAATTTTGAAAATGTTTACAAGAGTTTGTTACAAAGATTCCTTAAATTTATAAATCAACCAGATTTAAAATCTTTCATGATAAATAATCCCTCCAAAGCCTCTAGTCTTCAAGCCTTCTTGAAATTGGATAATCTCAAGGTCTTCGAATCTCAAGCTTTCATACAATCCTTCAATCTTCTTACCCAAGAAATCTTCTTTGTTATTGCCACGCTTCGATCCCCTTAAACCTTGATAAATTGAGAAACAACCCCCACAATTTCCTTTGGCGGTGAAAAGTACATCCCTTTGATTTAGATGCTTGATGATCCACCAAGATTCTTGAATGAAACCAAACTTACAATAACCATGTAACACCTTATCAATCTAGATCTCAAATCCTATAAGTGTTCTTAGAAAAAGTGTTTAATTTGAAGAAGTTTGTAGAAAGAGAGAGAGAAAAGTCTTGAGAGATATTTTGTAATTTGATTCAATGAGTGATATAATGAGTGGAGGCAAGTATATACAAGTGAGCGAGATGAGTTGGGCTCAAAATAAAACTGAAAAATGTGCGTTTTATTCAAATTAGAAAAGACCTTAATCGAATCAATAGTGTAATTTCTGAAATCTGGGTTGTTAAGAAGATTTAATCGATATCCATAAATTGTGATTTGATTTAGTGACTTACAGATGTAGATTGATTCGAATTACCATCAATTTGATTGAATCACAACTCCAAAGAGGAAATGAATTGAATCAAATGGCTTAGTGAAAGAATTAATTTGAATCAAATTGCTTGGATTCAAAGTATCCAAAGCCAAAAGTGATTCGAAACATAACTCTAGAGAGAATGAATGGATCAAATCAAATCGCTTAGTGACAAATAATGATTAAGATTAAAACTTCAGGAAAGGAATTTTTGAAGAATAAATGGACACCAAACTTATTTCCAAACTTTTCACTAACTTTCGAAACCAACATGTATGGAGTATGTAATCTAAATAGAACGAATGTTGTACAAAAACTTACTACAAAAACTTACTAATCGCATCAATCAAAACAAAACTAGAAAGACAAAACATCTTCAGGTGTGTAAGTAAAGCAATCTTCCTACTATGTATGGTGGTCTTAAACGCAAGAATGTGACTCTTAAATACAAAAAAAAAAAAAGTTATAAATATATTAATGCAAAATAAACATTTGAACAATAAAGTAATTTAATTATGGTCTTAGCAAATGACGGCAACCGAGATAGATCAGAAGGGCCCCAAGAAAAGCATCAAGTGTCGGTAAGGGGACTAGTACATCATGCTAATCAGACTCCTGAAGCTGCTCAAGCTGAACCTCACCATCATGCTCATGCTGGTAGTACGAATCTTAAGTATCATCATGGTAATGCTACTCAACAGGATCATAGTAGTGCTCCTCACTCACAAAGTACTAAGAAGGGTCAACAACCTAGAATGCACTTGTCTATGAGGTCTCCCCCAAACCACTCCTATGACTGCATCCCCCTTTTAGTAATAGGCTTTGTTGCCTGCCTCTCCCTACGTGCACTAGAGGTCATGGTCTCTTTGTTGAGTTTATGCCTATCTAGGTTGTCAGCCATATCTACACAACATAAAAAATGAAGAAAAATAATCAATGAAAAACTCATCCAAATATTTCATCAAATACTTGAAGTATAAAATATACTTTTTTTGGTTCATTAGGTTATTTCAAGTCTTAAACTACCACATTGACCTTAAATCTAGTCTAAACAACATTCACATCGCAAACATGCAATCATTTGATCATTTAGTACCAAAAAAATCAAAATTTAAATAAACATTAAACACTAACATTTTACCAATTTAAACAAAAAAGTCTAACATATAAAACAAAAATTCTAAATACAAAGGGATGTTTTACACTTATTTGTAATTTAATTGATGAGTTGTTTGAAGTTGAAGAAATTGAATAAAAGTTGGTTTGTGGGAGTATGGAGGGAGATAGGTGTGTATTTTGAGTTGTGAAGAAATGAGTTAACAAATATTGTTATTTTAGAATAAGACCAGAGCGCAACGATAATTAACTTTCACTGAAAAAAACGAATGACGGTCGTTGGAGGTATTTGGTATTTTTGGGATGGCTAGGGGAAAAAAACAGCATTATAAATAGAAATTTTCTGCAAGTAACCTCAAAGTATTTACCAAGAACATGGATTCAACTAACAATTTGATAAAATTTAAATGAAAAGAATTTAAGTTTAAGACATAAACTATGATACAATCCTTTTAATTACAATAAAGATCGTATCAACTAGTTCAAAAAAAATATAGATCGTATCATAAAATGTTAATAGAGAGATATGCAGAAGATTGGAGTAATTGATAAATCATTTGAAAAGAACTCGTCGCTTCTTTGACGTGAATGCACCAACTTTAGGCTCCTTGATTGTTATTGTGACGAAAAGGAAGGAAAAAATGTACCAAAAAATAATAAAAATAATTTTCTGAAGGAAAAGATAATAAAAATATGAAGAGCACACTATCTTTGACTTTTTAATTTATTTTAAGCTGGGTGATCACGAGGTTCTTTTTCTCCGTGAGTGTATTCATGATTATGCAATTTTTAAGGGGTCAGATTTAATTTACTCAGATTATAATTTTGATGGACTAATTTAATTTATTAAAAACAACACTAGATACTTTTTTTATTATCCAATCTTGACTTGACTGTGTCTAATTACATCCACTTCAAATTGAACCTAATCCAAATTCATATGATCCGGCCTGCTACCAAAAATGTTGGATTTAAGTTTTTATATAAAGTTTAAATTATAAAAATTAGACTTGAGTTGATATTTTTTTTAAATTAAACAAAGAATAAAAAGTGTTTTGAGGTTTGAATCATCGATCTTCATTGACCGCATGTAATTGAGCTCACCCCTAATTTCAATTAATCCAAATTCATATAATCCAGCCTGTTTAGCAAAATTGTTAGATCCAAGTTCTTTTTCTTTTTTTTTTAAGTAAGATCTAAGTTCTTATATAAAAGCTTAAATTAAAAAATATAGACTTAAGTTGATATTAAAAAAATTATTTATACCTTAGAACATCTACAATAAACTCTCATACTTGTATATAGGTTCTAATTGCGATTATTTTTTATGTGGCATGCTAACCGATGTTTCAGGGCCCTGGTTAAAAAGTCAAATATAGTAATATCTGCATTTTAAATAATAATCCAAAAAAGATAATATTTGTATTCAAAGCTGTTTAATCAATTTATTAAATGTTTCCTCTTTTGACTTAAAATTTCCTTTTTTAGCTTTAACCAGGACACTGGTTAGCATTACCCTTCTTTTATTTATACCTTAGAGAGTATTTTTTCTTTCATTTATACCATATCTCATCACAAGATAAATATTTGATGTCATATAACTAAAAACGTATTGGTCAAATTTGCAAAAAATAAGCTAAAGATTATCATAGTCAAGAAGTTGTGGTATGCCATAACAAGCTTCAAATTTTAGCTAGAATAACTATTTCTTCTTTTCCTCGCTGTCCTCCTGGATTTTATAGCTGTTTCAAATTTAACACAAAATTGAAGAATTTTATCTACACAATAAAGAATCTTATTTTGTACTACTTTCTTTCAAAAAGAGTATAAACCAAAAGTTAAATACTCTCTTTTCTTGGAAGAATATTTCCATAGCATTATAAACTAGCCATAATACATCATCCAATCCCTTAGTTTATTTTATCTTTTCAGTTTGGTTTCTAAACTATTAATTGTATTAATTTGGTTTCATAAGTCTTCCTCCGTTTACTAATGTGTCTCCGTTTACTAACGTGGTCCTCTCCGTTAATTTTTTAATACTTAATATTTTTGATATGATTTCAACCATTCGATTGCAAGTCTATTGTATACAACAGTGGACCACCAACACCTAACTATTTTTCTTTTCTTCTTCTCGTTTCCCTCTTCTTCCTCTTGATCTTCATCATCTTAAATATGAATATTAAAATTAAAATTGAAATGCAGCAACACATCGTGATAGAACCACCACCACAAATTCATTTATTCCTCACAAAGTTAGAACTTGGATTGGATCCCTAATTCACTTCTTCCTCCATTACAACACAGCAACACAGCAATACTCCAATCACAATCTCAATCTGAAAACATAGTAAAAGAAAAAAAGGGTCAAAGAGGGAGAGAGAAATAACATTAAAAGGGTGGTTTTTTCTTCCTCCGGAAATGGTGATAAATCTCCAATTCCCAATTTCTCAATTCGAAACCCTAATTTTCTTTCTCAGTTCCAACTTCCCAATACATTCAATGGCACCAAAGGGAGAAAAGAAGCCAACAGAGAAAAACCCTGCAGAGGAGAAGAAATCCACCGTCGCCGAAAAAGCTCCGGCGGAGAAGAAGTCAATCGCCGGAAAGAAGCTTCGAAAGGGAAAGGAAAGCGGTTCAGCCGCTAAATTAATGATAATTGGCTACAGAAATGTTTGCATTAAAAAATAAAAATAAACAAGCAAGGAGGATTGAAGGGAAAGTGGTTTGATTGATTTTTCAAAAGAAGATTAGGTTGATTTTGCAATGAAAAGAACTTAAATGAAAATGGAGTAATGGAACTAAATGGAAGAAGAATGGTGGAGGATAATGATTTTTTTTTTTTATTCTGAATTTGTGTTGCTGTTTTTTATGGGTTGTCATGATGATTATGTTGAAGATTATGAAGGATATGGGTTTACTATTACATACAATACACTTTCATAATCCAACAATCTTTTTTTTTTTTTTACACAAGATCAAGGGTTAAAAATAACAATTTAATAAGGTATATGGTGTATATCTATAATATTAGTCCATCTTATATATTTAGGGTTAAAAACTAACGGAGAGGACCAAAATAAGTAACGGCAGAATATATAAAGGACTAAATTAAAACACTCTATAGTTAAAGGATCAAACTGATAAAATAAAATAAGTTAAGGGACCGAGGATTGTATTAAATTTATAAACTAGTAGTCATTATTCGACATCCCAAAACATATTGACAAATTCTTCTTGTTTTTTTTTCCCTTAAATATTGACTTATTCCTTCTTCTAATAAAATGGATATCCCTAGATCTTTGTATCACCACCAAGTATACACAGTTGCAAAAAAATAAAAAATCTAAAATAAATATCTTACCCAACTTTCTTCAGGAATTATCTTATCCAACTTTTAATAATTGTTATATTTGCAAAAGAAAAAACTTCTTAATTTTTTTTAAAATTTATATCATTTTTCATTTTCATTATAATAATATTTTTTATTCAATATTTAATTAATACTATTAGTTATTTATTTATAATAATTTGAATACTTGCATTGAAGATAAAAACTAACACTCATATTGGATTAAAAGCACAAAATATGTCCCTAGAAAAATTACTTTCTCTCTCAAAAAAATACAGAACCTCTCGTCTATCTCTAAAAAATCTACCGATCTGCAACCCTCCTCCCTCCATATCCAAAGCGGTTGCCGTCACCATGTAACTCTGGCGAGTAGTGGTGCGATTGCCTTCAAGGTTGCACTACCCTTCTTCCCCGACGGGGTCGCAGCCACCTTAGGTGGTTTTTGTGGCGTCGTCGGCATCAGATCTGTACGGGAGGTTCTCCGTCGCGCCCTCTGGCGTCCTTCTTATGTCGTTGTCATTGTCTTCTGCTCGCCTCTTCCCGTCCGTCATGTTACATATGCGCAACATGGTAAACATCTTGAATGATGTCGGGTCTGTTGCCACTAGGTGGGTTTTGGTGGGTTGGTTCGCCGGTTGGCAGTGGTGGTTGTGGTATCTGGTGGATGTTGGTGTCTGGCTCGGGTCTCCGTGTTTGGTGGGTGGTGTCTGGAATGTCAGTGTGTGTTTCTATTGCTTTTGTCGTGTCTTGTTCTTCGTTTTGTGTGTCGTGTCCGTTTTCTTTGTTTTGTGTGTTGTGGGTGTGTCCTCGCCGGATCCGTGGATGACTGCCGGTGTTGAGCGGCTGCCGATTCTGTTGCTGGCTATTCCACTGTGGTCTTCTCCGGCGTGTGGCGTGGGTGTGTTGGGTGTGGTCTTCTTTGGATCTGTTGGCACCACAATTATGTGTTGGTGTTTTGCTCCTTCCTTTATTCGTTTCTTTCATCCGCGTTGTTGATATGTGGTGGTGGTGCGTTGAGAGTTGTTCTCCGCACCACTGTCGCTCGCTTTCTTGTGTTTTGTGTGTGTGTCGTGGTTGTTTCCGTCGTTTTGGTGATCTCTTGCTTCTCTGGATGTTACTTGGAAAGGTTTGGTGCATAGACGCTCCGTGTTGGCGGTAGTAGTCATTCATGCACCTTCAGTTTTGTAGTGAGAGGTTGGTCGTCGTTGTTGTGTTGTTCGTTTGTTTGGATCTTTTGTTTTTGTTCCGTGTTTCGTACGTGGAGAGGGGCTTGTGCCTTTTCCGTGCTGGTTTTGGCTACTGCTCATTCTTTCTAGTCATCCAAGTTCTATGCGTGTTCCCAACCTCCCCCTCGTCATCGGTCTTTGGTCGGCGGCGTCCCTTAGGTCTGTAAAGGGTCATGTAGTTGTGGTGGATCCAGTCTCTGGATGATTTGAGATTTTTCTCCTCCGCGAAGTTAGACGGTACAGTAGTTCAAAGGGTGGCGTTGAATAGGTGTTCAATGAGGTGCTTGTGGTGTTTGAGTTAGTGGCTTATCTTGGTATGTTTAGGTTCGAGCTGGTTTGATTTGTGCTACCGCTCCACCTGTTCTCCGTCTTTGAATTCGGCATTAGGATTTTGGTGGGCCGAGTTTGGATAGGATTAGGTGTCTACTCAGGTGGGTCGTGAGTTGAGGGGTGCCTTTTGATTTGTGTCGGAAGTCTGATGGGCCGATCACTTTTGATTCGAGATCGGGAGCTGGTTTCTTTGACGCTGGTTCTTTTGGCTTATTGATTTCTCCTCCGGCTTATCGAGTGTTGAGTGGTGGGCGAAGCTAATCGTTTGAAGTAACATATCGTCGTCGGCTGCTTTTCTTATCTCTATTTGTGGTGTTGGAAAATTGATTGTTGTTGATTTTTCAATAGGTGTTTTGGTGTATTTTTATTTTCTTTTTGGTATAATACTTGGGATTTAATTCCTTTTTATATATAATATATTTTGCCATTCAAAAAAAAAAAAATTTATAATATTGTCTAATCGTGCTTCTTCAAAAAAAAAAAAATTGTCTAATCACAAATTTAACATCATGGTCATCGCTTCATGCTTGTTCGAAATGGACTTTTTGGTTGGTTTAGATTGAATCCTCATACTCTCTTCGTTCAGCGACAAAGTTAACAAAAAAATTATGCAGAAACAATAAAATATTTTTAAAGCTTATGTATTAAATTTAAGGAAAAAAAAAATGTTTTTAGTCTCATAGATTATAACTTTTTTAGGTTTAGTCCTTACAGAAAATTTATTCAATTTTTGTCTCGATTTTTAAAATTTTACAAAAAAAAAAGTGTTTTTAGTCTTGTATTTAATCTCTAACAAAAAATTGTTACTAAAATGTAAATTAAAGCAACAATAAAGGATAAAAATTGACAATAGCTATTGAGAAAAGTTAGGTAAAATGCATTTCAAGAAGTCAATTTTATGACCGTAAAAAAAGAAGAAGTCAATATTATCTGTAATTGATCGTTTATTAAATAGATTAATAATATATTTTCCAATGTAAACAAATAGATTATTTGCAAGATTCTCATTTTTCATTTATTTTGTTTATGACTATTGTCTTAATGATTTTTACGGGTGAAAAAGTTTTCTATATAATTGGTATTGAGAGCGGAAGTATCAAATCAATATAAATAATCTTTCAATCATATAGTAATAATGTTACTTTATCATTTATGCTAATTTTTTATAACTGAATTTGTTTAGGGTAACTCAATGTTTATTATTTAAGATAGTCGAATATAAATTTATACAAACTAATTGAACAATGATATATTTTTTGGGGTAGCCAAGGCTACCCCTTGTCTAAGAAAGTATACACCCTTGTCTTCGTTTTAAATTATATGACCTTTTAATAAATTTTATTTGTTCCAAATTATATATCATTTTACAATATCAATTAAATTAGTGTTTATTTTTCTATTATGCTTTCCACTATTTATTATTTTATCTTTTCTCAATTCTTTTAATCTATGTTTTCTATATCATTAATAAAGGATATTTCTTAATATATGTAAAAAATTTAAGATGACATATAATTTAAGATAGAGGAAGTATAAACTATAAAAGACTTACATTGATACCAATGGATTTTTCTATCTTTTTATTGTTAATGTAATAAATGTTTGTTATAAGTTTCATATCAAATGAAAAGTAGACTTGATCTACGTGAAGACTTATACAATTAAAGAGTTTGTATAAAGATAGGGTCATGCTAATTGCAATACCGATTAAGAAAGTAAATATAGTAATATTTGTATTAAATATTTAAATAATAATTTAAAAAAGGTAATATTTACATTCAATATTGTGTAATTAATGTATTATCCTAAAATATTCTCTTTTAACTTCATTAAGTCCCATAAAGATAAAGATATACTCGTGATATTTTTAAACTCTCTAAAAGTCCTAGGACAAATGAAACAAAAAGGGTAAAAGACAAAAACTCAATTTTTATTTGAGTAAATAAGAGAGGAAAAAAAATCAAAACAAACAAAACACAAGATTCAAACACAAGTTTGCAAACTTAACTTTGAATAAACTTTTGTCAGTGAAAAAAAGTTTGAATACACTTTAATTCACAAATTAAACGTACAAAAGCAAAAATGACCTATTTACTTTTATTTGAAAATGAGTATATGAAAACAAAGTGAATGTAAGATTTTATACTACCCACCCAACAACACTCAAACTTTCAATTCACTCAAGAGCTTTTTTTCTTTCAGCCTAATGAAAAATACAAAACACACACTTCAATTGTAAAATAAAATAATTTTTCAAAAAGAATAAAAAAAATTAGTAAAAGAATAAAAAATAGCATATTCTAAAAAATAAAGGTAAAAAATTAGTTGTAAATCTAATCTAATCTAATCTAAACTCCAACAAATCAGTTCTCTCTTTAGAAACCATATCACTCCCTCAATCATCAATTTTTCACCATTCATTCTTTTTGTGATTTATCACCTACCAAACAAAACAAAAAAACTAAATCACAAAAAAGATAAAACAAAATAAAAAAAAACACATTCCAAGAAAAAAAAATAAAAAAAATTAGGGCATTGAAAATTGAAATAATAAAAAAAATTCTCACATTTATTTTCTTCCTTCAATTTTTTCCATTGTTCCCACCAAACACCATTCCCGCTCCTTCATTCATTCATTCATACTTTGTTTTCAAGCAAACGTGATTTTCACACTTTTCGGGTTTTGTCCAATTCTTAGAAGTTTCTTATTTTTTTTCTTTATCTTTTTTCCTTTTTTTTATTTGGTAAATTTTTCATTTTCTGAACTTTTTGTCGGAAAATTGATTCCCGTTTTCCGCTCCGGCGACCTTCGCCGCCGGCTGCCGTTGATTCTCCGACTGCGTCTCCTTCAAGGTCAGTAATTTTACATTTCGGTTTCTGTTCGTTGAAAATTTTCGTCAAATTTGGGGAAAGTAGGATTTTAGGTTAATTTTAGGTGAAATTGAAAAGAATCGATTTTTATTATTGGGGTTTAGGTTTTATTGTAGATGGAATTGTAATTTTGTTAAATTTTTTTGTTATTTGGTTTCAATTGTGTGTTTTTTGTTTTTGTGTTTAGGTTTTCTTGTGTGTGATTTGTTGATTTGCTGGAGAAGGTGGGTGGCATGAAGGTAGGGGAAGAGAATGGTTGTTGGTTGGAAGAAATTTTTGATTTTTGAAGAATTTTGATGATTTTTGTTACCTGATTTGTCATTTTGTTGAAAATTGAAGATATTGGTTGTAATTTTTGGATTGTTGGAAGGTTTTGAGTGGGTTTTGATTGATGGATTCGGAAAAAATTCCATCTCCGAGGGATTTGTTGAAATGTTGTGATTGTGGATGTAGTTGTTCTTTGGTGGATCAATGTTCTGAAAAATGGATGCGTTCTGTTAAGCGGAAGCACGATGAGTTTAAATTGGATAGCGAATTACCTGTGTCGTCGGTTGCGCGGGTTGATATTGTTAATGAATGTGTGGTGTTACGTGAGATGGTTAGTATGCAGCAGAGAACGATTCAGGATTTGAATGAGGAGTTGGAGGAGGAGAGAAATTCTGCGTCCACAGCTGCGAATGAGGCAATGTCGATGATTTTGAGGTTGCAGAGGGAAAAGGCGGAAGTTCAAATGGAAGCTCGTCAGTTTAAGCGTTTTGCGGAGGAGAAAATGACGCATGAACAGGAGGAACTTATGTCTTTGGAAGATTTGTTGTACAAGAGAGAACAGATAATTCAGTCGCTTACATGCGAAGTTCAGGCTTATAAACACAGGATGATGAGTTTTGGGTACACCGAGGATGAGGTGGAAGGTGATCAATATGATGATATTCCTCCATACGAATACCCTCCTTTAAAATGTAATGTCATGCATAATGGCATGGATGCTGATAATGACGACACTGATATTGAGAAATATGTGTTTGGCGAAACTCCTGATGACCGATTGAGGAGCTTGGAGAATAGGATTTCTCAAATGGAGAAAACTCCCACTTACAGCCAGGTGGATGGAGATTTTATAGGAAAAAATGTTCCAGAGAAAGTAATTGTTGGACAATCTCCAAATTTGACGAGGCACACGAGGAAATTTTCCTCTGACTCAGCAACGTTCGGTGGGATGTGTAGAGAAATAGGTTCGGTGGAGTCTCCCAAGAACAATAACAAGTATAAGAAGGAACATTTCTCTCAACCAGAGGACAATTCAAATTTGAAGAAGGTGGATAATGGTTCAGAAGGTGACGATACGAGTGACAGAATTTATACAATTGACTCTGTTCATTCTGGGGCACCGGATAATGGCTTTACAGGTTCCAAAGCTGGAGTTTTCGATGATTATACAACCAGTCCAAAGGAATCAGGGAATCATCATGCTGATTTCGAAGATCCCTACATTAAGAAGCTTTACATGAGGCTTCAGGCACTTGAGGCTGATAGGGAATCAATGAGGCAGGCAATCATTTCAATGAGCACAGATAAAGCACAGGTTGTGTTACTGAAGGAAATAGCTCAGCATTTGTGCAAAGAGATGTCACCGCAAAGAAAAATGAGTACGAGCAAGCCTGCAAGATCTCGGTACTTGTCAATTTTTAAGGTAATTTTATAAATCGAAATTATTAATATCAATGAAATGCACACTTTTCTGCCATTTCATCATTGTTTGCTTTTCAACTAATGATTTATTGCAGAAGTCTTTCAGCAAAAAAAGTTTTCTAGCGATCTATTCGAATTTTTCAAACATGCCTTAATTGGAAGCTAAATTTTGAAATGAATGAATGAAAAAAACAAGTGTTATTTAACAAAAGAAAAATAAATTATTAATGTTTATTGTATCTCCCTTGCTCCCTCTAAAGCTTCAGTTTCCCTGTATGTAAATGTTATCTAGGTTATTATAGACATTGCCTTTGTATACCGATCTTCCCCCCTCACAAAAAATACTCTGATCTACTGTATGTGTGTGTGTGTGTGATCTGGCAATGCATGCAGTTTTGTACTGATTCAATCCCTGATGAAAAAAAAATACATTTCATGGTAGATTTTGCAATGGCACTCACATCATTTCATCTCTTTTTTTTTTTTTTTTTTGTGTTTAGTGGATCACATCAATTGTTTTTTGGAGAAACAAAGCTCACCAAAGCAAGTAAGTCACCATAACATTTTTCCTGACTGAACATATATGAAATTATTTGTAATTTTGTCATTGTTACATGTGTTATCGATAGCGGAAAGCTAAAATTCCGCCATTTTAAGCCGCCATAAAACGCCATGGCACTGCCATCCTTTACAAACTGGCCATGGCCGATATTTGACAACACTGATTGTTACTAACTGTGTAGCATAGTGATGTGAGATTGAAATAATACATCATTCTCTTAACTACTTTACCCAGAAGTCCTTTTATTGAGAAGATAGTTCTTTTGAATTCAAGTGGCCTATGCTTATAAGTTATTTCCAAGATAAGGCATAAAAAAAAAAAAAAATATTAAACATTCAACCATTTCTTTATCTTTGAAAGTTCACCAGTTGTCATTGAAACTTCATGGCATCTAGCTTTGGTTTTCAAAGTGCGAATGGGAAAACACTTCTTAATTGTTGGTATAAAAAATAAAGCACCCAACATGCACTGTACTAACATTATCACAAATCCATACTCCCGTCTATATACATTAGTTTCCTCTTTAACCCACTTGGGTTGGCCCGGAGGTGTTGGGTCCTTGTAGTGTGCTCCTCCTTAAGGTCTTAGGTTCGATTCTCCTCGGTAACAATTTCGGTGGGCTAGTTTAGCTTCTTCCAAAAAACATTAGTTTCCTCTTTCTAACACCGGCAACATTTAGTGTGTTAGTCACCGGCAACATTAAGTCTGTTAGTTTAGAAAGAAAAGCTCTTACTGTACTTTTTGTTTTTTTGGAACTTCTTTGGTAGTTTTTGAAAGTTGGTGATTCCATATTGATACAGTTCCATCAAAGCATAGGCCTGTGAAAATAGCAATTCCACTGTGATGTTGTTATTAATTATGCTTCCTGGTTTAAAACAAAACAGATGCCTGTGAAACTACCCTATAAAATACCCTATAAAATTATTACCAAAGTTCAGTTTGATGATCCTACCAATTTCACAAATTTATATATACATGCATATAGAATCATATGTATGCATATATCAACATAATTTGGTAAATAAAAACTTCAAATCACACCCAAAATTCTATAATCTATATAAACTCAAATTTAGGATAAGATTCAAAACATAAATCATACAAAAGTCACAAATGCCACAAACAACTAAAGAACTCCCCATAAGCAAATCTAAAACATCAAAATGTAATCATAATCACAAGTCACTCGAGTCTCACTGTGCAAAACAGTAGTGAAGAAGAGAACTTTGCTCTCTTGCATCCAAAACAAACCAGGGTGAAAAAGGGAGTAGAAAACTACATTAGAGAGGGAATTCGTACACATAGAAAATTGGACAGTTATCCACTAATATATAGGATTAGTTGTTCTTTCTAAACTAACAGACTTAATGTTGCTGGTGACTAACACACTTAATGTTGCCGGTGTTAGAAAGAGGAAACTAATGTTTTCCTATATCCAAAATAGCGATGTTCTCCTATATCCAAAATAGAGCAGAAAACTACGTTAGAGAGGGAGTTCGTACACATAGAAAATTGGACAGTTATCCACTAATATATAGGATTAGTTGTTATGAAACAAACTGTTGTAGTCACAGCTAATGAGGTGTTTAAAGTGTTATTTTGGGTTTTAAATCCCAAAAGATGCGTTTAATGAACCGGGTCACAAACCCTACCCATGAAAACGTATCTGAGAAACCCAATAACA
Source organism: Medicago lupulina (assembly GCA_958299785.1). Classification (NCBI taxonomy): domain Eukaryota; kingdom Viridiplantae; phylum Streptophyta; class Magnoliopsida; order Fabales; family Fabaceae; genus Medicago; species Medicago lupulina. The sequence goes on along the minus strand of OY283141.1, from coordinate 28,631,794 downwards.
GAATTGGCAGATTCGCACGATTCCACCGCGCCCATGATTTATCGTGGGGATCCCAGCTGCACCCCCAATTCCAGCCAATGCCATACACGAACACACCAAGGGGTGGCAAGACCGTAAAACCATACGATCATATGATTCATACCATGGGCATAATACTTAAATAGCAATTCCACTGTGAAGTTGTCTGTTAATTATGCTTCTTGGTTTAAAACAAAACAGATACCCTGTGAAACTACCCTATAAAATTATTACCGAAGTTCAGTTTGATGACGTCTGTTAATTATGCTATCATGTTTTTTAGAGGAGTGCTTAGAACACATTCTGTAAAACTCTTTTTCGACACACTTTTCTATTGATTGAAATTCAAATGGACCAACCCTCACTATTTTTGAAAATCGGTCGCACTAAATCAAGCGGTCCATGAATTCCAATTTCCAACTTAGAATAGAGTGTGTTACAATGAGTGTTAAGGATATCATGCTTAGCATAGGTTATGTTTACTGTTGTGTATATGCAGAATAATGATAATGCTTGACAAGAAAATGTCTATCATCTATTTTTTTTGTGAGCAAAATTGTCCATCATCTGAAATGCTTGCAACTGCTGTAGGTATATGTTTGGGCTACCAACCGACAGTATGGGCTTGCTACTGCTCCTTGACAAAAGAACAAATGCAAGGCCACAAAGATGTATTTCAAGTACACAAGTGGGAGATTAATTCGCAGTTTTCAAATTTCGGAACACCAACTGAATTGTAGTAACACTATAATACGATAAGATTTTTTAATTTTTGTTTATCCTCCCCATATCTTTCTTGCTGGAAAAGGGGTGTTTGTGCAGTGTTCTTTTAATCTTTTAATTTGAAATTGAAAGTAATTTGTTGGTTGTTTCTTGAAACTTGAAAGTCATATGACATATGAGCATTCTCTCATTTGGTTGGTTGTTGGACAATCTTCTTTTGTACATAGTGTATTATTGGAAGCTCTCACGCTTCATGCGATTCCTATTCTCAACCCGACTCTACTAAGGGTATTGTAGCTTTATGTGTTGAGAGTTGAACATTCAAATGTACCATAACTTTAACTACCACAACTTCAGTGCAGAAGTGATAATCTTGCATATTACCTTGTATTCTTTTTTATTTATTGATTTCATGCAAAGTTAGTTGGCTCTCCATTTTTTTTTTTTTTTTAATTAGACTTCTCATGCCTGTTTGTTCGATATTAATTACTAAGATACAGTTTGAGGTTAAAGATCAATTTATACACAGTACTTCAGCATTACAATGATTAGGTGTAATGCTGCTGCTGCTCATGAAATTCTGTTTATTTTGTGGAGCTCCCATGTCCAAAACAATCAATATGTGACAGAATCAATAAAACAGTATTGTTGAGCATAAGAGAAGTTGCAAGTAATACCTGGAATGTAAACTTCCTCACTTCGTTTAGGCTTATTTAATTATATTTTCTTTGGAGCTTAAAATCACTCAAATTCTCATTCTTGTGTTGGAAACCCTCGTTTACTGGGAGATACACTTGGATCTTTTCAGAAAAATATTGAAATAGGACCTAAAAGTAGAACAACTAGACAATTTAAAAGTTTAAACAATGGTCAGCGTAGAAGTATACAAGCAAGTGTGACTACTATAAAATGACAGTTCATGTAAAAAGGTGTACGCTTAAAGCACTTGTTATCATTTGCTCTTTTTTTTAATATAAAAAAAATAGAGAAAAACATCATTATTTGTTCTATTAAGTCCCACCAAAAGAAATAGAATACGTTTGTTCTATTATTTGATATAAAAAAAGGAAAATGCTAACAAGTGTCTTAAGGGTATTGTTTAAGCATCTAAAAGTATCAACTTTTGTATTAAAAATTGTACGGTTATGTCTTTAACAAGTGTTTGACTTATATTTTTAATACATAATTTCTTTTTGTGGGTTCCTTAAACAATGCCCTTAAGACACTTGTTAGCAAAAGAAATATGTGAGAAAGTGGAGAAAGAATGGTAAAAAAGAAACATGTGAGAAAGTGAGGAGAAAAAATGGTAAAAAGTGAATAATTATAATATATTTATTGGACAAAAATGCCCATGTTATATTTTTATATTATAAATACTGTTTTTTTTTTTTTTTACGTTATTATAAATACTGTTAATACAAAGAAAATAAGGATAGATCTTGGATCAATAGCTAAAGAATTTCCTAAGCTAATAATGTATACTGAAGAAAGGCACGTGGCACAAAATATTACTTTCTGAGTTTTAAAATAAGATAATTAAGAAAGTTGATTATTGTGTTAATTTTGTTGATAATTTTTAATGTTTTACAACTTTAACCCTTGTTATGAAAGAAAATTAGCTTTTTTTTTTCATAGAGTATTTATTATATATTACAAAAAATTATTTTTTTGAAACAAACTAAAATGAGATTTATATTATAAAAAAGGTTAATTTACCGTGTACAAGACATGCAAAAGGCAAACCAACCCTCAACTGTACAACACAAAGGTGCTAATCAACAAGAGCACCAAGAAAAGAATAAAGCAAATTACATGGTAACACCCATACAAGGGAGTTGATGTTTCTACCGGTCATGATAAGTATAGCTAAATCATGGTTGTAATGATTTCAACCACACAAAAGAGGCTAATTTAACTTTATCGGCTAAGGAAGAAGGATCACAAGCTAACTCTTTGAAAACGCCATTTAATAGAGATCTAATAATCAACAAGGCATATTGAAATCAAACACCAATTTATTAGAGATTATGTTTAAAAAGAAATTTTGGATATACAATTCATTGATACTGAACATCAGTGGACATATATATTCATTAAACCTTTGAAGGTGAGAAAAACACAAGAAGAGGGGGGGGGGGGGGGGGTTGAGTGTGTTAAGATTTTCTTCGTTTTCTCATCAGAAGCAGTTCAAGAATAGCTTCTGAAGTGATGTTCAAAACTAGGTTGCAGCGGATAAAAACAGAGAGAGAAGGAAAAAAGACACAAAACAATTATACAAATGCTCTCTAAAATGTAGTATCTGATTACAAATGCTCACTGCTAAACTTAGCAAGAGACTTCAAATGCTCAAGCACAACCGCAAGAGACTTCCTATGCTCCTGAACACAATCAAGAGACTTCTATGCTCAAGCACAATTGTAAGAGACTTTAGAATTTATAAGATATGAGCTTTGAAAAGAAATTCTAAGTGAACTTTTGGATGCTGAACAATTTTGACAGAGTTTAGGCGCTTTCAAATTGTTGTTGAGTCTTGTTCATTCTTCAAGTCTTCACTCCTTTATATAGAGGTGTGAGATGAACGTTGTGAATTGCCAGCACATCCAAAAAGAGTTGTTTGAAACTTTGATCAATCACCAATGATCCATTGCCTGATATGGTTATTGTCCTATGAAGGATCAATTTCAAATGCATTCCATGTATGTAGGAACATTGTTGCAGGGAGAGTTGTTATCATTGTCTTGTAGCAGAGACAAACTCTGTGTAGTGGAGGTAGTGGTTGTACACTTCATACAATTGTACTTTGTCAACGCTCTACAAAAGATCAAGTATCCAATGCCTTTGAATCCTTTTGAATTAGTCGTTGCTCTTCTTTTCCACTCTTTTGCAATGCTTAGACGACATTGAATCCATTGAACAACTTTTGAAGTTTTAAGTTTGCATCTCCTGATGAACTGTAGTTTCTGGTGATTTTCAGCTTCTGATGAACTTGCTTCTGATGAACTTCAACTTCTGATGAACTCGCTTCTGATGACACGTCATCACTTCAGGAGCGCTTTGTCTTCAGGAGCACTTTGACTTCAGGAGCAGTTCTCTTCATATGCTTTTAAGCTTCCTTTTTGTTTATTTCTTTCCTCTCTTTTGTTTTTCCATAACCTATTAATGATCACAAATTTTTTGTCTATGGTCCTATACACCTGAACAAATATTAGCAAATCCAATTGACAATTTTTTAATACCTTGTTATAAGCAAAACTCTTATGGGTAATGTTAAACACGTTAGTATTTAAAAATGTTCGATTGTTGTTAATCTAATTAACAAGTTGACTATTTGGGTATGAGGTTTGTAAGCTTCCCCTGAGTCCAATAGTACTTTAAGGTGATGTTTGTAAGCTCCCCTTGAGTTCTATTCTTGTTAATTAAATTCATTTAAAAACGAATTAACTCTCAGAAAAATCTCACATTATAAAAATTAAGAGATGAGAAGACGGTCCTATTAATTTAAATTTTTTGGAAATTAAATTAATGGGGCTCAGAGCCTTTAAATACTATCTACTACTCCCCATTTTGTCATTAACAAAAAGTATAAAGAATAAAACAAAAGTGAGAATATGAATATAAAGGATCAGAGCAAAAAAAAATCAGTTCAAGATCAATCAATAACAATATATCAGAGCACAAAATATTCAGAAGCATTAATCAGAGCATATAACAAGCAATACAAATGATCAGAGCAGAAAACAAGTTCAGAATCAATTAGCAATGTATTAGAGAAGTATTTCAGAAGCATTAGCATAGTTCAGAAGCAAGTGAAACAAAGAATAAAAAACAAGCTAGGGTTGGGCTTGTTTTTGGAGCATCATTTCCATCATTTCCTTCATCATCTTCTGAGTTTCTTCAGCTTGTTGCTTCATCTCTTGTTTGAAATCTTCATTGCTTTTGATAAGCCTTGCTTCTCTAATCCTGGCTTCCTCCAACTGAGCTTCAGTTGCTGTCTTGTATTCTAGCAGCATCGGTTTCTGCTCCAGAAGTTCTTTCTTCAGCTGCTTGTTCTCTTTCTGAAGAAGGGTATTCCTTTGCAGCAGTGCTAGTTCAGAAGAGGCTTCTTTGAAGTTTATCTTGTTTAGCCAGTCCATATTAAGCTCTTTAGGGTGGATACTTGAATGAATGTCACTCCTTGCTTCCAAGCACAGTGGAGTCTTTACCCATGTTCTAAGAACTCTGACTTCATCCAAGTTGGAAACCACTCCCTTCAGCCATTCTTGTAGCTTTGCCTGTGCAAGATCTTGAGCATCAAAACAGGATCTTTGAAGTTTTGAAAGAACAAATTCCACTTTTTCCTTCAATCTTGTCCACATCTTTTGATAGCTGTCCTCATGAATGAGGTTGTTCCTTGCTTGAACAAGATTGTTCAGCTCCTGAAAGATACCTTCACATACATTTGCTAAAATAGTTGAATGTAGGAATAAGGTGGGTGGAGAGGGGACATTTGTTTTTGCAGGAGCTACAGGTTGAATAGCTAGGTTTGATGATGAATGTTGGTCATTTGAGGAGGTTTCAGGGTCAGTTTGAATATTGGTTGTTGTTGACCGGCTATTTATGATTAGTTCATATGCACTCTGTTTAGAAACAGTTTGTTCAGGAACAGTTAGCTCAGGAATAAGAATAGAGTCATTGTTGGTTGTTGTGGCCATCTCGGGGTTTGGTTCATGTTGTGGGGGGTATTCTGTCATAACTTTATCAGAAGCTATGTCATAGGCTATTTGTGAGTTTGACACATATTCAGGCAGTTCACCTGAATAATGGCTTTCTAAGTTTGGGATGATTGATTGTTTAGGAATTTCAGTGGTTTGAGTTGTTGGTGAGTTTGGTGTAGGTGATGATACGATTGTGTTTGCAAGATCTGTCCCTACACAATCCCCTTCACCCTCTGCAGCAGCAGATATAGATTGAATAGGTTCAATCACAGGTGGTTGTAATGGGTGATCTACAGGTAGATTCTTGCATGCATCAATTCTCATTTGTTGCATATCAATTATCCTCTCTTGAACAGAGGGATACATTGGCACAAATGTATCATGGTCAAGCTTTTTAGTGGTTTTGGTTGATGGTGATGTGGGTAAAACTTTGTTAAGAGTGGAGTAAACTCTTTTGATGATGATGATGAGGGTGAGTTTGACCTAATGTCAGATGGAGAACTGGATCCTAATTCAACTATCTCAACATCAGTATGTGAAGTTTCAAAATTACCTTCAGGAACTTTTGGACTGTCAGAAGCTTCTGATGCTGCAGTATTTCCCTCTTGAACTTCTTCAGCAGTCACCATAGCCAGACCTTCAGCTTCAGTTGCTGCAAGCTCTTGCACAACCTCAGCAGCCTTGATTATTTCTTGAGCAGCTGCTGCAGATGATTCTTTGGTTAGAACCTCAGCAGGTATTTCAATCTGCTTGGCCAGTTATAAGGCTTTCTAAACAACATCATCATTGACCTTCTTCCTCCTAACCTCCATTGTCACAAGTTTAGTAGCTTCTGCAATCTGATCTTCTTCTTCAACATATCTTGACTCCTTCAGTTTCCTAACAATGTGCTTTCTCTTCCTCTTTGGAATAGAAGGCTGTTCAGGAGCAGACTGTGAAGTAGTAGCAGCCTTACAACTTCTTGTTCTTCCAAGTAAGATCATGTCAGCTTCAAGATCTTCAACCTCTTCCTAAATGGTTGCTACTTCAGAACCAGTTGCTTTAGAAGCTTTATCCTTCTTAGCCTTCTTTGGTTTTCTAGCAGGTTGTTCTAAAGCTTCTTCTAGGTATTCAGCTTCTGTCAGAGGCTTTCTCTTAGTCTTTCTGCTCTTAGCCACCTTGACAGTACCACCATACATCTCTACTGGAATATCTTCCAGTTGGATTTCTTCTCCTGTGCTTTGGAGATGATCATGTATGTAAAACAATTGAACATCTAATGGATCTTGCTTGCAGATAGGGGGAAATCCTTCCATCAGATTTGAAGAGACTCTGGATTCCTTTAGGTCTGTATCCAGATTTGTGATAGCTTCTTGTTTGATCAGCCTCATGTTCCCCAGGGTGCTTCCATTGATGATCTTACCAGTGACTGTGTCCAACATATCATCTATGAAGCCTCTTGTTTCACTTAGACCTTTTAGAAATCCTCCTTGATTGAGAATCTCTGAGATCAATCTTCCATAGGGGATCCATGACCTGTTGATTAACTGACTCTCCTTCAGAGTCTTGATCATGTGCTTGAAGATATATTTTGGCACGCTGGCTTTCTCTTTCTTGATGAAGAAGTGCAGGAACACTCTGTGCTCAAGAGATGGTTGATCAGAACCTCCTCCCTTGGGCAACAGGTTCTCATTCTGTATCTTCAACATCATTTTCTTCTCCATAGAAAGGTTGTTGTAGGAGCCTTTCTTCTTACTGTTAAACATTGTTTCATTAATAGTTTCATTCCAAGGGCTCTTCTTATTGTTGTCCAGCCCATATTTGAAGTTACCTTCAGAAGCCCTACCAATCACATAGGCAATAATTTCTTGGTTGATGAAGACTGGAACACCCATTATACTCGACCTGATCTCAGTATCCACAAATGGTTTCAATCCCATTTCTTCTCTTGTTTTGCCTTCTAGAGAAGGATCAATCAAAACTTTCTCAGATTCTTCCAACTTAGCAGCGTGTTTATCATAAACAGAGGCTCTTACCCATAAGTGTTTTACCAGGTTCTCATATGTTGGACCATTAAGCATGTTGAAGTAGTGAATGAGGTCCTGAGACTCGTAATAACCTTTGATGTCGCAGCCACGGTGTAAGAGAGATGCGAAATCAACTGGTCTCTCCACTTGAACAGTTAACTCCCATTCTTCTAGAGACATAGTTCTCCCTCTAATTTCATACGCCGGAGCTTCTTCCTGAGTAGTAGTTCCTTGAGTTGTATCTTGAATAGCTGATTCTGGAACAGTGCTTGAAGATGCCATTGATGATGATGATGATGAAGTTTTAGGGTTATAAGATTTTGAATTGGGGAAGAAAGTGTCTCACTTCGTAGAGAGTAGTTTGAGAATAGAAAGTGTAGGTAGTGAAGTAAGTAGTGTGTGATTTGTCTAAGTGTTTTGAGTAAAAACGATTGCAATTTTAGTAGGGGATAAACAAACACAACATTAATGACAGGTTGGGGCACGAGAATAATACATTCAAAGCATAAACATCATCATAGCCCTCTTAAGTTACACACCAATACAAATAAGCCACGTTAGCAAACTTCAGATGCGCTATCTAGTTAGTGGGACAGGTGTTACTAGAAGCAACCCCAACAATTCCACTAACTCTACTATTTAGAAGCACAAAATCCAACTACTAAAGTTAAAGTGCTGATGTCATCTTTAGAAGCACATTTTCCTCAGAATCTCAGTTAAGAGCTTTTGATGGACCATAGCTTCTGAACTGACTTCAGTACCTAACATCTAGTTTAGGAGCAAGCAATTTCAATCAGACACAAAGTGCATGCTCAAATTTTTCTTTATAAAATCAAATCTTTCAACAGGTAAAGGTTTAGTGAGTATATCAGCCCACTGATGTTCAATATCAATGAATTGTATATCCATAATTCCTTTCTGAGCATAATCTCTAGTAAAATGGTGTTTGATTTCAAAGTGCTTGGCTCTTGAATGTAGAATTGTATTCTTTGACAAACAAATAGCAGCAGTATTATCACAAAAGATGGGAAAACTGTTAGCATTAATCTGATAGTCTTCCAACTGATGTTTCATCAAGAGTAGTTGTGTACAACAACTTGCAGCTGAAATGTATTATGCTTCTGCTGTAGACATTGCAATAGTTGCTTGTCTTTTGCTAGCCCAGGATATCAGATTCTCTCCCAGGAACTGACAATTACCACTGGTTGATTTTCTTTCAATCCTGTCACCAGCATAATCAACATCACATAATCCAATCAACTTATAATCTAACGATTTCCTATAAAGGAGTCCAAGATTAGTTGTTCCTTTCAAATACCTGAAGATTCTCTTAACAACTGTTAAATGAGATTCCCTAGGATCTGACTGGAATCTTGCACACAAGCATACACTGAATAAAATATATGGCCTAGATGCAGTGAGGTATAACAAGGAACCAATCATACCTTTATACAGCTTCTGATCTACCTTTGATCCAGTATCTATTTTGCTTAAGGTGCAGGTTGGATGCATTGGAGTGTTCATCACTTTACAATCTTCTAGCTTGAACTTCTTCAGAAGTTCCCTTGTGTACTTAGTTTGATGAACATATACTCCATCCTTACATTGATTGATTTGAATGCCAAGGAAGAACTTCAATTCTCCCATCATGCTCATTTCAAATTTATCCTGCATTAACTTAGAAAATTCCTTGCAAAGAGATGCATTCGTAGAACCAAATATTATATCATCAACATATATCTGCACAACAAGAATGTCTTTCTCAAGAGTCCTTCTGAAGAGTGTTGTGTGAACTTGACCTTGTTTAAAATCATTTTTAATCAAGAAATTACTTAGTCTATCATACCAAGCTCTAGGAGCTTGTTTCAAGCCATGTAGTGATTTCTTGAGTTTATAAACCTAGTCATGATGCTTAAGATCCTCAAAAACCAGGAGGTTACTTGACATACACTTCTTCTTCTATGACACCATTAAGAAATTCACTCTTGACATCCATTTAATATAATATTATGCCATGATTAACTGCATAGGATAGAAGTAACCTGATTGCTTCCAATCTTGCAACTAGAGCAAATGTTTCAGTGTAATCAATGTCTTCTTGTTGACTGTAACCTTGTGCAACAACTCTAGCTTTGTTTCTGATTACTTCACCTTGTTCATTCAGCTTGTTTCTAAATACCCATTTTGTTCCAATAATGTTCTTATGAGGGGGTTTGGGTACCAGATCCCACACATCATTTCTTTGAAACTGATTATGCTCTTCTTGCATAGCTAATATCCATCCATCATCTGAAAGTGATTCATCATCTGAAAGTGAAACTGATAACAATCCTATCATAGACTCTTCTTGTCTGAAGTATGATCTTGTTCTTTTGGGACTGTCTTTGTTTCCAATGATTTGATCCTTAGGATGTGAGCCATCTTGAGCTTCATCAGAGGCTACTTCATCTTGAGCTTCTGAGGTTGGTTCAGCTTCTAGACTAACTTCAGAATCACTAGTCTGATCAGGTTCTGGAGTATCTTCAGTAACCTGTATATCTGCACAACTTTCATCTTGCTCTGGAGTTTCACTTCCAGGCTCTTTGTCATCAAATTTAACGTGCATAGATTCTTCAACACAAAGTGTCTCTGAATTATACACTCTGTATGCCTTTGACCTTTCAGAGTAACCTAAAAAGATTCCTCTTTGGGCATTGGCATCAAATTTCATTAGGTAGAGCTTGTTATTTAGAATGTAACAGGTACATTCAAATTGATGAAAGTAAGATATATTGGGTCTTCTTCCCTTAAAGAGTTCATATGCAGTTTTCTCCAAGATAGGTCTGATATAGATCCTTTTTTGAACATAACATGTTGTATTCACCGCTTCTGCCCAGAAATGTTTAGCCAAATTGTTTTCTGAATCATGGTACTAGCCTTGTAAAGTTCTATTCTTTCTCTATACAACCCCATTTTGTTGTGGAGTTCTAGAAGAAGAGAATTCATCGACAGTTCCATGTTTTTCACAAAAAGTTTCAAATGGCTCATTTTCAAATTCTCCACCATGATCACTTCTGATTTTCAAAATCTTCATTTCTTTTTCAGACTGTTTTTGAGTGCAAAGGTTACTGCATACATCATATGCATTATCTTTACTTCTCAAGAATTTTACCCAAGTCCATCTGTTGTAATCATCAACAATGACTAGTCCATACTTGCTTCCATATATGCAGTGTTAATTGGTCCAAATAAATCAATATGAAGCAGTTCTAAAGGTCTGGAGGTTGAGACAATGTCTTTAGCTTTAAAAGATGATTTCATAAATTTTTCTCTTTGGCATGCACCACATAGTGCATCTGAATGATAGTCAATGTTAGGTAGTGTTATCGCGATTTTCGGGTGTCAAATCATTGATTAGATCTGAACCTTTCAATCATTGATATCTCTATTTTTTTGGGGAAAGGTAAAATCGAGAGAAAACCTTAGAAATTCCGAGTTCGGGGCTGATTTCACTACGGGAAGGTGTTAGGCACCCGCAATGACTATAGTATCCTATAGGAACCGTTTTACTATACTTTACGTATACGCTTTGCTTTTATTGCTATTTGTAAAAAAGAGGGGTTGATTTTAAGAATGAGAGAAAGAAGATTTTGGGTTGTTTTTATTGGACTTGGAGAGATTTTGAGTCTCTTGCCTACATACCCTTTTAAGGGATCAAAATTCCATGTAGTTCTCTTCCAAAATGTTTTTGTGGGTTTAATTTGCTTTTTAAGTTTGAAAAAGATTTTGAAGAAGGGAAGGAGGCCGTATAGGCATTAGAATTAAAAAAGAAAAAGAAAGCATTTGGTTGGTTCAATTGTTAATGAAAGCGGTTAAAGTTGGAAATTAATTGCATTTTGATTTGATTAAGAAAATAAAGGGAAAATCCTTTGGAGCTTTGACTCCAAGGTTTATTTGGAAAATATTTGAAGTGATGGAAGTTATTTATTTTTTCTAAAAAAAAGATTAATTTTCTCTAAGTATCGCGCATCCTAAACATACACCTAAACGATAAACATACAACGTGTGTGCGTGTCGGTGCGTGTGTCGGTGTACATCATTATAGTCCATAGTCCTTTACATCGGGTCCTAGTTTACATTCTATGATCTTGCTTGAAAGTAAAGAAAAGTAAACTATCTAAACATTGCATGAGAATCAGTTGAACGCTCCATGAAAGGGGTTAAAGGAAGAAATAGGAATGAGATGAGATGCTTAGTATGCATGAGACATAGAGTAGAGTGGTTAGTAAAACAAGATGAAATAGTAATGCAATACTAATCCTAAACCAAACGGTAACTATCACAAAGATTGGCATGAAATCACACTAAACAACATTGCAAAATATCACATAATTGCAAAACATCACAAAATGGTAATCAAGAATCAAATTTAACAAGAAAGTGGAAATATCACAAAATAGTAATCAAGAATCAAATTTAACAAGGAAATGGAAATATCACAAAAATAGTAATCAAGAATCAAATGTAACAAAAAATTGGAAATATCACAAAATAGTAATCAAGAATCAAATGTGACAAGATTGCAAAATATCACACAATTGGTATCAAGAATCAAGTTTAACAAAATTGCAAAATATCACACAATTGGTATCAAGAATCAAGTTTAACAAAGTTGCAAAATACCAAAAAAATCTAAGTTTAACAACATTGAGAATGTTACAAAAGCATCAAACTTAACACAATTCAATGAGCTATTATGAGAACAGGGGTAAATCACCATGGAATCAAGTGCTAACCACCAAAATCATGGGACAAGAATTTGGATGAGCAAACATGCGAGAAAATTTATAAAAAAACACAAGATATCCCAATCAAATGAGAAATTAGCACTTGCCAAATTTTCATCAATTTTCACATGTAAAATATCACAAAACAGTCACAAATATATCAAGAACGCATAGCAATTTTTTGGAATTTTGTGAAGAAGTCAAGACGCACAAGAGGTCCAAATAACAAACACAGGGGTGCACATAACAAGAAAAACTCAAGAAATTGAAAGAAAACCAAAAGCCTGCGGGTAAAAAGCCCAAACCCACGGATCTGATGGATCCGGATCAAACTAACGCTCCAGGAGCGTTGGATTGATCCAGATCCATCAGGATCTTGATCAAACGGCCAGGAATAGGAGAGAGTGGGTCGAGTTTGGGTCAACCCGACCCAAGCACATATATAAAAGGGTTTCAAACCCGTTCCCCTTCATTTTTTCAAAACCTTTCCCTTTCTTCCTCTCTTCTTCTCCGCCGTTCTCTCTTCTCTTCACAAACCCTAACCCTAATTTCTCAAATCTACTCAGAAGTTGCTTATTCATGGCTTAATTCGTTCGCTTTATCATTCTAATCATGAATCATTCAAAAGAAATTGTTTTTCACCGTTGGAACAATGTGAATCTTTCGTTTTCGTCACTGTAAGTTCGAACTGTTCAGATTCTTCATGTTTTTGGGATGAAATCGTTGTAAACCGCAAGGATTCGCTTCGATTCACACTCGTTGTGGATCTTGAAACGTTTCTTTGATTTTTCAAATGATTTTTGTGTTAGGGTTAGGGTTTGGGATCAGACAGTTCGAACTTGATACGGATTCACATGGTTCTGGATTCTGCGATGGTTTTCAGTGAGAAGAGATGGAGTTTAGACGTTACCTGAGTTTTCTTGGAAGGTTTTAGGTCGCTCCTATGATCCTCGGCTTCGAATCTTCGCAGGTGAAACCGGTTTCCTTTCTTTCTCTCTTCTTTTGGTTCGGATCCTGTGAAATCCTTTGCCTCTTCTCCTCCTTCTTCTTCTCCGATCTATGGCCTGTGATCACGCTCGTAGTGCGCTGCTCCCAGTAGCGTGCTCGCGTTGGATTGCAGGTGCCACGATTCAGTGATGAGAATTCGCGAGAATCTCTGAGAATTGCTCCAATTTGTGCTGTTTCTGTGCGAATTTCGTTTCTGTTTGATTCTGTGGGTTGAATTTCATGGTGAATTTGTGGTTTTTGGTACAAAATTGATCTGGATTAGGGTTGAATGTGAGTTAGGGTTTCATGAATGTTCTTGAAGCTTTTGGTGAATTTGTGAGCTTTGATCCGTAACTGTCAAGAGAGAGAAAATGGATTCTGTTTGTTGTTGATGTGGCGCTGAACTGTTGATTCTTCTCACACGCGTGGCCTTATATAGGCTGCCATGTGGACTCTGACCCAATGGGAATGTGACACGTGGAATTGAACACCTGCGTGGCCTTGGACTTGAAATTGGACCAATCTGCAAATTTGAAAAGAATAGGACCTTTTTGCAATTTGTAAAAAAAATGGACTGTTTTTAAAAGAATTAAAGAATTTGACTGTTTCTAAAAGAATTGGGACTAATTTGCAATAAAATATAAAATTTGGACTAAATTGCAATTTCTAAAAATGTTTGGACTAAAATGCAAAAAATAATAAAATTGGTTAAAAAATGTAATCTGAAATGCAACGTAAAGCGAAACAGTTAAAATTGACACAACGGACTAAAATGAACAAACTACCAAAAATGAGGTATTTTAAAATACCTCTCTGCCCAAAATTCAAATAATGTGAAAAGACCAAATTGCCCCTGGGGCCAAAACGCCTCAGACTGATCCAAACTGACTCAGATGCAGACTAAGATGATTTTTGTACAAAACTTGATTAATGGTTTATGCAAACAAACAGAAAAGACTCAGGGACAAATTGAAGGGACCAAAATGGGTTCCTTTGTAGGAAATGACCAAAATACCCTTTTGTATGATTTTATGCAAAAATTCAAAAGACTGAAGCAGTAATGTATGCAGTTGAAGCACAGTAGAAAACACGGTGAATTTGAAAGTATTAGAAAATAGCAGAGGAATTTGAATGAGTATTTTTAGGTCCAAAATGAGGGTATAACAGGTAGGCTTTTGACAAGTTGTAACTTACTAAGCTTAGAGATTAACCTCTAGTTCGCATGTCCCAACCTTCTGTGCCATACCCACTTCTTATCATTTATTGACAGAAGACAAATTATCTTTTGATCAACCAGTTCAGAGAAATTGATTTTATAGACATTCTCTACTCCCCTTCCTTTGAACACTATGGACTTGTTATCTTTGTTGATTACGGTGCAGTTGGTCTTTTCAAACATCACATCATAACCATTGTCAAAAAACTGACTGATACTCAAAAGGTTATGTTCAAGACCATCTACAAACCACACATTATTAATAGAGACAGAGGAATTACCAATAGTTCCTGCACCAATGATCTTGCTAGACTGGTTGCCTCAAAACTTCACATTTCCTCCTTCTTTCATTGTGAGGGTGAGGAGCATTGACTTCTTTCCTGCCATGTGCCTTGAGAAACCAATGTCCAGATACCATGATTTTTGCTCTTAGGCATGTCTGCAGTATTGACAATTTCAGATTTAGGTACCAATTGTTTTATGGGTCCTTTGGGGTTAGTGCTGGAATTTTTACTCTTCACTTCTTGTGCCTTGAGATGTGGTTTTGGTAGCTTCTGATTAACCATTACCTTAGGTTTAACACCTTTTGGTTTTGATTCCCCAAAAGCAGTAGCTGTTTTGTTCTTCTGAAACTTAGACTTCAAGACACCATTTTCTGGCTTCAACAGACTCTAAGGAACAGGTTCTGATCTCTTCAGAATCTTGATCTTTGAGGTCTTAGAGTCAGAATTTGTCATAACCTTAGGCTTAGAGTTCTTTGGCTTTGAACTCTTCACTCCTTTATATAGAGGTGTGAGATGAACGTTGTGAATTGCCAGCATATCCAAAAAGAGTCGTTTGAAGCTTTAATCAATCACCAATGATCCATTGCCTGATATGATTATTGTTTTATGAAGGATCAATTTCAAATGCATTCCATGTATGTAGGAACATTGTTGCAGGCAGAGCTGTTATCCTTGTCTTGTAGCAGATACAAACTCTGTGTAGTGGAGGTAGTGGTTGTACACTTCGTACAATTGTACTTTGTCAACACTATACAAAAGATCAAGCATCCAATGCCTTTGAATCCTTTTGAATTAGTTGTTTCTCTTCTTTTCCACTCTTTTGCAATGCTTAGACGACATTGAATCCATTGAACAACTTTTGAAGTTTTAAGTTTGCATCTCCTGATGAACTGTAGCTTCTGGTGATTTTCAGCTTCCGATGAACTTGCTTCTGATGAACTCCCTTCTGATGACACATCATCACTTCAGGAGCGCTTTGTTTTCAAGAGCACTTTGACTTCATGAGCAGTTCTCTTCAGATGCTTTTAAGCTTTCTTTTTGTTTATTTCTTTGATCTCTTTTGTTCTTCCAGAACCTATTAATGATCTCAAATTTTTTGTCTATGGTCCTATACACTTGAACAAATATTAGCAAATCAAATTGACAATTTTTTAATATCTTGTTATCATCAAAACTCTTAAGTGTAATGTTAAACACATTTTGTTCCAACATAACCTTCTTGCTACCTTCATAGTTTGCACAAAGAGAAGAAACCATAGCCTTTGCAGTAGATTTATCACTCATCTTCATATACTTTGCACGAGGTATAGTAGTAACAAGTGAACCTCTGATCTTGTGATGCTTTCTGTACATCTTCTTTTGAGCAGGAGTATGTTTCTTTCTGTGTACAACAGGTCCTTCTTCATCAAGATCCAAGTCACCAACTCCATCTTCTAGAATATCCCATAACTCTTCATCTAAGCCCACGTTATAACTGTAGAAGTTGGTTTTCCACCAAGAGAACTCTTCAGGATCTCCATTGAACTTTGGAACTTTTCCTGAGTTAGCTTTCTTATCAAAGTAATCATAAGGTACACCATTATGATTACTACCAGAACCACCAGAAACAGATGATTCAACAGACATGTTTTTCTCAGATCTTGGACTATAACACTGTTAAGTGTTATCGACAGAACCAAGGCTCTAGATACAAATTGATGGTGAGAAAAACACAAGAAGGGGGGGGGGGGGGGTTGAATTGTGTTAGCTTTTTCTTCGTTTTCTCCTAAGCTGAAAAACATTGATCAGAAGCAGTTCAACAACAGCTTCTGAAGTGATGTTTAGAACTAACTTGCAGCGGATAAAAACAGAGAGAGAGATGGAAGAAAGACACAAAGTAATTATACAGGTTCCTTCCACAAACCGGAAGTAGTCATGTCCCCTTTGCACTTCCAAGAAGAGTTCACTATAATGTAATATCTGATTACAAATGCTCACTGCTAAACTTAGCAAGAGACTTCAAATGCTCAAGCACAACTACAAGAGACTTCCTATGCTCCTGAACACAATCAAGAGACTTATATGCTCAAGCACAAAAGAAAGAGACTTCTAATCAAACAGAATTACAAAGAAAAATGTTTGACACTGAACACTTGATATACAATCAGAGGTGCTCACAATACAAATCAGATACAAACTCTTAAGACTCTAGAATTTCTAAGATATGAACTTTGAAAAGAAATTCTAAGTGAACTTTTGGACGCTGAACAAATTTGACAGAGTTTTGGCGCTTTCAAATTGTTGTAAGTCTAATACGTTTCATCAAGTCTTCACTCCTTTATATAAATGTGTGAGATGAACGTTGTGAATTGCCAGAACATCCAAAAAGAGTCGTTTGAAGCTTTGATCAATCACCAATGATCCATTGCCTGATATAGTTGTTGTCATATGAAGGATCAATTTCAAATCCATTCCATGTATGTAGGAACATTGTTGCAGGCATAGCTGTTATTCTTGTCTTGTAGTAGAGACAAACTCTGTGTAGTGGAGGTAGTTATTGTACACTTCGTACAATTGTACTTTGTCAATGTTCTACAAAAGAACAAGCATTCAATGCCTTCAAATCCTTTTCAATTACTCGTTGCTTCACTTTTCACTCTTCTGCAATGCTTAGACGACATTAAATCAAATGAACTTCATTTGAAGCTTTAAGTTTGCATCTTCTGATGAACTACAGCTTCTGGTGATCTTCAGCTTCTGATGAACTAGCTTCTGATGACACATCATGACTCCAGGAGCACTTTGTCTTCAGGAGCACTTTGACTTCAGGAGCAGTTCTCTTCAGACGCTTCTAAGCTTCCTTTTTGTTGATTTTTTTTTCTCTCTTTTGTTCTTCCAGAACCTAATAATGATCTTCAAATTTTTGTCTATGGTCCTGTACACTTGAACAAATATTAGCATATCCAATTGACAATTTTTTAATACCTTCTTATCATCAAAACTCTCAAAGGGTAAAACACATTTTGTTCCAACATCAACCTCTAGACCCTTAGAATTACTTTATATTGATTTATTTGGACCAATTAACACTGCATCCTTATATGGAAGTAAATATGGACTAGTCATTGTTGATGATTACAACAGATGAACTTGGGTAAAATTCCTAAGAAGTAAGGATAATACTTATGATGTATTCAGTAACTTCTGCACTCAAATACAGTCTGAAAAAGAAATGAAGATTTTGAAAATCAGAAGTGATCATGGTGGAGAATTTGAAAATGAGCCATTTGAAGCTTTTTGTGAATAACATGGAATTATCCGTGAAGTCTCTTATCCTAAAACTCCACAGCAAAATGGGGTTGTAAAAAGAAAGATTAGAACTTTACAAGAAATGGCAAGAACCATGATTCATGAAAATAATATGGCTAAACATTTCTGGGTAGAAGCAGTGAATACAACATGTTATGTTCAAAATAGGATCTATATCAGACCTATCTTGGAGAAAACATTATATGAATTCTTTAAGGGAAGAAGACCCAATATCTCTTACTTTCATCAATTTGGATGTACCTTCTACATTCTAAATAACAAGCTCTACCGAAAGAAATTTGATCCCAAGGCCAGAGAGGAATCTTTTTAGGTTACTTTGAAAGGTCAAAGGCATACAGTGTGTATAATTCAGAGACACTCTGTGTTGAAGAATCAATGCACGTTAAATTTAATGACAAAGAGCCTGGAAGTGAAACACCAGCGCAAGATGAAAGTGTTGTAGATATACATGTTACTAAAGACACTTTAGGACCTGATTAGACTGTTGAATCTGAAGATAGTCTAGAAGCTTAACCAACCTCAGAAGCTCAAGATGAAGTAGCTTCTGATGAAGCTCAAGATGGCTCTCAGAAAGCTAATCAGTCTAAGAATACATTCAAGTACAAGTCTTCATGTCCCAAGGATCAAATCATTGGAAACAAAGATAGTCCTAGAAGAACAAGATCATATTTCAGACAAGAAAAGTCTGTGATAGGATTGTTATCAGTGATTGAACCTGCTACAGTTGATAAAGCAATATCAGATGATGGATGGATACTAGCTATGCAAGAAGAGCTCAATCAGTTTCAAAGAAATGATGTGTGGGATCTGGTACCCAAACCTCAACAGAAGAACATTATTGGAACAAAATGGGTATTCGGAAACAAGCTGAATGAACAAGGTGAAGTAATCAGAAACAAAGCTAGACTTGTTGCACAAGGTTACAATCAACAAGAAGGCATTGATTACACCAAAACATTTGCTCGAGTTGCAAGATTGGAAGCAATCAGGTTACTTCTATCATATGCAGTTAATCGTGGCATAATATTATATCAAATGGATGTCAAGAGTGCATTTCTTACTGGAGTCATAAAAGAAGAAGTGTTTGTCAAGCAATCTCCTAGTTTTCAGGATCTTAAGCATCCTGATCATGTTTATAAACTTAAGAAATCACTATCTGGCTTTAAACAAGCTCCCAAAGCTTGGTATGATAGACTAAGTAATTTTGTGATTAAAAATGATTTTAAAAGAGGTCAAGTTGACACAACACTCTTCAGAAGGACTCTTGAGAAAGTCATTCTCTTGGTGCAGATATATGTTGATGATATAATATTTGGTTCTACTAGTGTATCTCTTTGCAAGGAGTTTTCTAAGTTAATTCAGGATGAATTTGACATGAGTATGATGGGAGAGCTAAAATTCTTCCTTGGAATTCAAATTAACCAATGCTAGAATGGAGTATATGTTCATCAAACAAAATATACAAAGGAGCTTCTGAAGAAGTTCAAGCTGGAAGATTGTAAAGTGATAAACACTCCAATGCATCCAACCTGCACCTTAAGGAAAGAAGATATTGGATCAAAGATAGATCAAAAGCTGTATAGAGGTATGATTGGTTCATTGTTATACCTCACTGCATCTAGGCCATATATTTTATTCAGTGTATGCTTACTGCAAGATTTCAGTCAGATCCTAGAAAATCTCATTTAACAACTGTTAAGAGAATCTTGAGGTATCTGAAAGGAACAACAAATCTTGGACTCCTTTACAGGAAATCCTTAGATTATAAGTTGGTTGGATTCTGTGATGCTGACTATGTTGGTCACAGGATTGAAAGAGAATCAGCTAGTGGTAACTGCCAGTTCTTGGGAGAGAATCTGATATCCTGGGCTAGCAAAAGACAAGCAACTATTGATATGTCCACAACAGAAGCAGAATACATCTCAGCTGCAAGTTGTTGTACACAACTACTTTGGATGAAACATCAGTTGGAAGATTATTAGATTAATGCTAACAATATTCCCATCTTTTGTGAAAATACTGTTGCTATTTGTTTGTCAAAGAATCCAATTCTACATTCAAGAGCCAAGCATATTGAAATCAAACACCACTTTATTAGAGACTATGTTCAAAAAGGAATTTTGGATATACAATTCATTGATACTGAACATCAATGGGCTGATATATTCACTAAACATTTAACTGTGGAAAGATTTGATTTTATTAAGAAAAATTTGAACATGCACTTTATGTTTGATTAAATTTGTTTGCTCTTGAACAAGAAGTTAGGTCCTGAAGTTAGTTCAAAAGCTTTGGTTCATTAGAAGCTCTTAACTGAGACTTTGAGGAAAATGTGCTTCTGAAGATGACATCAACATCTTAACTTCAGAAGCTGGAGTCTTTGCTCCTGAATAGCAGAGTTAGTGGAAACGTTGGAAGTTACTTTTTGGTAACACCTGTCCCACTAACTTGGCAGTTCATCTGAAGTAATCCAACGTGGCTTAAGTGTATTGGTGTATAGCATAAGAGGGCAATGATGATTTTAAGCTTTGAATGTACTATCTCGCGCCCCTAATGTCATTAATGTTGTGTTTGTTTGTCCCCTTCTGAATTGCAAACATTTTACTCAAAACACTTAGACAAAATTCACACACTACTGACTCCACAATTCACACTTTCTGATTTTAGACTGATTCTCTACGAAAACTCATCTTTTCAAAAATCGAAAACCTTAGAACCCTAAAAACTTCATCTTCATCAATGGCAACTTCAAGTTCAGTTCCAGAATCGTCCATGCAAGAAGCATCTGCATATGAAATCAGGGGAAGAACTATGTCATTAGAAGAATGGGATCTTAATGTTCAAGTTGAAAACCCTATGGACTTCGTATCTCAAGCACATCATGGTTGCGACATCAAGAAGTACTATGAGGCTCAGGATCTCATCAACAACTTCGACATGCTCAATGGTCCAACGTACATGAACCTAGTAAGGCACTTCTGGGTTAGAGCACAAGTCTATGATCATAAAGCTGCTCAGTTGGAAATGGATGAGAAAGTTTTGATTGACCCCAGTTTAGCTGGTAAAACAAGAGAGGAAATGAGTTTGGAACCCTTCACTGTTACAGAAATAAGATCGAGCATCATGGGTATCTCTGTTTTTATTTCAGAAAAAGTGATTTCTTGGGTGATTAGAAGAGCATCTGAAGGAAGGTTTATTAGTGACTTGGAAAACAACAAAACAAGTCCATGGAATGATACAGTGAACAAGACAATGTTCAACAGTACTAAGAAGAGAAAGTACTGTGACTTAAGTATGGAACACAAGCTGCTCCTGAAGATCCAAAATGAGAATCTTCTTCCAAAAGGTGGTGGTGGAGATCAACCTTCACTAGATCATAAAGTGTTTCTGCACTTTTTCATGACCTAAGAGAAGGCAAATGTACCTAAGTACATCTTCAGGCACATGATTAAGACTCTAAGGGAGGGTCAAACAATCAAGAGATGATGGGTTCCCTATGGAAGACTTCTTTCTGAAATCTTCTATCAAGGAGGAATTTTGGATGCTATCAGAACATCCAAGGTTGTAGGTGATAGGCAACTGGGCATGGTAACAGGCAAGGTGATTAATGGTCGCACCTTGAAACGCATGAAGCTCATCAAGAAAGAGGATTACAAGAAGTTGGCTACAGATTTGAAGGAATTTGAGGCAGTATCCAACTTGATGGATAACTTTCCTCCTATCTGCATGCAAGATCCTCTTGATGTAATAGTCAGTTTCATCCTGAAGCATTATGAAACAACTAGAGAGACCATCAGGATGGAAGATGTTTCAGAAACTATGTTTGGGGGTGTTCTTCCTATTGCTTCTAAGAAGAAAAGAAAGTTGACCAAATAAGAGTACCTATTAGAAGCTAATGATGCTGAAGAAGCTTCTGAACCTCAGAAGAAGAAAGTGAAGAAAGCTAAGGTTTCTCCTTAAGTAGAAACAACCGGTTCTGATGTGCCATCCATTCAAGAAGTTCAGGACTTAGAACCTACTAAGATTTTGAACAAGAGAATAAGAAGTGGTTAGTCAGCTGAAACTTCACAACCTCTACCTGCTCAACCCTCAATTCCAAAGAAGAAAAGGAAGCATGTTGTTAGGAAACTGAAGGTTTCTTCTTATGCTATAGAAGAAGAAGAGGAAGTAGAAGATGCAACTGAGCTTGTCTCAAGAGAACTCAAGAACAAGAAAGCTGCTGATGTTGCTGCTTTGGAGAAGGCACTTGAGATTGCCAAGGAAATTGAAGTACCTGCTGAAGTTCTGTTGAAGGAATCAATAGTTGAAGTTGCTCAACTGGGAATTGAGCTTATAGAGAATCTTCAACAATTGGTAGTGTCTGGTGAACTGGTGGATATTACTGAAGGAGTTCATAAGGAAGCTGGTTGTTCATAAGTTGATGCTTCAGAAGCTGAAAAATGTAATACTGATTTTCTTCACACTGCTAATATAATAGATATAGAATCTAGTACATCCTTAAACTCTCATTCAACCTCAGCCTCCCTCTCAACTTCTACCTCAACCTTTTTAGACGTGGATGATATTCCTTTGAATAAAGTCTATGAAAACCTACAAAAGCGTTTATCCCCTACAGAAGCCTGATAATGATACCTTTGTTCCTATGTATACTTCTGTTGAAGAAAGAATACATGATATGCAACAAAGAAGGATCAATGATTGTGTAAGACTACCTGTTGATCCTCATTTACAACCACCAATGATTGAACCACTTAAATCTATTCCTACTGATGTAGAGGTTGTAGGTGATCAAACAGGGCATGAGTCTGCCAATCATGAGGTATTAGTATCTATACCCAAACCAACTACCTAAACATCTGAAACTTCTGTGTTGGATAATCTGGTTAATCATTATTCAAGAGAATTACTAGGTTATGAGACTAATCTAGAAAAAGCCTCTGAACTAGCTTCTAATGAATTTATTTCAGAATGCCCCCAACAACAAGTACCAAACTTACAAATGGCCTCATTAACCTGCACATACATTGTCATTCATCTTGAACATCTACCATATCATCTCAATGCAACACACTCTAATATTTCCTTTGGAATTGCATTAAGAAACTTAGCCAAGAAAAGATAACATGTTCCTGAACTAGTTGTTGAGTCTCATACTTCCAATGAACGGACCACTGAATCTGAATTTATGATCATATCAGATTCTTCTGATAATAGAGATGAGCAAACTAATTCCTGGTTCAAACCTGGATTTCTTAATAAGTCTGCAAGCTCATCATCTACCATGATCTCAGAGTCTGTTCCTGATCAACCTTTTGAGACCAACACTCTTTTTGCTAAACCTGAACTTGCTTCTGAAACCTCTACAAATGACCAACCTTCATCTTCTAACCAAGCCATTCAAACTTGTGCTCCTACAAGAACCACAAATGTTCCTTCTCCACCCACCCTATTTCTAGATTCTACTATTTTAGCAGATGTGTGTGAGAATATATTTCAGGAGCTGAACAAGTTGGTTGAAGCAAGAAAAAACCAAGTTTTTGAAGAAAGCTACGTGAAGCAGTGGAGAAGATTGAGAGGAAGAGTATATTTTGTCTTGTCTGAACTTCAAAGATCATCTTTTGATGCTTAAGACATTTCTCAGAACAATCTTCAAGACTGGCTAAGAGGTGTAGTCAATAACCTACAAGAGGTAGCTGCCAGTAGAACACTTGTGAAGACTCTGTTATCCTTATTATCCAAAGATGTCATCCCTTCTAGTGTTTATCCAAGAGAATTGGATGTCTCTTGGCTGACAAAGATCAATCTTAAGCAAGTTTCTACTGAGTTGGAAGAAGCAAGCAACTGAAGAAAGAGCTTCTTGATCAGAAACTTTTGCTACTTGAGTACAAGACATCTACATATGCCAAGCTGGAAGAAACAAGGATTAGAGAAGAAAATTTGATGAAGAGCAACAATGAGTTCAGAGAAGAAATGAGAAACATGAACAAGATACTCAACCAGATGATGGATAGGTTCCAGAAACAAGTCAAGCCGTAGTTGCACACAATTATAGCTTGTTTAGTTTTTACTATTTTGAACTTCTTTGTTTATGTGCTTCTAAACTATATTTTGCTTCTGAACTAAAGTTTGTGCATCTGAACTTAATTTTATTGTGCTTACAGAATTTTTCACTATGTTTTTCTCATCTCTTTCTTTTTGTCTTTATTTTATACTTTTTGTTGATGACAAAAGGGGGAGTGGATGTATAGTATTTATAGGCTTTAAGCCCTATTAATTAATTATAAACAAGTTAAATTAATAGAACCTTCTTCTTATCTCTTAGTCTATTTAATGTGAGATTAATCTGAGCGTTATTTTGTTTTTAATGATGAATTTAATTAACATGGATAGAACTCAGGGGGAGCTTACAAACATCACCTTAAAGTACTATTGGACTCAGGGGGAGCTTACAAACCTCATACCCTTAAAGTCAACTTGTTAACTAGATTAACAACAATTGAACATTTTAAACACTAATGTTTGTCATCATAAAAAGGGGGAGATTGTTTGAACAAAATGTGTTTTACATTACCTCTTGAGAGTTTTGATGATAACAAGGTATTAAAAATTGTCAATTGGATATGCTAATATTTGTTCAAGTGTGCAGGACCATAGACAAAAATTTAGTGTGTATTTAAAGTATAGGTTCTGGAAGAACAAATGAGAGCAATGGAATCAACAAAGTAAAGGAAGCTTGACGCATATGAAGAAAGTGCTCCTGAAGTGATGACGTCATCAGAAGTACATCGTTAGAAGCAAGATCACTAGAAGCTGACGATCATCAGAAGATGAAAGAATCAAAGCTTCAAAGGTTGTTCAAAGGTTTTAATCACGCCTAGCATTGCAGAAGACCAGAAGAGTAAAGCAACGGCTAATTCAATGATTTCGAAAACATTGGATGCTTGTTCTTTGAAGAGCGTTGACAAAGTACAATTGTTCGAAGTGTACAACCACTACCTCCACTACTTAGTTTGTGTCTCTGCTACAGGACAAGAATAACAGTTATGCCTGCAAAAATGTTCCTTCATACTTGGAATGGATTTGAAATTGATCCTTCATAAGACAATAACCATATCAGGCAATGGATCATTGGTGATTGATCAAAGTTTCGAACAACTCTTTTTGGATGTGCTGGCAATTCACAACGTTCATCTCACACCTCTATATAAAGGAGTGAAGACTAGAAGAATGAACAAGACTCAACAACAATTTGAAAGCGCCTAAACTCTGTCAAAATTGTTCAGCATCCAAAAGTTCACTTAGAATTTCTTTTCAAAGTTCATATCTTAGAAATTCTAGAGTCTTAAAGAGTCTGTATCTGATTTGTATTGTGAGCACCTCTGATTGTATATCAAATGTTCAGTGTCAAACATTTTTCTTTGTAATTCTGTTTGATTGGAAGTCTCTTGCAGTTGTGCTTGAGCATATAAGTCTCTTGATTGTGACTTCAGGAGCACTTTCTTCAGATGCTTCAAGCTTCCTTTATTTTGTTGATTACATTGCTCTCATTTGTTCTTCTAGAACCTATACTTTAAATAGACGCTAAATTTTTGTCTATGGTCCTGCACACTTGAACAAATATTAGCATATCCAATTGACAATTTTTAATACCTTTTTATCATCAAAACTCTCAAGAGGTAATGTAAAACACATTTTGTTTCAACAATCTCTCCCTTTTTGATGATGACAAACATTAGTATTTAAAATGTTCAATTGTTGTTAATCTAATTAACAAGTTGACTTTAATGGTATGAGGTTTGTAAGCTCCCCCTGAATCCAATAGTACTTTAAGGTGAGGTTTGTAAGCTCCCCTTGAGTTCTATCGATGTTAATTAAATTCATCATTAAAAATAAAATAACACTCAAAATTAATCTCACATTAAATAGACTAAGAGATAAGAAGAAGGTTCTATTAATTTAACTTGTTTATAATTAAATTAATGGGGCTCAGAGCCTATAAATACTATACACTACTCCCCCTTTTGTAATCAACAAAAAGTATAAAATAAAGACAAAAAGAAATAGATGATAAAAACGTAGTGAGAAATTCTGTAAGAATAATAAAAATAAGTTTAGATGCACAAACATTAGTTCAGAAGCAAAAACTGTTCAGAAGCAAAACATAGTTCAGAAGCACCTAAACACAGAAGTTCAAAATAGTAAAAAGTAAACAAGCTATAATTGTGTGCAACTAAGGCTTGGCTTTTTTCTGGAACATATCCATCATCTGGTTGAGCATCTTGTTCATGTTTCTCATTTCTTCTCTGAACTCATTGTTGCTCTTCATCAAATTTCTTCTCTAATCTTTGCTTCTTCCAGCTTGGCATCTATAGATGTCTTGTACTCAAGCAGCAAAAGTTTCTGATCAAGAAGTTCTCTAGTCAGCTTTGTTTTATTCTTAGAAGCAACATGAAGAACACCACCAATCATAGCTTTTGGAACATCTTCCATCCTAATGGTCTCTCCAGTTATTTCATAGTGCTTCAAGATGAAACTGACTCTTACATCAAGAGGGTCTTGCCTACAGATAAGAGGAAAGTTATCCATCAAGTTGGATACTGCCTCAGATTCCTTCAAATTTGTTGCCAACTTGTTGTAATCCTTCTAGATGAGCTTCATGTGTTTCAAGGTGCCACCATTATTCACTTTGTCTGTTACAGTGCCCAGCTGCCTATCATCTGCAACCTTGGATGTTCTGATAGCATCCAAAATCTCTCCTTGATAGAAGATTTCAGAAAGAAGTCTTCCATAGGGAACCCAACATCTCTTGATTGTTTGACTCTCCCTTAGAGTCTTAATCATGTGCCTGAAGATGTACTTAGGTACATTTGCCTTCTCCTTGGTCATGAAGAAGTGCAGAAATATCTATGATCCTGTGAAGGTTGATCTCCACCACCACCTTTTGGTAGAAGATTCTTATTTTGGATCTTCAGGAGCAGCTTGTGTTCTATACTTAATTCATAGTACTTTCCTTTCTTAGTACTGTTGAACATTGTCTTGTTCACTGTATCATTCTATAGACTTGTTTTGTTGTTGTCCAAGCCACTGATAAACCTTCCTTCAGATGCTATTCTAATCACCTAAGCAATCACTTCTTTTGAAATAAAAACAGAGATACCCATGATGCTTAATCTTATTTCTGTAACAGTGAAGGGTTCCACAACCATTTCCTCTCTTGTTTTACCCGCTAGAATGGGGTCAATCAAAAATTTCTCATCCATTTCCAACTGAGCAGCTTTACGATCATAGACTTGTGCTCTAACCCAGAAGTGCCTTACTAGGTTCATGTAGGTTGGACCATTCAGCATGTCGAAGTAGTTGATGAGATCCTGAGCCTCATAGTACTTCTTGATGTCGTAACCATGATGTGCTAGAGATATGAAGTCCACAGGGTTTTCAACTGGAACATTAAGATCCCATTCTTCTAATGACATAGTTCTTCCCCTGATTTCATATGCAGATGCTTCTTGCATGGACGATTCTGGAACTGAACTTAAAGTTGCCATTGATGTGATCAAGGTTTTAGGGTTCTAATGTTTTTGATTTTTGAAAAGATGAGTCCTAGCAGAGAATCAGTCTAAAATCAGAAAGTGTAAGTTGTGGAGTGAGTAGTGTGTGATTTTTGTCTAAGTGTTTTGAGTAAAACGTTTGCAATTTAGAAGGGGACAAACAAACACAACATTAATGACATTAGGGGCGCGAGATAGTGCATTCAAATCTTAAAAACATCATTGCCCTCTTATGCTATACACCAATACACTTAAGCCACGTTGGATTACTTCAGATGAACTGCCAAGTTAGTGGGGCAAGTGTTACCAAAAAGTAACGTTTCCACTAACTCTGCTATTAAGGAGCAAAGAGTCCAACTTCTGAAGTTAAGATGCTGATGCTATCTTCAGAACCACATTTTCCTCAGAGTCTCAGTTAAGAGCTTCTGATGGACCATAGCTTATGAACTAACTTCAAGACCTAACTTCTTGTTCAGGAGCAAGCAAATTTAATCAGACACAAAGTGCATGTTCAAATTTTTCTTAATAAAATCAAATCTTTCCACAGTTAAAGGTTTAGTGAATATATCAGCCCATTGATGTTTAGTATCAATGAATTGTATATCCAAATTCCTTTTTGAACATAGTCTCTAATAAAGTGGTGTTTGATTTCAATATGCTTGGCTCTTGAATGTAGAATTGGATTCTTTGACAAACAAATAGCAACAATATTTTCACAAAAGATGGGAATACTGTTAGCATTAATATGATAATCTTCCAATTGATGTTTCATCCAAAGTAGTTGTGTACAACAACTTGCAGCTGAGATGTATTATGCTTCTGTTGTAGACATAACAATAGTTGCTTGTCTTTTGCTAGCCCATGATATTAGATTCTCTCCCAAGAACTAGTAGTTACCACTGGTTGATTTTCTTTCAATCCTGTCACCAGCATAGTCAGCATCACAGAATCTAACCAACTTATAATCTAAGGATTTCTTGTAAAGGAGTCCAAGATTTGTTGTTCCTTTCAGATACCTGAAGATTATCTTAACAACTGTTAGATGAGATTCTCTAGGATCTGACTGGAATCTTACCCACAAGCATACACTGAATAAAATATCTGGCCTAGATGCAGTGAGGTATAACAAAGAACCAATCATACCTCTATAAAGCTTCTGATCTACCTTTGATCCAATATCTTCTTTTCTTAAGGTACAGGTTGGATGCATTGGAGTGTTCATCACTTTACAATCTTCCAGCTTGAACTTCTTCAGAAGCTCCTTTGTGTACTTTGTTTGATGAACATATACTCCATTCTTGCATTGGTTGATTTGAATTCCAAGGAAGAATTTTAGCTCTCCCATCATACTCATTTCAAATTCATCCTGCATTAACTTCGAAAACTCCTTGTAAAGAGATGCATTAGTAGAACCAGATATTATATCATCAAAATATATATGCACAACAAGAATGTCTTTCTCAAGAGTCCTTCTGAAGAGTGTTGTGTCAACTTGACCTCTTTTAAAATCATTTTTAATTAGGAAATTACTTAGTCTATCATACTAAGCTATTGGAGCTTGTTCAAGCCATATAGTGATTTCTTAAGTTTATAAACATGGTCAGGATGCTTAAGATCCTCAAAACCAGGAGGTTGCTTGACAAACACTTCTTCTTCTATGACTCCTTTAAGAAATGCACTCTTGACATCTTTTTGATATAATATTATGCCATGATTAACTGCATAGGATAGGAGTAACCTGATTGCTTCCAATCTTGCAACTAGAGCAAATGTTTCAGTGTAATCAATGCCTTCTTGTTGATTGTAACCTTGTGCAACAAGTCTAGCTTTGTTTCTGATTACTTCACCTTATTCATTCAGCTTGTTTCTGAATACCCATTTTGTTCCAATAATGTTCTTCTGCTGAGGTTTGGGTACCAGATCCCACATATCATTTTTTTTGTGAAACTGATTGAGCTCTTCTTGCATAGCTAGTATCCATCCATCATCTGAAAGTGCTTCATCAACTGTAGCAAGTTCAATTACTGATACCAATCCTATCACAGATTCTTCTTGTCTAAAATATGATCTTGTTTTTCTAGGACTATCTTTGTTTCCAATGACTTGATCCTCAAGATGTGAAGACTTGTACTTGAATGTATTCTTGGATTGATTAGCTTTCTGAGAGCCATCTTGAGCTTCATCAGAAGCTACTTCATCTTGAGCTTCTAAGGTTGGTTCAGCTTCTAGACTATCTTCAGATTCAACAGTTTGATCAGGTTCTGGAGTGTCTTCAGTAACCTGTATATTTGTAGCACTTTCATCTTGCTCTTGAGTTTCACTTCCAGGCTTTTTGTCATCAAATTTAACGTGCATTGATTCTTCAACACAAAGTGTCTCTGAATTATACACTCTGTATGCCTTTGACCTTTTAGAGTAACCTAAAACGATTCCTCTCTGGGCATTGACATCAAATTTCTTTAGGTAGAGCTTGTTATTTAGAATGTAGCAGGTACATCCAAATTGATGAAAGTAAGAGATATTGGGTCTTCTTCCCTTAAAGAGTTCATATGCTGTTTTCTCCAAGATAGGCCTGATATAGATCCTATTTTGAACATAACATGTTGTATTCACTGCTTTTGCCCAGAAATATTTAGCCAAATTATTTTCATGAATCATGGTTCTTGCCATTTCTTGTAAACTTCTTTTCTTTCTTTCTACAAACCCATTTTTCTTTGGAGTTCTAGGAGAAGAGAATTCATGGGTAATTCCATGTTTTTCACAAAAAGCTTCAAATGACTCATTTTCAAATTCTCCACCATGATCACTTTTGACTTTCAAAATTTTCAGTTCTTTTTCAGACTGTATTTGAGTACAGAAGTTACTGAATACATCATAAGCATTATCCTTACTTCTTAGCAATTTTACCCAAGTTCATCTGTTGTAATCATCAACAATGACTAGTCCATACTTACTTCCATATAAGGATGCAGTGTTAACTGGTCCAAATAAATCAATATGAAGTAATTCTAAGGGTCTGGAGGTTGAGATAATGTCTTTTATGTTAAAAGATGATTTCACAATCTTCCCTTCCTCTCATGCACCACAAAGTGCATCTGAATGATAGTTAATGTCAAGTAGGCCTTTGACCATTTGTAACTTACTAAGCTTAGAGATTAATCTCTAGTTAGCATGTCCCAACCTTCTGTGCCACATCCATTTCTTATCATTCACTGATAGAAGAAAAATTACCTTCTGATCAACCAGTTCAGAGAAGTTAATTTTATAGACATTCTCTATCCTCTTTCCCTTGAATACTATGCACTTGTTATCCTTGTTGATTACTGTGCAGTTGGTCTTTTCAAACATCACATCAAAACCATTATCACAAAACTAACTTATACTCAAAAGGTTATGTTCAAGACCATCTACCAACCACACATTATTAATAGAGATAGAGGAGTTACCAATAGTTCATGTACCAATGATCTTGCCAGACTGGTTGTCTTCAAACTTCACATTTCCTCCTTCTTTCATTGTGAGGGTGAGGAGTATAAACTTCTATCCTGTCATATGTCTTGATCAACCGTTGTCTAGGTACCATTATTTTTGCTTTTCCTTTGCTCTTAGGCATTTATGCAGTATTGACAATTTCAGATTTAGGTACCCATTGTTTTATGGGTCCTTTTAGGTTAGTGCTGGAAGTTTTACTTTTCACTTCTTGTACCTTGAGGTGTGAGTTTGAAAGCTTCTGACTAATCAGTACTTTAGGTTTAGCACCTTTTGTTTTTGATTCACATGAAGCCACAACTGTTTTGTTCTTCTGAGACTTAGACTTTAAGATACAAGATTCTGGCTTCAACAGACTCTGAGGATTAGGTTTTGATCTCTTCAGAATCTTGATCTTTGAGGTCTTAGAGTCAGAACTTATCATTGCCTTAAGTTTAGATTTCTTTGGCTTTGAAGTAATCTTAGCCTTAGATCTAGAAGATTCAGGTTCTGACTGAACCACGGTTTCAAATTTAGCACCTTCAGGTACAAAGAAGATTTTCAACCCTTCCTTGATGCATTCACAACATGCTTTAAGATTGATTTCATTAGGTTTCCCTTCTGAAAATCCAATCCATTTGCCATTGTTTCTGTAAATGTTGTAAATCATAGAAGCAACTCTGCTTCTGTCAATACCAGACATAATAAAATCTTCAAGAGCAATTTCATGTTTACTTAAAGGTTTTCCATTACACTTTTCTTGTAGCTTTTGACAAAAAAAAAACTTGAGCTTCTCTTCATAGGTTTTACAAATGAAGTCAAAGCCTCTAAGTCCTTCTTCAGAAGCTTTCAGATCCAATAGAGTTGATTCTTGTTGTTTCATTAAATAACCATATTTTTATTTTAAATCTTTCAACTCATTGGTTATACGTTCAAAATGTGTAAGGAGCTCTTTAAGAGACTCAATAAGTTCTTCTCTAGGAATTTTAGAATATACCTCATTTTCTTCTTTTGAGTCTGATTCAGGTTCAGCTTTTGAAGTCACTGTAGCCGCTAACCCAACAACTACTTTTGCATCTTCATCAGCATCATCCTTATCAGATCCAGATTCACTGTCTAAATCTTCCCAGGTTGCCATTAAACTCTGCTTGATCTACTTCTTGAACTTGTTTGATTCGAAAGTTGATTTCTTGAACTTCTCCTTTGATTTCCCCTTCTGAAGATCAGAGAAATCAGCAATGAAGTGTCCAGGCTTCTTGCAGTTGAAGAAACCCTTCTGATCTTCTTTCCTGGAGCCTTTGTAACTACTTCTTCTGCTCAAGAACTTCTTGTTCTTCTTAGCCAGATACTGCAGCCTATTGGAAAGCATAGCCATCTTCTTGGTAGGATCTTCATCAGAATCTCCATCAGGTGACTCTTCTTCAGATTCTATAACTTTATGAGCTTTTGGTGACTTCCCTTTGGATGACAGAGCAATAGATTTGCTTTTCTTAGCAGGCTAATGTTCATTTAAACTTATCTCATGAACCTTGAGAGAGCTGACAAGATCTTCAACACTCAAAATGTTTAAATCTTTAGCTTCCTCAATAGCAGTAACCTTAGGTCTCCATCTAGCAAGTAGACTTCTTAGTATCTTGCTCACATGATCATAAGCAACATAGTTTTTCTTCAGTATTTGTAGTCCAGAGACTAGGGTCTGAAATCTTGAGTACATTTCATCAATGCTTTCATCATCCTTCATCTTGAAGAATTCATACTGATGAACAAGCATAAGTGTTATTGCCTCTCTAACCTTCTTACTACATTCATAGTTTGCACAGAGAGAAACAAACATTGCTTTTGCAGTAGATTTGTCACTCATCTTCATATACTCTGCACGAGGTATAGCAAGAACAAGTGAACCTCTAATCTTGTGATGTTTCTTGTACATTTTCTTCTGAGAAGAAGTATGTTTCTTTCTATCAACAACAGCTCCTTCTTCATCAAGGTCCAAGTCACCAACCCCATCTTTCAGAATATCCCATAACTCTTCATCTAAGCCCATGATATAACTGTAGAAGTTGGTTTTCTACCAGGACTACTCTTCAGGATCTCCATTAAACTTTGGAACTTTTCCTGAATCAGCTTTCTTATCGCCATAATCATAAGAAACAACATTATGATTACCACCAGAGCCAGAAACAGATGATTCACCAATAGACATGTTTTTCTCAGATCTTGGACTGTTACACTGTTAAGTGTTCTCAATAGAACCAAGGTTCTAGATACCAATTGAAGGTGAGAAAAACATAAGAAGGAGAGGTTGAATTGTGTTAGCTTTTTCTTTGTTTTCTCCTACTGAAGTCACTGATCAGAAGCAGTTAGATTACAACTTATTAAGTGATGTTCAGATTCTAAATGCAGTGGATAAAGACAGAGAGAGAGAGAGAGAGAGAGAGAAGAAAGACACAAAGCAATTATACAGGTTCCTTCCATAAACCGGAAGTAGTCCTGTCCCCCTTGCACTTTCAATGAGAGTTCACTAAAATGTAATATCTGATTATAAATGCTCACTGATAAAACTAGCAAGAGACTTCAAACTACTCAAGCACAACTGCAAGAGATTTCCTATGCTCCTGAACACAATCAAGAGACTTCTAATGCTCAAGCACAACTGCAAGAGACTTCTATTCAAACAGAATTACAAACAAAATTGTTTGAGGTTGAACACTTGATATACAATCCGTGGTGTTCTCAATACAAATCAGATACAGACTCTTAAGACTCTAGAATTTCTAAGATATGAACTTTGATAAGAAATTCTAAGTGAACTTTTGATGCAGAACAATTTCAGTAGAGTTTAGGCGCTTTTAAATTGTTGTAGAGTCTTGTCATTCTTTAAGTCTTCACTCCTTTATATAAAGGTGTGAAAGGGATGTTGTAAATTGCCAGCACATCAAAAAAGAGTCGTTTGAAGCTTTGATTCAATCACCAATGATCTTTTGCCTGATTTGGTTATTGTCCTATGAATGATCAATTTCAAATCCATTCAAAGTATGAAGGAACAGTGTTGCAGGCATAACTGTTATTCTTGTTCTGTAGCAGAGACACAAACTGAGTAGTGGAGGTAGTGGTTGTACACTTCGTACATTTGTACTTTGTCAACGCTCTTCAAAGAACAAGCATCCAATGCCTTCAAATCATTTGAATTAGCCGTTGCTTTACTCTTCTGGTCTTCCGTAATGCTAGGCGTGATTAAAACCTTTGAACAACCTTTGAAGCTTTGATTATTTCATCTTTTGATGATCTTCAGCTTCTGGTGATCTTGCTTCTGATGACGTCATCACTTCAGGAGCACTAGAATTCAAGAGCACTTTCTTCAGATGCTTCAAGCTTCCTTTACTTTGTTGATTCTATTGCTCTCATTTGTTTTTGCAGAACCTATACTTGAAATAGACACTAAATTTTTGTCTATGGTCCTGCACACTTGAACAAATATTAGCATATCCAATTGACAATTTTTAATACCTTGTTATCATCAAAACTCTTGAGAGATAATGTTAAACACATTTTGTTCCAACAAGCATTTGTAATCAAATATTACATTTTTAGTGAACTCTCCTTGGAAGTGCAAGGGGGACATGACTACTTCCGGTTTGTGGAAGGAACCTGTATAATTTCTGTGTCTTTCTTCTCCTTCTCTTTGTTTTTATCTGCTGCATTTAGAATCTGAACATCACTTCCGAAGCTGTAATCTAACTGCTTCTGATCAGTGACTTCAGTAGGAGAAAACGAAGAAAAAGCTAACACAATTCAACCCCCCTTATTGTGTTTTTCTCACCATCAATCATAGCTTACGTGCATGGCATTTGCTACGGAATGCAGTTAGCAATGTAGGTATTCTTGATTTCATGTCATACCTAAAAAGGTGCATGTCGGGTGACATTGATGTTAGTCGGTTTGAAGAAACTTGGGATGAAATGGTTAGTAAGTTTGGATTGGAAGACAACAATTAAATAAATGAATTGTACGAGAGAAGAAACATGTGGGCTACAACTTTGATACGAGGTAATTTTTTTCTAGGATAAAGACCACATGAAGGTGTGAAGCGTTGCATAGCCATATTGGAAAGTATGTTCACTCCAGATGCAGTTTAACTGATTTTGTCCAACAATTTCATAGATGCCTAACATACTTTAGATTCAGGGAAATAGAGGCTGATTTTGAAGGAAGATACGGTGAGTTTGTTTTGCAAACAAATTTGAAATCCTTAGAGGTTTGCATGCGTCCATTTTACAAATAAGATATTTCTTTTATTTCGACCTGCGTTAAAGAAAGCTTCGTCACTAAGAGTGCTCGATTGCCATAAGACGACAATGCATGATATTTACTTGGTTAAAAAGTGGAATGATATCGGATCAGTGTGGAATGTTTCATACTACCCTACAACTGGAGATTTTAGATTTAATTGCCAAAGGATGGAGTCCTTGGGGATGCTTTGTCATCATATTATCGATGTACTAGTGATATTAGAATTTGATGAGTTGCCTAGTTGTTTGGTGTTGAAAAGATGGACTAAGAAAGCCAAGGAAGAATTTAGTGGAACTCACACATATAGCTCTTTCTACTGGGAATCAAATTCGACTGCAAAGCTTGCCAATCTACATTATTTATTCAAAGAATTAGCACTGGTTGCACATGGCGATGACGAAGACTATAAACACATTAGCAGTTGAAATGAAGCATACAAATGGTGGCAATGTACATGAAACTAATACTGAAACTGACAACAATGAAGAGACTGTGAAGAATCCCCCGGCTGTGAGAACAAAGGGATGTGAACCAAGCACATAAGCTGGAACGGGTAGGGGAATAGTGCAAAAACCAAGAAGGTCCTGTAATGACGTTCCACAAAACCAAGATCTGGAGGATGAGGACGCTAATGGTGATGGTAAGATGATGGACGACACCGACGGAGGAACATATTGACGGTAAAATGGTGAGTTAATCATTTATTTATAACATATTTTTTTGATTAATTTATTATTTCTGACATTTGTTTGCCTTATGTTTTCTTATAGCATCGTTTCGAAGGGTCTTTACGTCGATGAGTTTGTAGCATAAATGCAACGTTTGTGGAAGAAGTGTGTGAAGTTATGTATTTGGCGGAATAAATTTTGCAATTGTACTGATTTATGTGTCCAAGAAATTGACATTATAAATTAATGTATTTAAATTTAGCATAACAAAAATATAAGACCATCTATAATGATGACCTTATTAAACAGTCTATCCGCAGACATATCACATTCATTATTGATGGATGCATTTGATAACCATCGTGGATCTTTAATACATTATTGAATTATGGTTTTGAATAACAATTATTAAGCAAACACTTGCACTTAGTTGAAAGAAACAGTATTCCAAAATGAAATATTTTTACCAACCAAGACTTAAAATACATGAAAGAAACTTTGTTTAAATACATGTCCTTGGTTGTTTGTCCTTAACTGTGAGATAGCATGAAAGTACTGTGGATGGGCATTCTGTTTTTGCACAATTGTCTTAATTTTTTATTTTATTTTTTAGAAGAAAGGAAGTCGAACAGTGCAAAATTTGATCTTTACTTTTCAATTTAAATGTAGGTGAAATATTATGTGTTTTTGATAACAATAACCAACAATATTACTTAAACTATGTGTTAATGGATTAGTCGCCAACTTGTATGTTTTCAGAAGGATTGAATTCATAGATATATTTATGAATTTATGAAAATATTTTTTTTATTAATAAATATTGCTTAAACTTCATTAGGTTCTGATGCAGTACTAACTAAAATGATTTAGTTGGTGCACATGATTTAGTTGTTTTTAGATTGACTTTTGATATGTGGATGTTTTGATGTGCAACACTTTATTAGGTTCTAACAATTGATTTTTGTTGATTTACGTTTTTTTAGTGGTATGTTAAATTGTTATAGTTTTTATTTGATTGTCCTTGGATGTAGCACGCAGTGGTTTTGAGACTTACATCTCGTTTGTTATAGCTTTTTTAAGAAAAGAATCACTTTTTTAATAAAATAATCACTTTTAAGAGTTTTGCATCCGTTTGTTAAAACTTTAAAAAAAAATCAGAATTTAATTTTTTTTAAAAAACAGCTTCAAATGAAAAGCTGTTAAGAACAACTTCTCAAAAAATATATTTTTTTTAGAGGAGGGAGAAAATATTGTTTAAAAGATTGAACTAATTTTGTAACAAAAAATCTCTTATATATAGTTGTATCCAAACGAACTAGATTATTTGTTTAAAAAAAGTGATTTTTATTACGGTAAACAAACGCAAAATAGATTCTGATTTTTCATAAAATCTCTAAAATATAATCTCTAAATTATTTTATGTCAAAATCAATTTTATTTTAATCTGTAACAAACGGGTCCTTAATTTTAAAACGGGTCCTTAATTTTATATGTATATATGTTGTTGATTTTCTACTACTGGATTGCAGTGTACATCTCAAGTAAGCGTTAGGTGAAATAATGGGTGTACATCTTCAGCTAATATGGAGGCTGATATGGAGGCACAAATATCGTCACCATGAAATCTGTTTATCTCCATATCTCTCACCTCCATAAACCTCACTAGATTTGTGGTATTCGAGGTATCCATGACACTTTTCACCGTGTCTCCGATCCACATTGGTTATGAGTTACTCTTCGTTGCATTATTATTTTTAATATTTCATAGGAGTTGCTCTTCGCTACAGTATAACTTTTAATATTTCATAGGAATTGTTTAATACAAATGACCCTTTTAATACAAATGGTGAAGGAAAATCGAATTCAAACAGAATAAAGCAGCAGATAAAATTTCGATTTTCTTTCCGTGGATCATTACGAATTTCAAACATGAATCAGTGATTCGATTGTTACCTCAAAAGTATGGAGTCTGGAAACTGATTACTGGAACTGGAATCACGATCACAGCAAAGCAAGCAGCAAAGCCTCTAGCAAGTCCACACGAACAGTGCTCCTCCAAAACTCGGTGCTAGCCAAGGAATCAGAAGTGCAGAGAAGAAAGGTTGCTCCAAAACTCGTAACCAAAAACTTCAGCACTAGGGTTCTATTTATAGAACTTCTAGTGTGCTCTGCAAGTTAGAAGTCACTATTGGGCTTAAGTAAGCCCAACAACGAGTTTAGTAATTTTGCTAACTAATTAGCGTTATTTACTAAACGCACCCCTTATATAAGTCATACTTATATATTTCTCTTTTGATTGTTCTTTGTGTGTAACCCTATAGGTTCTAGTCACGTTGGCAATAATATTAAATCTAATATTTAATACTATAAACAATGAGCGGTATCTTGCAACACATCATTGCTACCCAAGTGACAAGAATGTCAAGTGATCTGACGAAACCTTTCCATGATAATACTCATGTGTACACTTACTCCTTTGTCTCGATATCTTCATTGATCCCAAGGCATAGATATTGTCACCCTTGTATAAATCAATGTTTATATTTCTTGATTCCAAAATATACTGAACAACGAATAAGTCCAATATCTTATATTGACTTAGTTCGGCATGGCCATGCAGTTTTACAGTCATATTTCATCAAGAGACCTAAAGATATATCTCCTGTTTATGAGGAGGGACAAATCCCATCTAGGACACTCATGCCCCTCAGCATGATTCATCAAGTACCCATCAACCAACGTTATGGTTATCCTTTTACAGACAACGTTAGAATGGCAACAAAACACTTGAGTCCACATCTAGGGAACATAGTGGTTTCAGGTCTAAGAGCGATATACATTATTATCATTGTGAGAATATCTTATGACAATTTCATAACTTACTATATAGTATTCTCACGGTGGGTCAATCCAGTATAAATATTACTCCTAATATTTATACCTATGTATAGACTTAATATCTCATATCTATGACCCATGAGATGCGGTCATCAGTCTACATACATAATAGTCTCGACGCTTTATTATTATCCTTTATTCATATTAAAGCTTTGACTACGGATACATTTAAGAATAGCGTTCTTTATGATAATGTAATCTCATGATTAAGTCACACTTAATATATTATTACACGAACTATCTATTCGAAGGACTTTATTAATGTTATCTAAATATAATAAAGAGTGTCATATTTTATTCAATAATAAAAGTCATGATACATAAGATAAGTTTAACATAAACAATTGGCCTCTAGGGCTTATACCAACAAATAGCCCTTTGTAAGGGTAATGTATAGGATTCAAATTTTTAAATTGTTTATTTTAAAATATTTTATAAGTTGCAGTATTTAATTATCGAGTTCAATGATTTACCGTGATTGCTTAAATGTTGGATATTAATTGCTTGTATACACATGTTTTTTTATGATCATGCAAAGTTGATTTTGTCCTAATATTTTCCCGCTTCTTACCATTTTTTACAGCTTTACTCGGTGGATTTGAACTAAACATGTATAGAGTTCTTTGCATGCATGAGTTGACATGTTGTATGGAGTTCTTGGTATGCATGAGTTGACGTGTTTTTTTAACAAGTTTAATTGTCAATTTTTATTTTAAGTTGCACTTTTAGTGTGACCTATGTTTTTGTAGCAGCCACCCTATTCTTGTTGAGGCTGATGAGTTACCTGACCTCTGTTTTTCTGACAGCCACCATGTTTTTGCTGGGGCTGCGGAGTCACTTGGTCTTGCGGCATATCTGCGACTCTCACGACATCCTCCTGTGGGTGGTTTATCCGCAGTCAAAGAGAATATTTATAGATGTGTTAGACTTTGTCGGTGTTCAATTCTTAGACTTGAACCATGGACATCAAATTAAACATCACTTTTTTTATGTTAGCTACCTTTGACTTAATTAATCATTATTGTTGTAGTTAAAACTCTAATGTTAAACCTTGTATGTTATCTTTATTCAAAAAAATCAAACCTTGTATGTTAGCTAATTTGTATTCTCTACCTTTGGCTACCTTTGACTTAATTAATCATTATTGTTGTAGTTAAAACTCAAATCTTAAACTTGTATGTTAGCTAACTTGTATTCTCTGCCTTTGGCTTAATTAATCATTATTGTTGTGGTTAAAACTTTAGTGTTAAACCTTGTATGTTAGCTAACTCGTATATTTAATGTTTCCTTTCATCATGTAGTTAAAACTTCAATTTTCGAAAGAAAAGAACCTGGACCATTAGTTGTACTGCAAAAAGAACCTCTAGTATAAAAGTGGTGAAGATATTGAAGGGGTTTAAGTTGATCAGAAATAACTGATTAAACCGGTGATCTAAACCAATCCAAATTGAAAAAAAAAAGGACCAATTTTTATAGTTCGGATTGAAAATAATACCGAACCAATTTTATGTTTATCGTTGTTCAACTGAAGTTCTTTATTTTTTTAAAAATTGAAAAGATAATAACTATTTCTCAGTAGGTTGCTAGCAGTTGTGATACTCAAAAGTTTAATAGGTCATTTGGTCCTCTAATTAATTTCAAGTTTTTATTTTGGTCTTATAACTAATAAAACTCATGTTTTGGTCCCTCACATTTGCCTCCGTCGATCAAATACATCGATTAACTTTAACATCCAAATATATAAGGTGGGCCAACCTTAAGAGTGGTCCACCATAGATCCTATTAATTATTTAATCACAACCTTTGATTTATTTTTCCAAAAGAGGACGGTTAGTTTTAAAAAGTCCATTTATCTAATAGTGAACCATCAACAACAATTTTTTTTTCCCTTTCTTCATCTTCTTCATCAACACCAAACCAAAAAAACAGTCAAAAAAATTAAACAACCCAGACTTCATGCATTCATACGAAAATTCAAACAAATCTAGAAAACATTCAAAAAATGAAATTAAAAACTCCATTCCAAAATCATAATCTTCGTCATCATCCAGTTTTAATTCTTTCCTATTATTCCATAAGCCAAACCAAAAAAATCAATCTCACAAAAAAATAATACAAAACTCCATAATCCAAAACTCACAACAACTAACCCCCTGTTTCATTCTATTGCATATTCTTTTTCGACACTGTTCTTCTTCAAACCTGTTTTCTTTGATTTTGAAAATCCTAAATCTTTTAAGCCAAAAAAATCTGTTTCACACAATATCATCATCCAAGAGACCCAAAGGCAAAGCAAGGATGGACTATTACGAGGTA
Organism: Medicago lupulina; assembly: GCA_958299785.1. Lineage (NCBI taxonomy): Eukaryota > Viridiplantae > Streptophyta > Magnoliopsida > Fabales > Fabaceae > Medicago > Medicago lupulina. The sequence goes on along the minus strand of OY283141.1, from coordinate 28,590,603 downwards.
TGTTCCTGATGAAATTTGCATTCATGCAATCAATGAAATGGGCAGTGGTACTTGTGGTTATAATAGCATTTGCTCAATCTCAACGGAAAATCAGAGACCTAATTGTAAACGTCCTTATGGTTATTCATTGATAGATCCAAGTAATCAATTTGGATCAACCAGGGTTTTTATTTTTGATAAATGTAATAGATAAAAATTGATGTAAAATTTAATGAAATAAATTTAAAATTCATATAAAAATTAATAATTCTACTACATCAATCAATATCTATTTTAAACTAAATTGATTATTTTTTAACCAGCATACCGTAATTATGTTATATATTTTTGAGTAAATTACACTCCCCTCCCCTCAAAGATGCTTGAATTACACTCCCCTCCCCTCTTATGTTTAAATATACACTCCCCTCCCTTGAAAAGAAAAATGTATACTCCCCTCCCCTATAAGATGTTTGTATTACAATCCTCTCCCTTAATAATTAAATATCCACTACACTTTAATCTATTATAACTTAAATAAATATTTTTATGATATATAGTAATTTTGAACTACCATTTAAGAAAAATAAATTCATTTCTTTATAATTTAAATATCAATGATAATTAAATTTAAATATTTTGCTATTAATTTCATATTTTATAGTATAAAACTAACTTTTAAATAACCATGCTTTATTGTATTTAGTAATTTTTCATATATTTTTATTTTATTTTGGGTTGTTTCATATTTTGTATTAGAGTTTAAAACTATATGATAATGAAATTGTGAATAAAAAATAAAGAAAAATATGTATTCAAATTTTGATTATATTAAAATAGACCCGCAATACTATTTTTTTCCAAAGTGTGTTAGATTATTATTTTTTTGCTAGATTATTAGAAATAAAAAAAATATTGAGGGATTAAAGTGTAGATTTTAACATAAGAGGGGAGGGGAATGTAATTCAAGCTTCTCTTAGGGGAGGGGAGTGAAATATTTTCTAATATATTTTGAATAAGAGGGGAGGGGAGTGTATATTTTAACATAAGAGGGGAGGGGAGTGTAATTCAAGTATCTTTGAGGGGAGGAGAGTGTAATTTACTCTATATTTTTATGCAACCTATACTAAATATTATGATTAAAAATAAAATAAATATTTGTAGAAGTGTAAACCTGTAAAACAATACTTTTTGGGTATCAAAATGAATGTCACATTTGAATTGTACCGGTTCTTAAGAAAATAATTAGTTTAGATGGTAAAAATTAGTTCTATTTACTAGAACACCCTTATTTTAAACTATTATTTTTTGATAAATATGACAGATAAAAATTGATGCTTTTATTATTGCATATTTTGTTTTTGGCTCGGTTTTTCTTGTTGAGGGCATTGCTCGTGCATCTTCAGGTGAGGTTCCCTTCTTTTTCTTTAATTTTTTCTTTTAATTTGAAAACCCATTCTCATTTTTATTTGTTGACACAGAAAACCCATTCTCATTTGTTTAATCTTAATAAATCATTTCTTTCAAAAAAAATATAAAATAAACCATCAATTTAAAGCTACAACAAATTTGTATAACAGTGATTGCTTATTGTTCCAGAAGATGAAGACTGAAGGGTGGCGGCGGCATAAATTGGAGGAAGGAGAAGGGTCCTTTTTATTAATTTGGGTGTTGTTTTAATCTCTTTTACGGTTAATTATTTGTTTCTTTCCTTTTTTGGGTTAATTTTATAATTGTTGATGAAGATGAAGAAGAGAGAGGGCTGGAAGATGAGTTGTGGTTTATGGTGGTGGATTTTTTTGTCGGTTATGGCGGTAATAGTGATGGTGGATTTTTTTTCTTCTTATGGGTTATGTTTTTTTATTGTTCTCGAAATGTTTTCTTGAAATTGATGAATAATGGGATGAAGTTTATGTTAAGATCAAGATGAAAGAGGTGAAGTATAAGGAAGAAAATGATAGAAATTTTTTGTGTTGGATGTTTACCGTTACATTCAATGATCTTGAATTATCTAATGATTTATTTTGTTTTAAAATGATCAAATGGTTAAAATTAAATAAATTATTAAGGTCTACAACAGACCACCTACAATGTTGGTTCACTTTGTATATTTAAAGTTAAAATTAACATATTAATACCAAATTATCATATAGAGATAAAATTAAGGGATAAAAACAAAACTTTTATTAAGTAATAGACCAAAACTAAACTTGGAAATTAATTAAATGACCAAATATCCAATTAAGCCATTATAGTAAGTAAACTATTAAACATGGATGAAATTCAATAAATAAAAGTATATTAATGATAAAAATAAATAAATTTTGCATTGATATTCTTTTTTTTTTGTGGTGGTCGGGATTTGAACCCTAAACCTTACATATATTATGCATCGTCTCTATCAACTGAGCCTCACGAGGACCTGCATTGATTATTCTAATAAAGCGACAATTATTTTATGACAAAGAAAAAAAATGCAAATGTGACAATTATTATGAGACGGAGGAAGTAACATTCAAAAGTTTTAACCTCCTGCACAGGACCTTGACAACGCCACTGCTTTTACATAATATATTCAACTTATTTTTACAAAAATGTATCAAAATGAAACTTTTACGCATACTAGAGCAAAAGACAACAACTAATTATTCTCTTGCTCTATTCAACTAACACTACGTCGGAGAAGAAGAATTGTATGGATTTTTGGGTTTTAGAATTTTAAATTTTATTTTATATTTTAATTTTCGTGGAAAGCATTTATTTGGTCGGTAATGAGGAGGTTTCAAATCTGATTCTTCTTGGACGACATCATAGAACTTTTCTATTATTATTATTATTATTATTATTATTATTATTATTATTATTATTATTATTATTATTATTATATTTAAGGTGATTATTATTATTATTGTTTTTTAAGGACTTATTATTGTTGTTATTTTTTTTAAAATTATTGTTTATAATTCTCCCCTCAAGAATTATTATTAATTTTTTTTTGACAAATATTATTATTATTATTATTATTATTTCATATTTGCATTGCATGCATGCAATATGAGTTTTCTCATCACGTGTAACAAGCTAATGAGCTGTATGTAGACGTTCATGGCCTTCGTCTTCTCCATTTCCTCAATCCTCCTGAATATTCTTAATCATTATTATCATAACAATAACCCACATTAATCAACCACCAATATTAATTACCATTCTCTTCATTTTTTTCATCAACCCAAAAATTCGTATTCCGATTAATTCTTTTCTCATCACAATTCCACCTTATCATTTTCAACCTCTTCATTTCTCCCCAAAGATTTACATCAACACAAATCTCGAAATTGGATCAATTTCAAAATTTCCAACATTGTTGTTAGTTTTTTTTGGAGAACCTGAAATTTATAAATCCAACACCCATTTCAATTTCGAGATCTCTTAATTTCATAGAAATTAGGGTTTCTCGTAGCTCTCAATACTCACCGTCAATGGCGTCGTGGAGAGAGTGGAGAGGAACACGGTGCTGAAACGACGTCGTTTTTCAATGGGCAACAACTGTGTGGGACCAAACCTCGGTGGCGGTGGCAATGGTTTCCTCCAATCCGTTTCTGCGGCCGTATGGAAAACACGTCCGCCAGAGGCAAGGCTTCCTCCTCCTAACGCCGAAGATATAAACAAAACTCCGTCAACACCGGAAAATGCTGTAAAAGATTCCTCCAAACCGGAGTCTAGTGCAGGTGGGAAAGTTTCGGTTCAGAGCACACCTCCTGAACAGGTGAAAATAGCAGCCGCAGAACTAAAACCGCTTGAACATGAAAAGCCGGTTAAAGCAGCAGCATCTAGTGCTGTCGCCAGTGCTGCTGGTGGTGGTGGTGTCGCTGCTACTGCTGGTGCTGGTGGTGCGGGTGAGGGTGATGCAGATAAACCTAAGAAACCAACACATGTGAAAAGAGTATCAAGTGTTGGACTTCAGGTAGAATCTGTATTGGGAAGGAAAACGGAAAACATAAAAGATTTTTACAGTTTGGGGAGAAAATTAGGTCAAGGGCAATTTGGGACAACATTTCTATGTATGGCAAAAAGGACTAATAAGGAATTTGCATGCAAGTCAATTGCAAAAAGGAAATTAACAACACAAGAGGATGTGGAGGATGTTAGAAGGGAGATTCGGATAATGCACCATTTGGCGGGTCATCCGAATGTGATTCAAATAGTTGGTGCTTATGAAGATGCTGTTGCGGTTCATGTTGTTATGGAGTTATGTGCTGGTGGGGAGCTTTTTGATAGGATTATACAGAGAGGGCATTATAGTGAGAGAAAAGCTGCTGAACTTACTAGGTTGATTTTAGGTGTTGTTCAAGCTTGTCATTCTTTAGGAGTTATGCATAGAGATTTGAAGCCGGAGAATTTTCTGTTTGTTGGTCATGAAGAAGAATCGGCACTTAAGACTATTGATTTTGGACTCTCGGTGTTTTTTAGACCAGGTATATTCATTTTATTTGTTTTATCATTATGCCAACATTATTGTTCTTGTTAATTAGTTGAATGAAAATAATGGTATAGTTGACATGAGGGATTGGTATTTAATTTGAATATGATCATCGAATGATAGGAGTGACATTATGATCTATTTATTGCTGAACATTGTGCTTCAGTTCTACACACATAAGTACTCACAGTTGACATAATGACAGCATTACCTATAAGATTGGGAGTTCAACATATGTGTTTAGTATCGAAATTATCAGTTACATATACCCTTTTTTAATCCTTTGTAGTTTTGCCTTGTATGATCTATGGTTATCTGTAGAAAATTGACCATTTGCTGTTTATAGAGCTAATATTAAACAAGTTCGAGGATGATGTGTGGAAGAGAGACATAAAAATTGAATGAAAACAAAGTGAGAGATGTTATTGCGCGGGGAAGTAGAAAGTGCGATAGAAAAGACGATGATATGTAAAGTTATAACTTATGTATTGATTTGGAATTTGGAATAAGCTGTCTCAAACAACACTCTCTTGTGCTGCGGGAAAGGGAAATTTGTTCTTACAAAACAAAAAAGTCTTGATGCAGTTTTTTGGGGCTTATGTTTATAAAACTTTCATATCAAGCAAGCGTTTATGGAATTTGTTATAATGTGTTTTGATTATTATAATGGAGGTTTGTCATAATGCGAATTTTGAATAAAAGAAGTGAAAGAAGTTGATCATTATAATGGAGGTTTTTAGGGCTTATGTTAATAAAATTTTATGTTGAATAGAGAAAGTGGACTAGCTGATCATGTGTGCTAAATATTGAATATGCTTGCAAGTGCATTGTAGGGCCTGCACGGTTAGTGCATTTTAGTTGTTTAGAAATTTATGTCTTATACATAAGTCATCACCAAAGACACATTATCTTGATTCACTAGGGTGAACTTAGCTGTTTTGTCTAACTGTTAAAACTCTTGCTTTTTCTTTATTTTCGGTTTAGCTTTTTCTAGTTCAGTTTAAGAAAAATATATCCATTACAACAGGTGAGACATTTACTGATGTGGTTGGAAGCCCATACTATGTGGCCCCTGAAGTTTTGCGGAAGAACTACGGTCAAGAATGTGATGTTTGGAGCGCTGGGGTGATCATTTATATTCTACTCAGTGGAGTTCCACCATTTTGGGATGGTGAGAATGCTATGCCACTTGATTTTATTGATTGTCGTAAGCACTTTTAATTGTGTATGTGATGTAGTATGTGCCTGATTTTTTGGTTTTTGGATCAGAAACTGAACAAGGAATATTTGAGCAAGTACTCAAAGGAGAGCTTGACTTTATATCTGATCCGTGGCCTAGTATATCCGAAAGCGCAAAAGACCTTGTTCGAAGAATGCTTATAAGGGATCCTAAGAAAAGGATGACGGCACATGAAGTTCTTTGTGAGTATGCATACCTTTATGATGCTAAATAGCTAGATCTCGAATGCATCTTAGAATAGTTTGCACTTTTTTTGTCGCCAGAGATCTGATATGTCCTGTTATGCAAGATTTTCTTTTTTAACAATGTTATATATTCTTGATGACAGATTATCTGGTTAGTGGCAACTTAATACTTTAAACTAGTCGCTGCTCTTATTTCGTATTACAAACTGAGAACTTTTTCATTTAACCCTGGCAAGGATGAGGGGGGAGTAAAGCATGGTTCTCAATAATATTTGACAGGTTTAATTTAAAACTAAAAGGAATATGAAATGTACTAGCGATTAATTTCATGTTCCGTATGCTGGACAAACCAAAACTTTCAATCTTTGATATGTCCTATGGACACTCTCATTTGATATCTCAGTTGAAATGTTGCCCCATATTATTTTCATGTAGCAGATATGTAAACTCTACATATATTCATACGAATTATAAATTTGAAGCCAGAAATTTAGTAAGTTATGGTTGAACCGCAAATTTTTTCTCTTTGCTGATTTTTATCATTGCATACTACTATTTTGATCACAAGTTTTTTCTTTTGATGATCAATCATTGTATACCACTATTTTGATCACAAGTTTTATCTTTTGATGAAAATCACAAGTTAAAGGTAGATATAGGATTTCTCTCTTAGGACCAATCATCCTTTGATCCTAGGAATTCTCTCTTAATATTTTACTATAATGTTGATGAGATAGATATAGGATTCTCAAAAGTGGCATAATGATTATCAGTCTGCATGATCATGCATGACACTGATCTCATTGTTTTAAATGATAAGCATAATTGGTGTTCTGTTTCAAAATTAAAATACTTAGTTATGATTGATCATGTGCAGGCCATCCTTGGGTTCAGGTTGGAGGTGTTGCTCCTGATAAACCGCTTGATTCCGCTGTCTTATCTCGTTTGAAGCAATTCTCTGCAATGAACAAGCTCAAAAAAATAGCCATTCGAGTGAGTATCCAGTACCCACCGGTATTTTAAGATTAGAAGTATTGCATGTTACGTGGAAACAATCTAAGAAGTTTCAAGGCTTCTTGTCTAATTGATTGAAAATGTAATCAATCAAAGAATAAAGCACAAACGAAGCTGCTATTTTTTATCATATTGAAAATTTTGCCAATGGGAAGCAATAGCTATGTTCAAGAAAAAATATATATAACATGACATTCTGTATTATATCTCTTGGCAGGTAATTGCTGAAAATCTGTCCGAGGAGGAAATCGCAGGACTTAAAGAAATGTTCAAGATGATAGACGCAGATAATAGCGGACAGATCTCTCTTGAAGAACTGAAAAATGGCTTAGAAAGAGTGGGTTCCGTTCTTAAGGATTCTGAAATCAACTGGTTAATGCAAGCGGTGAGTGCTTGCCTGCTATCCAAATTGTCAGTTCTATGTTCAAAATGAATGACTATAGCTCATTCTTGAAAAACAAGAATGCCCTAGACTTTTTATGTCGTGTTCAACTGAATGATCAATACATTTTGTATTTCATCTGATCCCTTTCTTCTTTAAAATTCAGGCAGATGTTGATAATAGTGGTACCATAGACTATGGTGAATTCATAGCAGCTATGCTTCATCTAAACAAGGTTCAAAAGGAGGATCATCTATTTGCAGCCTTTAACTACTTTGACAAAGATGGGAGTGGATACATTACAAAGGATGAGCTTCAACAAGCCTGTAACCAGTTTGGCCTACAAGATGATCATTTAGATGATATCATACATGAAGCTGATCGCGATAATGTAATGAATCTTAATTTGTTTGCACCTTATTTATCTAACATCATTTTTACTCATCCTCTCCTCTCCTTTCTTACTTCTTTCTTCCTTTCCCATCACTTTATCCATTACGTGTTTCAGTTTTGCTCTTTCTATTTTTCCGTGTACTTGAACATTTAAATTCTTGTTTTTCTTTATTCGACTTGAATTTTGCACTGTTTTCAGGATGGTCGCATTGACTACAGTGAATTTGTTGCAATGATGCAAGACACTGATTTTGGCAAAAAGGGGCTATAAACAGCTTGAGAAAAATTATGGATGACTTCGGGCATTAGCGAACTCTTGATCTTGCCAAATGAGGACTTGATATATAACATTTGTCCTTGAAGCTGCTAAATTACGTAAGTGAATGCACTTGGAAATTGTTTGAGCTTCAGGGAGAGGAAGCATTAACGGCATGCTAATTATAGTGTTTATGTATTTAGTATTTACAATTTTTAAGAATATAATCTAGTTTTTCCTTTTGTACCTCTTACCCATGTTTTTTTGGGTAAATGGATGGTAGAATGGTTCCTCGGCATGTGATCTAGTGGTTTTATCGAGTGTTAGTTCATGCTAAACATCAATTGAGGACAAGTTTCTAAAAGAAGTGTCAAAGGGCATGCATTTATGCAGTAAGAAAGAATGCTCTTCCAGCTGCACCGGCCTTACGTCTTTCTTTGATGCCATGCCATGGCATTTGTCTGTCAGTCTCATACCAAGTGTTCGTGCCGAATATCATGTTGTATCAACTCATGTACCCTGTTTGCATTCATGTATAGAGAAAGCCATCTGTGCTTTTTGGTTAGTGACGTTTCATTCCAAGTGTATAAACTCCAATCAGTATTTTTTGTAACGACTTTTTTTTTGTTAATGATACGAGGTGAAGTTGTTTGATAGATAGCAGTCTCTTTGAGAACTCAAGATTTGTTGCCCCATCCCTTTCACTCTGTCACGTTTGGTTTAGCTATTAACTTTTTTTGTTCATTACAATCATATCTAATAAATTGAACTTGGCTGAAGCCTGAAGCAAGTTTTGTTGGGATGACTTTCATTATTCTATCCTTGAATAATTCAACTATCAGCACAATAACGTCAAATAAATTGAGAAAGGATAATATATTTTCATGCACGAGTAGATTTATTTTATTCCCTTGCAAATTTAAGGCAAAGAATGTGTATACTAGATTTGTAACAGGTCCAGTTCTTCCTTGAACCTCATTATGAATGAGTCTATAGCACCAAGTTGCACTTTAAACTCCAAACTAGGGAACCAAGTATCTATAGAATTGTTCAAGGTAGGGAAAATTAAATTAGACTTTAACCAATTGAAATACATCATATCATATGAGTTATGAGGGTATGCAGTATAGGAACACAAAAATATATAATAAAGAAAGATGGAAGATTCTACGATATGACGAACCAAAGTTTGAATTCTGGTTAAAAGAAATATTCAAATTTAATATCTATTACAACTCAAATAAAATTATATTCGATTGTGGAAGAAACATATAGCAAGAAAAAAAAAATTGAAAATGTTTCTACAAACATATCATGCTTATAAAAGTCTACTTTTATTTATAATAAAAGATAAAATAAAATCTTGACCAAAATAAAAAAAAAAAAAAGATAAAAAAAAAAATTATTTTGGTAGAAGTTATAAATTACTCTCATAAGTACGATACGGATACGTGGATACGCGAAATTTTTAAAATTGGAATACGATGCGGCTAAGATACGTTAACAAAATATTTATACTAAAATTTATATGCATGTAAAATACTTTAAAAAAACATTGATTACTCTTCGATACTATATAATCATAAAAGTCACAATTTACAAAAATAATACATGTGGTCAAAATAAAAAATGTAAAGTTTTTTATAAATGATATTCTGTTTTCATTCATATGTTAGGTTATCTCCTCTCTACCGTTGCTTTCATCCACCAAAAACATAATTTTTAATTGGTTATCGGAAAACAATTATAGTGATTCATATCTTAAATTGAATCATATACATCTTTATTGAATTTTAACAACACAGTCTCAATTTTTTTACACTTCATTTTTTACCAGGATACGTCTCTACGTAATATCTTATGATTATATGTGTGTATCTGTCGAGTATCTTATAAGTATCCGATAAAATATATATTTTAAATTAAAATAATTAATTCCGATACTCTGTGGATACGTATTCGAGAGTATCCGCAAAGTATCGGTATCCGATACGTATCCGTCTCTATTTTGGAGTGTCAGGGTTTTATAGCTCATATCTATTTTGAAGAGCTTATAAAGTAAGCTAAAATTGTTTCACATGTGGGGTTATGACGGTAGATAATCACAAATAAATTGATTTAAACCACCAAATTTAAACTTGTATTCAATTTGATTGATGAGGCAAAGGAATCCCTAAATTTACAGTTAAGAGAGAGCAGCCAACCTTCGCCCTCGATTGCCGTCAAAAGAATCCCTCACATTCATATTGCTCATTCCGCCGCCGCCGCTGCTGATCGCATCTTCTAAATTCGATGAGCCACAGCCCACAATGCTTCCAAGACTCGTTCAAAGAATCACACAATTTCCTATTCCACAACAAACATACACAACCACATGTCTCCGTCATTTATACTCTACTCTCTCCATTTACGATAACATCCCAAAGAAGCTAAAGAAATTCGAGAGAAAACCATTAGTAACAAGTATCAATGAACTAAAGCGCCGAGGCAGAAAGAGAAGAAAGGAGAGACAAAATGTGAAGGAGATTATTTTACAATCTCCTGAAAATGGTTTGTTGGTTCAGAAATTGATTCCTGCTGCTAAACAAATTTATGCTGCTAGATCTGAAGTATTGTCTAGTGTTTCTAGACTTGTCAACTTTATTGCTATTTATTCATGCAGGTATTTATAGTCTGATTACTATTACTTTGTATTCAATTCGGTGGCTGCTATTCGATGTTTGCAGCCGAGCTGTTTGCTGAAATGCTTCTGAAAAGATAAAAGAGTGAATAGATAAATTGATCATCGAATTGTAAGATCAAAGTAGTTACTGTTTTTTGGAAATTCACAATCACATCCTTCTTTATCATACAAACTGTGATTTGGTCTGGCAGGTTAACTGAATATATGGAATGTCACCGTACCAGAGACTAATTTGCCTAGGAAATTTAGGTCTGTTCATGATTATTTTGTTGATATTAGTACGTGCACAATTGAAATTACTAACAAATTTGTTCTTGAGATATCCTAAATTGCATAAGCAAATTAGTCTCTAGTAAGTAAGCTAGCATTGATATGGGATCAACGTGCATTGTGATATGTCTAGTTAACATGCCACGTCATAACATCTAATAGTAGAAGTTGACGGATGAACTATCTTGAATGGCACGTTACAATTTCGAGAATGTATTTGCTAATTTGCAAAATTAGGGACTATTTTGATCGATGCATACAATTTTGATGGCTAATTTGCCTATTCACTCTTAAGAAAGTATGTTGTTATTATTAAATTAGGGAGATTTTAAGTATTTCCTTCTAATATAGGGATATAAATGTTGAATTTTAATGTTTAGTTACTTTATTTAAGCCTTTTAGATGCCTAAACTACATTCTTAGTTGATATTTTGGATTCCTTGCAGTATATGTGGAGAAGTTCATGTTGGTGATCCACCACATAAAATTAAAACATGTAATGTTAGAGGAAGCTTGTCAAGTAAAGAACACAGTTGGGTCAAAGGTGGTATGGAACATGTTCTGCCTCTTGTAGAATCATTTCATCTTTATGATAGAATTGGGAGGGCTGTTTCACATAATGAAATGCTTCTCGTGGACCGAATTCCAGCAATTGTTGAACTGTGTATCCAAGCAGGTGTTGACATACCTGAGTACCCTACCAGAAGAAGGACCTTTCCTGTTTACTGTGTTGCTGGTAGGATAATTGATTTTGAGAAAAGATTTCCTAAAGAAATTTCTCTTGAAAAAGATATAGACGAATATGGATTTCCATATAAGAAAAAGAGGTCGGATCAAGACACTAATTCTATGGAAATGCATTGTGATGACATCCAAGGTTAATGAACACACATCCTTTTTCTTCACTGTTAGTCTTACTTATACGCATAACATACATTTTGTTATCTGTCAACTCGGCTAATTATGTGTGTGCTTCTTTGCAGCTGTTGCTGTCCGAGGCATGAAAGCCTGGAATAAAATGTGCACCGGAGCTTCAAAACTTATGGAGAAATATGCTGTACAAACTTGTGGATATTGTCCAGAGGTACAAGTGGGACCTAAAGGTCATAAAGTGCGAAATTGTCAAGCTTACAAACACCAGATGAGGGATGGGCAGCATGAATGGCAGGAAGCTACAATAAATGATTTTGTACCTCCAGTCTATGTCTATCACATTCAAGATCAGCAACCCGGTAAACCTTTGGTAAATGAGTTGAAAAGGTATTATGGCATGTTGCCTGCAGTTGTTGAGCTATTTTCACAGGCTGGGGCACCAGTTGAAAAGATTTATGGACATACAGTGAGAGATGTTGTAGTCCCTGATATTGATGAGGAAAAGTGGGTTGTTTAGAGCAATCGGTTGAATGACTTCCCGTGCATGGAGGAACCATTTATTTTGAATTGTAACAATTGTCTATGCTGGCAAAGATGGAGGATGTCTATTGTGAGATCAGGGATGCTATAGTATGAGAATAAGTACATTCGACAAAGTTATCTTGTATTCTGCTGGTAACTAAAGGTTGTAGTCTTGGTAATGTGGAATACATCTTCTTTTGACACCAATTGGAGGTGAAAATCTCGAACTTCTTGCTTGGATTATTTTGAGAACAGGTCTTTATCCCTCATTCTTCACTTTTTTAGTGTACGTTTGGTCCACTTGATTTTCGACTCTCGGTGTTTTTTAGACCAGGTATATTCATTTTATTTGTTTTATCATTATGCCAACATTATTGTTCTTGTTAATTAGTTGAATGAAAATAATGGTATAGTTGACATGAGGGATTGGTATTTAATTTGAATATGATCATGGAATGATAGGAGTGACATTATGATCTATTTATTGCTGAACATTGTGCTTCAGTTCTACACACATAAGTACTCACAGTTGACATAATGACAGCATTACCTATAAGATTGGGAGTTCAACATATGTGTTTAGTATTGAAATTATCAGTTACATATACCCTTTTTTAATCCTTTGTAGTTTTGCCTTGTATGATCTATGGTTATCTGTAGAAAATTGACCATTTGCTGTTTATAGAGCTAATATTAAACAAGTTCGAGGATGATGTGTGGAAGAGAGACATAAAAATTGAATGAAAACAAAGTGAGAGATGTTATTGCGCTGGGGAGTAGAAAGTGCGATAGAAAAGACGATGATATGTAAAGTTATAACTTATGTATTGATTTGGAATTTGGAATAAGCTGTCTCAAACAACACTCTCTTGTGCTGCGGGAAAGGGAAATTTGTTCTTACAAAACAAAAAAGTCTTGATGCAGTTTTTTGGGGCTTATGTTTATAAAACTTTCATATCAAGCAAGCGTTTATGGAATTTGTTATAATGTGTTTTGATTATTATAATGGAGGTTTGTCATAATGAGAATTTTGAATAAAAGAAGTGAAAGAAGTTGATCATTATAATGGAGGTTTTTAGGGCTTATGTTAATAAAATTTTATGTTAAATAGAGAAAGTGGACTAGCTGATCATGTGTGCTAAATATTGAATATGCTTGCAAGTGTATTGTAGGGCCTGCAGGGTTAGTGCATTTTAGTTGTTTAGGAATTTATGTCTTATACATAAGTCATCACCAAAGACACATTATCTTGATTCACTAGGGTGAACTTAGCTGTTTTGTCTAACTGTTAAAACTCTTGCTTTTTCTTTATTTTCGGTTTAGCTTTTTCTAGTTCAGTTTGAGAAAAATATATCCATTACAACAGGTGAGACATTTACTGATGTGGTTGGAAGCCCATACTATGTGGCCCCTGAAGTTTTGCGGAAGAACTACGGTCAAGAATGTGATGTTTGGAGCGCTGGGGTGATCATTTATATTCTACTCAGTGGAGTTCCACCATTTTGGGATGGTGAGAATGCTATGCCACTTGATTTTATTTATTGTCTTAAGCACTTTTAGTTGTGTATGTGATGTAGTATGTGCCTGATGTTTTTGGTTTTTGGTTTTTGGATCAGAAACTGAACAAGGAATATTTGAGCAAGTACTAAAAGGAGAGCTTGACTTTATATCTGATCCGTGGCCTAGTATATCCGAAAGTGCAAAAGACCTTGTTCGAAGAATGCTTATACGGGATCCTAAGAAGAGGATGACGGCACATGAAGTTCTTTGTGAGTATGCATACCTTTATGATGCTAAATAGCTAGATCTCGAATGCATCTTAGAATAGTTTGCACTTTTTTTGTCGCCAGAGATCTGATATGTCCTGTTATGCAAGATTTTCTTTTTTAACAATGTTATATATTCTTGATGACAGGTTATCTGGTTAATGGCAACTTAATACTTTAAACTAGTCGCTGCTCTTATTTCGTATTACAGACTGAGAACTTTTTCATTTAACCCTGGGAAGGATGAGGGGGGAGTAAAGCATGGTTCTCAATAATATTTGACAGGTTTAATTTAAAACTAAAAGGAATATGAAATGTACTAGCGATTAATTTCATGTTCCGTATGCTGGACAAACCAAAACTTTCAATCTTTGATATGTCCTATGGACACTCTCATTTGATATCTCAGTTGAAATGTTGCCCCATATTATTTTCATGTAGCAGATATGTAAACTCTACATATATTCATACGAATTATAAATTTGAAGCCAGAAATTTAGTAAGTTATGGTTGAACCGCAAATTTTTTCTCTTTGCTGATTTTTATCATTGCATACTACTATTTTGATCACAAGTTTTTTCTTTTGATGATCAATCATTGTATACCACTATTTTGATCACAAGTTTTATCTTTTGATGAAAATCACAAGTTAGAGGTAGATATAGTATTTCTCTCTTAGGACCAATCATCCTTTGATCCTAGGAACTCTCTCTTAATATTTTACTATAATGTTGATGAGATAGATATAGGATTCTCAAAAGTGGCATAATGATTATCAGTCTGCATGATCATGCATGACACTGATCTCATTGTTTTAAATGATAAGCATAATTGGTGTTCTGTTTCAAAATTAAAATACTTAGTTATGATTGATCATGTGCAGGCCATCCTTGGGTTCAGGTTGGAGGTGTTGTGGGAGATTAAGACACCGTTTGACCCAACTATTTGACCCAACTTTTCTACATTTTTAAGGAGAAGTTAGGCCAAAATGTTTGATACAAGAGCCAAAATTAAACAACTCAAATTAAGTACTTACTAAAAAAAGTATATTTTTTTAATGCATAAAATTGAATGGAATGAGCTTTGGCCAAAAGTTGTTGAAAGCTCTCTAAAAAAACTACTTTTCGAGAATTTATTTTACAAATAGCTCTCTTCAACTCACGTTGGGAACTTTTTCTTTTATTTTTTAATATTATATTTCAATATGTTATTTTCTTCCATTTTATTTTATTTTATTTTATTTTTTTCAACTGTTCCATTCAATTTTTTTAAGGAGGTTCCATTTAATTTTATTATCTTTTATTCAAAGGAATTTTATTATTTTTTTTATCACTTATATATTTAATTTCAATATCATTTAATCATCATAACCTCACAAATATTTTTGTTCACGATGTCATTTAATGATACCAAATATTTTTATTTCCTATCTTCAACCTCGAAATTATATACACACAAACACATTAGCGTTTAGAGTAATATTTTATGTTCGTCTCTCTCTCTCTCGCTCTCTCTCTCTCTCTCCCTCCCTCTCTCTCTCTCTCTCTCTCGCTCTCTCTCTCTCTCACTCTCTCTCGCGCTGTCTCTCTCTCTCCCTCTCTCTCTCTCTCCCTCTCTCCCTCCCTCTCTCTCCCTCTCGCTCTCTCTCTCTCCCTCTCTCCCTCTCTCTCTCCCTCTCTCCCTCTCTCCCTCTCTCTCTCTCTCTCTCTCTCTCTCGCTCTCTCTCTCTCGCTCTTTGAAACCCTAACAACTATCGCCTTCCCCTCTCTCTTGCTACCACCGCATTTCTTCACTCATAATCATCAGATCCATCATTTAGCTTGCGACGAGTTTCTTTCCCAATTGAGGTATTATTCGCTCAAATTTGAATCTCTTTACTCTAATTCCTTTTCATGTTTTATTTTCCAAATTGTTTTTAAGATTGGTATTTTTTATATGGGTTTGTGGTTTAATCGTTACTATTATTGTTGTTTAGATCGATTAGGGTCTTTTATAGTTTTTATTTTTATTTTGGTCTTTCTTTTGTTAGGGTTTGAATTGAGATCTGTTTGTTGGGGGTTTGAAATTTTTGAATTGGGTTTTCGAATGGGATTTTTGCAGCAATTTCGTCAGGAGTATAGAAACTATGTCTAGTGGTGATGAAGATGATGGTCATCAACAAAATTTGTGGAATGAATACAAAGATGATGATTTTGAGACAGGGTCCGATGAGATTCACGCGGATAGTAAGGGTGCTGGTGCTGACAACAACTTAATTGGTCAATTTGGTGTGGGATTTTATTCTGCTTTTCTAGTTGCTGATCAGGTATGTATTTTTGGATAAAAGTGATGATGATGTGGTACTTCATTTTAAGTTTTTAGCTGGCAGTTTATTTATGTATATTTTGTGTGGTTTGAAGGTGGTTGTCTCAACAAAGAGTCCAAGATCCGATAAGCAATATGTTTGGGAAGGAAAGGTAAATGCTAGCTCATATACCATAGCTGAGGAGACGAATCCTGAGAAGTTGATTCCAAGAGGAACTCGCCTTACACTGCACCTTAAGATATGTCGAAAATTCCCATTTTCAACCTTCTGTTATTAATATTTTAGTTTCATTTTTCTGGAGCTTATCGTTGTTTGTGCATTTTGCTTCTTCTACATCTTTTTATTTATTTTTTGTTGTACGTTACGTAAACTATTGATCGAATAGCACAAAGCATAAGCTGCATAAGTTAACATGCTTTGCATGGAAAAGTTTTCCTTCAATTATTAATGTTTAATTTTTTTGTTGATGTTGTGCAGAACTTAGCTCTTATACGTCAGCAAAGGACATAAGCTGCTAAAAAGCGAAATGAAGAAAAAGCTGGTAAGTCTAAAATACTGTTTGTTCTGCTTGTTCTATTCAGACATCCAAAAGCATGAAACTGATTGTTAAATAAATATATTTCAGCCAAAGAGCAGAAGAAGGCTGAAATGGCTGAAACATGCAAGTGAATGTTGTGTGGCCTAATCTTACTCCAATTAGTAGAAAAATATATACTTTAACTACTCTTAAATATTTTGTCCATTAGCTTTTTAATGGATCTTATGGTGTTACCATACCAAGTTGGTAACATGTAATGCAATTATTCCACCATAATGTGGCTTGAAATCTTGATTAAATAAACACTTTTCTTCACATCGAAGCTGGGAACAGTTTATTGTTGGCTAAAACGCACTTTTTGACCCCTAAGTTTGCAAAAGTTGCAATTTTGGCCCCCTATTAAAAAAAATGGCAAAAGTGACCCCCTATGTCTACCCCCTTTTGCAAAAAGTCAATTTTGACTCAGTCAACCATATGTGGCACGCCACCTGTGTATTTAATTATTTTTTAATTTTTTTTAATAACTATTTTCCACGCGTATAATTGCAGAATTAAAAAAATAAAAAATAAAGGAAAAAAGAGGATTGGCACGTGCAAGCTTCCAACGGTCCTTATATCAATTCCTTCATCTTCTCTTTCCAAACAAAATCTTCATCTTCCTCTTGCAAACCTTCATCTCCATCTTCTCTTATTTCATCATCCTCTCCTTTGTTTTTCCAGAAAATTCCTTTCAAGAAATTATGACCCAAACCTTGATCTTCATCTTCTCTTATTTCATCCCTCCATTAGCGGACCTTGTATTTCCAGAAACTTTGAAAATGTCTCAATATTCATCCTCAAGCTTCAATGGGTCGACATTGAGACAGAAAAGTGGATTGGTTTGTCACTGTGGTGTGGAATCTCCTTTGGTGACTGCTTGGACAGAAGAAAACCCAGGAAGGAGATTCCTTGGATGTGGAAGATTTTTCTTGAGAAGGAAATGCAACTTCTTCCGTTGGTTTGATCCTGAAGTTCCAGATAGACAGAAGAAAATCATTAGTGGGTTGTTGAAGAAAAACAATAAACTGAAGAAGAAGGAAAAAATTCTCTTGAAAGTGATAGTCATATTAGTGGTTTTGTTGGTATTGATTGTTGGTGTAGTTTGCTATAAGTGTCTTTAAGTGTCTTTAAGTTTCTGTTGTTTAGTTTACGTTGTTTAGTTGTAATTTTATGCATTTTAGCTTAATGTTAGTAACTTAATGTGTTGTTTAAGTTTCTGTAATTTTCTGAAATACTATGTGTTGTTAAAGTTTGATGTAATTTGTGAAAAATTAATCAAAAGTGTTTGTATGTTTGGGTTAATATGGCAACTGTGTTACCTTATTGAACAAAAGTGAAATGCTAAAAGCTATCTTAAATAAGCACATAGAAATAACACCATAAAAGTAGTTATCATTACATGCTAAAAGGTTATACACCAAAGGTGCACTTAGCATTACAAAGAAATTATTGGATACTCTCTGTATTCTAATATGGCACTGTTAAATGCTTCACACATGTTATTGACTTGTAGGTCGCAACATGTGTATGTACTATACCCAGCTCTAGACCACATACCTATTGCCAACTCACTCATTTCCTTCCATGTAGGTTCACTCAATTTCTTCAGATTTTCCATAGCTTTCTTGAACTCAGGCTCAGTTGTTGCTCTTGCAGCAATCCACAAAGCTTCCTTTAGGTGTTCACCACCATGTCTCTTCCTCCAATTTCCATACAAGTGCTTCACACAAACTCTGTGTTCAACATGTTATGATGTAGCAGCAATTGTGTTAACCAGGCCCTTGTAGAAAATAAATCATTGGAATATTAGTAACTTTACATATATTGAAACACAACAATAATTGATGAATTTAAATGTACATATTGCTACCTTTTGTTGATCTGATATAAAGTCCCATCTTTTATGTTGAATACCATTCAAATCAGCTAGCAACAGATCTAGAAACCAATCCCAAGATTCCTTGGTTTCAGCCTCCACAACAGCAAATGCAATGGGCATCATCTGATTATTCCCATCTTTACCAATTGCTGACAACAGATGTCCTGCATACCTACCCTTCAAGAAACACCCATCTAGACCTATCAATAGTCTGCAACTTTGAACAAAACCTCTCTTGCTTGCATTGAAACACACATACATCCTCTCAAACAAAGAACCCTCAAGACCAGCATTACACTTTATCTTCACAGTACTCCCAGGGTTACTCCTAAGCAATTCCTCAACATAATTCCTAAGATGAGTATATTGCTCATCTATACCACCATGAATCATTTCCAATGCTTTGTTTTTTGCTCTATACAGCTGATACTTACTTAAATGAGCACCCCACCTAGTCTTACACTCTTCCCCTAAAGCTTTTAGTTTCATAGTTGGTGTGTGTTTCAGAATTGGAACAAGTTTCTTAGCCAAAATAGTTGTTTTTAATAATCTAGCTTTTTTTGTGAGATAGCACTTATGACCAGACCTATACCTAGATAACACATAATAAGTTTTTGGTTCAGCCCTACTAAACCTCATATGAAATGGACACTTAGGCATGCATTTGACAATGACTCTTTTTCTTTCATTTTTCTTAACATAAACATTTTTCCTACTTTGTAAAGCATACTCTTTAACAGCAGCTTTAATTAACTCAGCATTAGCAAATACCTGACCTACCTGAAAGCTAACTTGCTCATTCTCATTCAAAACAAACTTATTCAATTTTTTCTTACCAACACCATCATCAGATGAAGAGTATGGACTCTCTAGTTCCTCTGAATCAGCATTGTCATCCTCAAAATCAAAGAGAGTAGTTGGAGCAGGGTTCCTAGATGATTGAGCAGCATCAACTACAATAGGCAACCCAATTGAAGATGGAGCAGTAGGATTCAAAGTGTGATCAGGCAACACAGATGTCCACTCCCAGTCTTCATCATACTCACTATCATACTCTGATAACCCTTCAACACTTCCTTCTTCAGATTGTTTCTCTTCACCACCTTCAGCACCTTCACCTTCCTCTTCACTCCCTTCACCTTCTTCTTCACTACCTTCACCTTCAACTATGTATTCACCATCAGAGCTAGACTCTTCACTACCTTTTACCTCTTCTACCACCTCAACATCACTGTCATACCTACTATCCAATCCTTCAGTTACTGGAGTCTCAACATAAAAATCAGCAGCTACCTCATTTTCAAACTCATTAATGAACCTCACACAGTCTCTATCTGTTTTCAGCAACCTTAAACCACCATTCAAACTTCCACCAGGTGTAACATACCACAGCTTATACTCACCTTCCACACCTATCTCCCTTACTAGTTTGTCCAGATCATTCAGATTCACCTCATTTGTGTTCCACTCACCCCCAAACTCGTGAACCTTACCACACTTATATGCAAAATCAGGGTCACAAATAAAGTAGCCTTTGTAATGAAACCTTATCTTCAAGTAGTTGTCAGTAGCAAACCTAGCAATAAATAAACCAATATACGGATAAGGGAGTATTCAAATACATACGAAATTTACAACATGTTACACTAAAAATACGATTTTAGTACTGTATTTCTATTGTATAATATACGACTCCCGTACAAAATACATCCCACCAACCATTTTTTAACTCATTACTATGTTGACTACAATAAAGGAGTAGGACAAACAAAGCAAAACAAAGGATAACTTACTTTGAGACATCTTTGTCAGGAATCTTCTCTGGGACCACGTTTTTGTTGCCGTTCGAAGTTTCACCAAACTTCATCGTCGAAGAATCTGTTGCCCACTTCAACTTCAACCTTCACTTCACTCAGTTGCTATTATCGGACAAGGCGATTCAAGGTTGTGATGGATCCAGATGAGGCGATTCAAGGTTGTGATGATCCAGACGAGGCGATTCAAATGTGTTTTACGGTTACGATGAACAGAAATGAGATATGGAAAGATAAGGGTAGATGAAAAGAATTGGGGGAAAATTGGGGGAGGGAGAAAAAACCCTAGAAATCATTTGGGATGAAGCTTGCACGTGCCAATCCTCTTTTTTCCTTTATTTTTTATTTTTTTAATTCTGCAATTATACGCGTGGAAAATAGTTATTAAAAAAAATTAAATACACAGGTGGCGTGCCACATATGGTTGACTGAGTCAAAATTGACTTTTTGTAAAAGGGGGTAGACATAGGGGGTCACTTTTGCCATTTTTTTAATAGGGGGCCAAAATTGCAACTTTTGCAAACTTAGGGATCAAAAAGTGCGTTTTAGCCTTTATTGTTTTTTCTCCCCTGGATACCCTCGATCTAGCACTGCAATTCTTTTAGGTAAGTAGGGGTTTCTGATTTACCTTACAAAATGACAGTGAGATAGAATTGTCAAATATAAGATGGAGGCAAAGTACATGAAATGAATAAATGTCAGGGTGGAATGTGCTATAGAAAATTACATCTCAAGAGTAAATGAACAACTATAGGATTTGTATTGTTGTATGGAATCAAAGATGGACGATAAGCTAGCGACAAAGTAAATCTAGTGTTGCTGAGACTTTTTATCCATTTCTCATAAGTGCTTAAGTAAATAAGTGATTATGTGATTAAGTGATTATTTGCGTTTGAGTACATAAATTCATGTCTAGATGTTGATGTTTTGATTGTGTATGTGAATTGAATGATTAATTGTTGTGGATGATGAGATTACATGCCAAAAATTGTATATGTGGGTATGTTATGTTTTTGTGTAAAATTGATGAATTAATGAAGTTGTGTGTCGCGTCATTTTTCGGAGATCAAGGCTATTTGATTAGCTTTTGACTCACTAAATTATTTCACGACTTTGAAAAAAATTATTTAATTTAAATGGGGTTCGGGGGTTGGTTACATAAGGGGAAGGTGTTAGCACCTCTTATGTTCGTAGTACTCTACGATAACCTTTTGACTTTATTTCTTTTTATGCCATAACTTACTTAATTTTTAGGAAAAAATGAATGGTGAATTAAAGAAAAAGAAAGAAGCCTATTATCTACATTTTTTATTGATTCGGAAGGACTGAGTCCTTTGCCTACGTACCCGTGAGGGATCAGACCCTCATAGTTCGGGGTAGAAATTGACGTTTGATTGGTTTTGTGTTTTTTATTAGTTTTTGGAAAAAAAAAGTTTTAAAATAAAAAGCCAAGTGGCAAATAAGAATTTGGTTTGTCTTTTTTAATTTGAAAGAAAATGGACTCAAGGTATAATTAAAATTGATTTGAAATATGATTAAGAAAGAAAATAAATAGAACGATCACTTGATCTTGGATCAAGGTTTATTATGAAAATATTTTTGTGATTATTGTTATTTGAATGTTTTTGTTTTTTTTATATTAACTAAAAATAAAATTAACGTAGTAATAAAATAAAACGAGGAATTCCGTAGTGACGTTGGATCCCCACAAAACCCCTTAATCTAACCTAATATTTTTTGCATTTTTTGAATATATAAAAGCGGAAAAATAAATAAAGAAATAAAAGGACACACACTTTTTCTCATTTATGATTTGTATAATTGACCTAATTACATTCTAAATCATTGCGATAAAAATAAATGACGGAAAATAAATATGTATGATGATAAAATAAGAATGCAAAATAAAATAAAAATGCACGAAGAAAATAAAAATAAAAAGGAAGTAAAAGAGATTGGGGGATTCAAAATGGGCGGCCCTGATCAGATCAGGAGGAAAATGCTGCAGGCTGTTAGATTGAAATCAAAGGGCTAGGAAGGCGAGGGTGCATGCTAAAGCATGCACCGCGCAACACTGTATTCCAGGGATATAAATATCCCTAATCGTAACAGCTCCTACTTATTTCCAATGTTATTTCTCTCTCATCTTCTTCTTTCCCACTCTTCTTCTTTCTCGTTTTCTTTTTCTTTTTATATATCAAAACAAAAACAAAAAAAACTATTTAACCCTAGATCTAATAATAAAAAGACTACCTTTTATGGTTTTGAAAGGATCCGATTTTGATTGTTGTTTTTTTGGATTTGACAGTTCGGTTACAGTTTATGAGTTTGTGTGGGATTGGTTCTGTTTAATGGTGGATTTCGTGTTCCCGGTGTTGATTGTTTCGTGAACGGATTCTTGTACGGTTATGAAATTGAGGGTTTGATGGGTGTGTTAAGGGTTTGAAGGTTTGGTTTGATGTTGTTGTGAGTACTGGAATTTGTTAGTGGTGTGATGGGTTTATGTTGATCCGTTTGAAGATGTATTTGTTCTCTATATGATTTTTTTGATGCAGGTTTTTTGTTAAAAATTGGTCCTCCCCCCGCTGTTGAATTCGTCCCCCTTTCTTAAAGCCAAATTTCATCTCCGTAATGGAAATTGGTTAAAGCCAAAATTAATGGGGATTGAAGGGCAATTATGCAGCTTGAACAAAAAGTATAATTGCCTAATTAAAATGGAATTGGAAAGAAACTGAAATTGACTCTGAGACATGGCTACAAAAAGTGGCGTGAACCAAAAGGACTCTGACACTATTTTTTAGACATTTTTTAGACTTATTAGACACTTGACTAATTAAAATAGAAACAAAGTGACCTAAAAATAAAAGTGAACATAAAATAAATAAATAACAATAAAAAGGTAAAATTAAAAGATGGAAATAATAAAAACTAAGGATAAAAATAAAACGATAAATAATAATAATAATAAAATAAAAAGTGAGAAGAGGTCCCGAATCAGAACAAAAAATGAGGTATTTTAAAATACCTCTCTGTCGAAATTTTCACTAAAAACACAAAGAATATTCCAGGACAAATAATGTATGAATGTAAGACATTAGGTCAAAAATTGGGGTATGACATTGTGGTTGTTGAATTATGAATGAATTCATGATTATTTCTTGTTAATGATGTCTTGAATCATGTTGTTGATGAGTTGGTGTAATGAGTATGCCTATTGGTGAATTGATGATGAAAGTTGTTGTTGTTGAATACTTGTGAAAGTTTGGTGAATTATTGAATTTTGACAAAATGATGTTTTAATCTTGAGTTTTGAGCATCATTGAGTATGTTTTCATGTATATGACCTCTAAACATTATTTGGGACATGTTTTAAGTGTAGGAGGATCAAAATTGGAGTGTTTGGAAAAAAGGGTTTTGATATTCGAAGTTTTTTTTTTTTGAACTGATGAGCGTTCGCTTAAGTGAGCCATCAGCGAACTCCAAGCGAGCGTGCCCAGGTCGCTTCTGGACACAGTTCGCTTGAGCGAGCTGTAAGCGAAGCTCTAAGCGAACGAGAATGTTGCTTCTGGACAAAGTTCGCTTGAGCGAGCTGTAAGTGAGCTCTAAGCGAACGAGCCCAGAATGCTACTAGGACCTGGTCGCTTAAGCGAACCAGACTTCCCTTAAGCGAGCAACACCCTGTTCAACCACTCTTGATTTTTCGTTTCGTGTACTTGGGGACCAATCCGAACTTTCTAAATTGTTTCTTTTGACTTGTTTGATCATTACCTATGTATTTAATCCTATTGAAACATCATTTGTATTGAATTTGACTTAGTTTTATAAATCGGTTCTAATGTTTGAAAAAATGTCCAAGAACATCAATTTTTCGAAATCTTGTTTTTTCAAGTGAATGATGTGGGATTAAATATGTATGTTGTTTATATGATTAATAATATGGTCTTGAATTATTTCATCGAGAACTAGATTGTTTTGCTTTGAAAATGGATTATATTTGGAAAAGTGGCATTTTGAGACGAACTTTGTGATTTATAAGAATTCATTGTAATTGACTAGTGAAACATTCATGTACGTACACCTATATTCATATATGACTAGTGTACCTACATAGTTGAGGCAATTGAGTTGTTTTGTTTGGTTTTGGTTCATTGACCTCAATTATTAAAGTTGTGAATTATATTATACGAACTTGGTTGAAAATATTCATTGAGCTCGATTACTTTGAAATTCTTTCACGAATTGTTGGTGATTATATATGTTTATATGCATATATGTTGTTGGCAGTTATATATGTTTGTGTGCATATATGTTGTTGGTGAATTTCTCTTACATGCTATTGGTGGTGAATTGTTGGTGTAAGCATGTATTGGAATATGTTGGTGTGGACTTGTGGAATTCGTATGAAATATGTTTTGTTGTTGTCGAGTCCTAGTTCACACATAGTTGTTGTTGGATTTCATCTCCATGTTGGTGTTGAATACTTATGTATTCAATTATGCGGGGTGTTTATGCGGGGTGATTATGATGTGTTTGTTGTATCAGGGGTGACAACCTCGAAGATGAAATTGGTACCACACGTATTTAGAGTCGGTCTAGACACATTGCATGTTTTCGGATGAGTCGTGTTTGCTTATGTGTTTGATGTGAATACGTGTTGGTGTATTCGTGTGCTTGGTGATGGGTTGCAATTGGTGAACCTTATGCTTGTGCATTTAATGTTGAGAATATTATGTCAATGTTTATTTATGAAAGATGAATTATTAATGCATGTTTAATCCTGTTTACCTTTTCGATTATGATTGATGTGAAAACCCCTAGTGGTCTGTGGTGGACCGCCTACCTATTTGTATGAATGGGTAGACGGCGTGCATGATTAGTTGATTGCATTGCTTTGGTGAGTGCTTGAGGATAGCGGGAGCTTCCTCCATTTATTTTCGCTTGTTGTGTCTTAGAGAGGCTCTGATCTAGGACGACATTTACTTTTATGTCTTGGATTTCTTTTATTTTGAGTTGCACCTATGTTGGGATTATTTATGAGTTGGTTGCATTTCATGATTGATGACATGACTTTTATTGAGATGTATGTGATATTCCGCTGTGAGGTTTTATGTTGAGATATTTCATGCATGTTTGTTTGGTGAATTATTTGAAGACGTGACGACTATTTCTTATTTATTTATTATAATTGCGTGATTTATCGCTTAATAGAAATAGGACGTTACAAGTTGGTATCAGAGCCATGTCGGTCTTGTCCGGACCAAAACTCGGTGAATTACCTGTTGTATTCGAATGGTATGTTGAGTTACCTTCGATACTTGTTGTGCTGTTTTGTTGTTGTTCTTACCTGTTGCTTAGTTTTGTTGATTAGAAGAGAGAAGGCTGGCGAAAATGGTAGGAATGATGATGCAATTGCAGCGGCTTTGACTGCCGTGGCTCAACATGTGTGTTAATTTATGTGGCATTTCTTGCAATGTCATACATAGTTGTTGGGGATCAGAAAGAGTTGGCTATTGCAGCCACAGCTCTAGGAACGGTAATTATGGCAGCTACTCAGGGAACACTTTGTTATTGGGTGATTATCCAATGATATAGAAATGGGATTACTCTCGCCAGTGAGTTTATTTGATGAAAAACAAAGGCTACACGGAGGAACTAATTTCCCCTTCCACTAGAGCTTTCTCTAGTTCTGAAACCAAAAAACAAATCCTAATGTATCTAGCAGAAGATTAATCCTATTTACAAGAGATAGGACTAACTGTTGCAATAACAATAAAAAAAACAGAAAACTAACTAACTTCCAAACAGAAATTAACTCCAACAATACTAACTATGAACTAAATTAACAATTATATTCTTCCCCTCATTTATGTGATATACCCGTGTTTATTTTGGTACCTTACAGTTTGATATTCATTCTGTATCTAAAACCCTGAATTGCTTCCTTGAGATGACTGTCGCTCTAATATCAAACATCATATCCATCAAGAAAAAAAAAAACAATTTGATTCGGTACGTATCAGTCTGTTTTAACTATTTTGCTTGATTTGTTGTAATTCCTTCCATTTCTGTTAGTCAGTTGATATATGCACTGCTGGTATGGCAAAGGATGTTGTTTGTTAAGTTCAGTTTCAGTTGCAGAACCGAACAAAAGAATCAGCCTGTTGAGTTTGTATACATACAAGGCATTGTCCTTATATAGCGTCAAAGTCAGCTATTCAATCACACTCTGCATAGTCAATATCTTTATTCTTCTGCATTCTCTAATATTGGAGCTCTCAATCTTGGGAGCTTGAACGTTATCCATATTTTTTTCTTCATCAATCAATTAAATAAATGTTTATGAGTCATGACTATCTTCTCTATCCTTCTTGATTGACCGAGTTGGAGTTTCATTTGTTGTTGATGGTAGATTCTACAAGCATCAAACTGTCATTTGAGAGATGGGAGAAGGTCTCACCAAGATTAATAATTCAAACGAGCTGGTTTATCAAGCGATAGCTAGGTTACATGATATGTTCTTGATCTTGTTTCTAGATGTTGTGAGTTCATTATGGATAAGACTGGACCAGCAAGGACTTTTCACTTACGGTACTTCATGACAAGTTCTTCATTTTCTGATAGGCTCACAAAGGTATATTTCCCTATATTAAATGGTGAAAAATGTTGAGGAATTTCTCTACAAATGTGATCAGTTTGTTTTGCTTGACAACCACTAATGGAAGCATTACTTTGACATCATGCCTTGTTAAAGTCTAGAATAACCACTGAACCTATTGGGTGAAGGCAGAATGCAAGAAGCCAAGAACCATCTCAGAAAGATTTTTTCGGGATTTAATTCATATGTTAAAGTTAATGCTATTTGTATAATCTCTAATTTTTCAAATTTCTTGTATTTTTAAGGTTTTATTTCTAGGACTTATTTGAGTCCCACAAGACTCAAGTGATTAGTCTCTTCAATTGTGTGTGGAGAATACTCGGTTTTCAAAACAACAAAAAAATTGGAACTTTGTTATGATGTCTATTTTTGTGCCTTTTGTGCATTATGTCATTTGCTCCCAAAGCTAAATAAAAGAGGCTCAAGATCTTTCATTAATAATCAAAGCAAAATGTTGTGGAACATGATAAAAATCTTGGGGACTAGGTAAGAAGGATGTCACCCTTGCCAAGGATTCAGTTACACCATTCACTCTTCTCCTAACACAACTTACACTAAAGTTGAGAAAATTTAAAAGGATATCGACACATGACTTAATAATTATCTTACTATCCAGTTCCAGAATGACATGCTAATGTCCTAAATCTATCACCTCATCTAATGGAGAGCTCGAAGAAGAGCTTTATCTTCAACTGGTAAGATATGAAATGGTATCCAATTAGTTCCAGCTGCTACAAAATTACCATTGATATCTCTCAAGCACATTCCTATACTAGTTTCCCTTTGGTCCCCGAAAAAACCAGCATCGACATTACATTTATATGTGTCTGCTGGTTGTGATTCTCGTGTTGTATTTTTGTACTCGTTTTCTTTTGCTTCAATCTGCTTGGCTCAGTTCCAATCATGACGAAATGTTGCACCCTTCATGACAGCGGAGATGGAAATCATTTGTATCCCCACCTGTAACAATGTTGAAGCAAAGATCTTTGAATGTGGAGTCTTGGATGACCTTTTCTTGGATTGAACACATCATGATCAAGTGCATTAAGTCTTCTAGGTCATTTTCCGTGCCTTGGGAAGCTTATTTGATCAGCAATTCACACCTTGCAATGGATAGATTTATGTTCCTCCAGGATTGGATGCATTGTCGTATTTTATTTTTGATGAATTTGAAAACCTCTCTCCTTCTTCTCCCAATAATTGGTGGCATAGGTAAAACCATATAAATTTGTAGGTGAGACGTCGTGATCGGAGTTTCAACCGATTATTGGGAGAAGAAGGGGAGCGGGTTTGAACTTCATCAAAAATTGGTGGCATACCGAACTAGAGGAGTCAGGTTGAAATCCCAATCACGACGTCTGACCTACAAATTTTAACATTTTTACCAGTTGAGTTATGATTTATGAATATATAAATGATGAACATTTTTAATAATTGCGAATTAATCTTTATACATATTTTTTACTAAAACCATAATTTATATGTCCATAAGTCATAGATCAACTGGTAAAAATGTCAAAATTTGTAGGTCAGACGTCGTGATTGGAGTTTCAATCCGACTCCTCCACTTATACATGTGAGTTATCAATGACTATTATCATTTCATATATTTATGAAAAGAAATATCTTTTTTTCTTTTTTTTTG
Source organism: Medicago lupulina (assembly GCA_958299785.1). NCBI lineage: Eukaryota > Viridiplantae > Streptophyta > Magnoliopsida > Fabales > Fabaceae > Medicago > Medicago lupulina. The sequence continues at coordinate 28,561,685 of OY283141.1, read as the reverse complement.
ACAAATGAAAAGAAATATCTTAATACATCTTGAAGTTTAATAAAAAATTTAACTCAAATTTAGGCAAACTAAAGTTATATCTACATCATTTCAGTAAATTCATATTACATTGTTGTCAAGGCGCAAAATACACATTTTATTCCACAATTAGAGAAGGATACAATTTAGATGCCTACTCTTCATGTCGCACACTAAGGATAAATGTCTTACTGGTTTTGGTTCATAACTTTGAACAATTACTATTGAATGAAGACATTGTGGCGAATACTTTGTTTTATTTTAAAGTTATTAAATTTGGATATTTCGATATAAAGAAAAAAGAAGTGAAAAAAAAAGGATGAATAATTAAATATGAACATATATGACATGTACTAACAAAAAAGTTAGTGTTAAAATGTTACACATTATTTAAGGGAACGTGTTAAAAAGATTAGACGTGAAAACATAAAATAAGATAATTGATCAGTTTAAAAAAATAATAAATAAAAACTGATTAAAAAATCAAACATAGATAAAACTATAGATGTTCCCTAAAAAGTAGGACTGGAAATGTAATTTCGATTTAAATTAATTCAAATTTTAAAGACATGTTTTTTTTTTTTTTTTAAAGTAAGGATTATTAAAATAAAAGTTTAACTCAGTTGATAGAGATATTAGATATTATATATAAGGATCGAGGTTCGAACGTCAGACACTTCATTTCTCTTCACACTTAAATTGTGTGGCTACGTGATAAAAAAAAATTAAAAAGGAAGCATAAACAAGAAAAGTTTTGAAAAGTAAGGGTTCCACGTGGAAAAATGAGAGAAGACATTGCCACGTGCCAATGCATTTACGGTTGTTGGCTACTTTGGCTTTCCACAACATTTTTTTTTACGAAAGTTAGGATAATATAAACGACCCACTTAAAAAAAGGATAAAATTGATAAATGATGGACCTAAAGTTGTGCGAGGTGGATTCTTGGTGGCACACGTGACAGCAGTATGACGCTTCAGCAGCTCAAGTTACCCACTTTTTGAAAAAAAAAATTAAGGTCTAACCCTAAATGATATATACTATTGTTAATAGGTCAGGTTTTAATTAGAAGTCTCATATTTAATTAAAAAAATTAGATGTTAAATAATGTATAAATTTGAGTGTCAAGTTGTCTGTTCAATTGACTTGTTTAATTATTTTTAACTTAATATAAATGTTATTTGATGTTTAAAGAAACCTCAAGTTTAAACAATGGTATTATGGTTCAAACAAAGATGTTGAAAGTCTCGCAGTTGAGAATAAGATTGTTGGTTAGTCAAATGCGGGTTAAAATTAAGGTGTTGGATCACTCAATTGCTTTGAGTTAAGAGATAAGGAGTTACAATTCATTAATTCAAATCATGATGAACAAGTAAATATTAATCTATTTAAAAAAAAGAAGTAAATATTAATCTAACAAATAACTAAAGAATATGCCATTAAAAAAGTGAGTTAAAACTTTCACTTTGGATCTAAAAATAGATGTTGAGCAACACACAAGTGAGATGATTTATATACACAATGACTTTAGGTTTTTGGAAAAGAATGCAGTGCTTAACTCTAGTGTGGTTGATCTTATAATTAATACAATGTGATGATCTTCGGTATTTTAAGACTCTAGTCAAGTCTAAATAATGGTATCGAGAGTTGGTATGACTTAATGAAGGCGCGACAATGAATTCTAATGTTTGATCAAGGATGTTACCGATACCTCATAAATGAGTTAAAAATCTTAAATTGAATCAAAAAGTTGGTGTTAAACAAAATATAAGTCTTCAGATATTACATAAACGTTCATACAATGAAGATATAGTGTCTTAAAATATTACATGAAGATATAGTGTGTTAAAGTCACTTGTGCATAGTTGCTTTAGGTATAATCATATGTATTTTAGGGTCTCCTCAAGTCTCAACAAATGGCATATGTATATAATAATTTTACACCGACCCATCTAATGATTTGTAATTGAAATTTTAAAATCATTGCAAAACTATACATTCTACGCACAAACAAATATCATAAAGCATTAGCATGGTCTATAATTCCGTGCAAGAAAATCTTGTAGGCACTAAATAATCATAAACAATAAATTAAGACTTTCCTAAAAAAAGAAAGACTAAAATTTCTTTAACTTAAAATCAATGAAAATAGTAATTCTAGCATTCAGATTTAACGAATGAGTATGAGTGAGTGGATACCAGTGGTCCTTAATTAGTAAGTCCCTATCACTATCACAAAGACACTTTTTTATGAGTCAGCATCGATAGTGTCTTTTTCACGCGACTTTCCCTCCCCCTTAGGGCACCGCCCACTACACTGTAGACTGTAGTTTATGCATAATGCATTGGATCATTCTCTCTCTGTCTCTTTTATTTTAATTCTTTCCCAATATTTTAGATTAAAAACTTTTACATCGAATTTTGCAATGTCTAAATTATATATACTGTTGCTTATGTGTTTTATTTTAAAATTTGGGTATATTATAATTTATGCATTTATCGTCAGCATGATATGGACAGCACAAAAGAATTCCCAATAATAAACACCCGCATGATATTTATCGTAAAATATATTCCTTTAAAATCAAGACAAATAAAATAAAAAATTAAAGTTGCTATAATTGTATAAACTTTTTTTAAGAGGGTATACCAACTTAAAAAAAAATAACTAGGAGAAATTATTAACATGTGCTAAAAATAAATTATTAAAATAATAGGGACAAACAAACTATTGCAGCACAAGATATGTTCAGAGTAGCTATCAACAATTTTTTTGTTTAGAATCCAAAATATATATATATATATATATATATATATATATATATATATATATATATATATATATATATTTTATCTTAAACCACCAAAAAGAAAGGAGCTTAATTTTGTCCATCAACTAAAAAACAATGCTTTCTTTGTTCTTAAAAATTATACGTTCTTTCCATACAATCCAAGCGCAAGACAACCAGATGAGGTGCATAATATAGCACCACTGTTTAGATGTTTCCACCAAATTACAAAATGAACAAAATGATCCATAATACCCTCTGAAGCAGTCAATGCTAAACCGAGCCACCCGAGTATAAGCTGCCAAATAGAAATAAAAAACTGACAATCCAAAAACAAGTGTTCTATAGATTCCAACGAACCACAACCAGCCATGCAAGCCCGAGAATCAATAATAATGATGTCGCATCGATGTAAATTATCCTTCGTATGCAATCTATTCTGAATGAGCCTCCAAGCAAACAAAGACACCTTTAGCGAAACCTGTTTATGCCAAATGAACTCTGACACCGAGCTATAATCGGGCAGTACCTGTCTACAAAGAAGGTTATAGCTAGGCACCCCTGATCGTATAACCATCGGCCATAGTCAAGACCCAAAGCCATTTGTCCTCAAGATCAACCTGCAAAGACACAGTGTGAAGTAAATCCCTACACTCCATTACCAACTCCTCCTCCCACGCCCACATCTTAGCCTCCACTTCTATGCCTCGCCACATTCACCCCAACCCAAGGCAAACATGTATGCAACTGTCAGCCATTTATTTTCAACCAATTCAAACAACCCTTTGAACCTTTCACGCATAGACAAATCTCCCAACCACCTATCCGTCCAAAAAAAGCATATCCTCCCCACTACTAACCTCTCTACATAAATTATCATACCAACCTTTAAATCCACACCGTCACAGATACACACCAACTCCCTCCAGCACATCGATCCATCAGTCCCACCTGCTTTAAGATGACCCTCTCTACACCATAACTTGACGGCAACACCCTATACCACAACCCTACCCTTTCCACCACCATCCTCCAACACCATTTACCCAAAAGAGAAATATTAAACTTTGTAATCCGCTTAACACCCAAACCTCCAAGATTCTTTCCCAAAAAAAATTGTATTCCAATCAACAACAATTTGCGTTACTTATTTGAGAACAAAATAAATAAATAAGATAAGGGTTTAGAGTTCCTAAATTAAAGTTCCTAAATTTCCAAAGGTATGGTGGGCAGAGTTCCTAAAGGTTCTCTCATCTATGAGTCTTAGAAGTACATAACTCTCTCTCTCTCTCTCTCTCTCTCTTGGTAGTTCTACAAACGGGCAACTCTATCAGCGTCTACGTTACCAAGGTGCGAGAATAATGGAGTTACTAGGTAGATTTAAGTTGTGAAGTCACCTGTTTCCTTAATTACTAACTAGTTGCTACCTGATTCAGCAGATATTTATCAATATTAGGTATGTCACCTCACTAAGTACTTATTATCAGGGTACGCTCACTTTCGGTTTATTTCGCTAGTTACTAACTAATTACTTCCTAGTTAGACATATGTAAATATCAAGATATAAACATCAATATTAGGCCATGTCACTACCAAAGTGCCTAAATCAGGGTTATGCTTCAAAGGAGACAAATCTTATGCACTACAATAAAACTAAATAGCGAACAAAAAATATGTAAATAAACAAATTTAAATTAAATAATTATCCAACTAACAAAATAGAGTTTCATCGTATAACCCTGACCTAAAAATATTTAGTTACTCATGGTAACTAAAGACAAATTACAAAAGAAATAAAACATACCTTGGAGAAACTTGGAGTGAAGAGAAAGAAACTCCTCCCTGAAATCTCCTAGTGTTTGCCTTCCTACTAAACCACTTCGTTGTGAATGAGAAATGCGGTATTTATAGCGAGAGTTTCCACCTGAAGTCGGGCCCAAAAATGGGTTTTTTCCCACTAAAAAGTAGCAAAAAAGCAGTTCTGGCCCACATTCAACAATGCTCGGAGTGCACAGGCTGTGCTCGGGGTGCCTGAGTGTGTATAAAATGGATGCTTGGGGTGCCCAGGCCATTCTCGAGGAGCATCGACCATGCTCGGGGCGTCCGTGAGTGCACTATGATGCATAAATATCTATTTTTTCTTCCTTTTAGGTGTTTGCTTCCATATAAGATGTCTCTAGACCTGAGAACATAATATCTCCCTCTGTAACGTCTTCTGGTGTCTCTTGAATCTTAATTCTTAATCTTCCCAAAGTCTTCACTAATCGTCAGATATCTTGCTTTGCCAATTTGCATGATTTCTTCGTGAATTACATCAAAAACACCTTAGAATTTCTATTTTTCAGATTGAATAGAATTACAGACTCAAATATAGAAAACATTACAAATGTATCGAAATCATAAGCAATTGATCTAATACTCCTCGTTGTGCTTGTAAAACCTATTGAAAATGACTGAAAAACATGCTAAGAATAACGTAAGATAACATGTCATCGCAACCCCTAACTTTAATTGTTGCTTGTGCTCAGTAACGAAAGAAAAAAATAATTTTATTCTTTGCGTTTTTTTAGGAAAAACATACCTTTCCAGAGAGGTGCTCAGATCATCATTCATCACATTCACAACATTGACGTAGTTACCTCGTTATACTCAAGCGGGACAAACTTGGAGAAGATAGCTCATACATTCAACCACACTCTTTTCCATGATACATGTATGTATCTCCTAAAGCCAGTAGGTCTGGTCACACCATTTTCCCACTCCAGTCGTCACATGAATGTACCTTGTTGTCAATTTGAGACAATTCTAAATAGACAGTCAAAATCAGATTATATACAGACTTTAAGGACTTTAAGGGTTGTAACGTGGCTTAGGTTAAGGGTGGATATATTTGGGAAAGTAGGCTAACAAAGAAATTTGCAGTTAGATTATCAACCTAGGGATTCCTACTAAACATCAATGTGTTGTCAATCTTCCTTCCTTGAATCAAACAAGATGAGTACTAAGTAGAACTATTTATCTTTTCAACATAAATAAACATTTTTTTAAGAGACCAATTTTTTTATGTTTTTGCCTCTTGATTTTTTTTCATTTTCTATTTATTTTTGTGTAGACCTATGATAATCTACATTTTTTTTCTTTTTGAAAAATAAGTTCTACTGGTACCCCACCTCAAACTTAAAATGTTGCTTATTCCAAGGAGCAACCTCAAACTTAGCTTCAAACCATACCAGGTTGTAAAAATTTCTATCTAACTCCAAGAAATTAAGGCTCTGTTTGGATTGGTGGAACATAATGGAGTAGAGTGGAATGAAACATAATGGAATGGAGTGGAACAGAACAGATTGGAATAAAATTTTCATTCCATTGTTTGGATATTTATAACGGAGTGGAATAAAACTTTCATTCCATTGTTTGAAAAGTTGATGGAACGATATAAGTTATAATTTTTTTATTCCGTTTTTACCCTTATTTCATAAAGTAAAAACGTATTTTCCAATAAATTTTAAATATAATTGGTAGAAAAAAAATTTCTTGGTTTTTTACTGAAATTTTATTTTTAGTTTTTTGATGCATTTTTACTTCTAGTTTGATCCTTGATGTGTTGATTTCGATTAGCATAATTGCAATGGCAAATGTACCAGTCGTTTACATCAAGTAATAAAGTGATAAATGTTGGAACAAAATGTGTTTAACAATGCCACTTTGAGTTTTGATGATAACAAGGTATTAAAAATGTCAATTGGATATGCTAATATTTGTTCAATTGTGCAGGACCATAGACAAAAATTTAAGTGTCTTTAAATCAAGCATAGGTTCTGGAAGAACAAATAAAGAGCAATAGAATTTACAAAAAAAGAAGCTTGTGTTGCTAGAAAGCATCTGAAAAAGAAAGTGTCAGAAGAAAAGAGGTTCTGAAGATCATCAGAAGCAGCCTCATCAGAAGCAATCTCATCAGAAGCTGTCTACGAGAAGCTGACGTCATTAGAAGCTGAAGATCATCATAAGCTGGAGTTCAACAGAGTCTGAAGAACTGAAACCAGATTTTGTTAAAAGATGTCATTCTGAAGACATATGATTGCAGAAGGAATGGAAACATGGAAGTAACAGTTATTTTAGAGGAATGAGAAGGCATTGGATGCTTATCCACTGAAGAACGCAGAAAAAAGACAATAGTACGATTGTACAACCACTACCTCCACTACTCCACTCTCTTTGTCTGCAGTAGTACTTTTCAACAACTGTAATTACACTGGTGGCTCTCTATTCAGAGAAAGAATTTGAAATTGTTCCTTCATAAGACAATAACCAAATCAGGCAACAGATCATTGGTGATTATCAAGCTTCAACAACCACTATTTTTGATGTGCTGGTAAGCTGCAACGTCTTTTTCACACCTATATTTAAAAGGAGTGAATACCTTAAGTTTCAACAACACTCTACAACAATTTACAAGTGCTGAAACTCTGTAGAAATTTCTATACACTTCAAAGTTCACTTAGAATTTCTTAACAACTTTCATATCTTCGAAATTCTAGGGTCTTAAGAGTCTTCTCTGATTTGTATTTGTGAACACCACTGATTGTATATCAAGTGTTCAAGCTCAAACATTTTTCTTTGTAATTTTCTTTGATTAGAAGTCTCTTGTAGTTGTCCTTGAGCATAGGAAGTCTCTTGCGTTTGTGCTTGAACATTGGGAATCTCTTGCAGTTGTGCTTGAGTAGTTTGAAGTCTCTTGCTGTGTGCTTGAGCAGTTGTAATCAGATATTGATTTTAGTGAACTCTCATTGGAAGTGCAAGGGGAACATGACTACTTCCGGATTGTGGAAGGAGCCTGTATAATTACTTGTGTCTTTCTTCTTCTTCTTCTCTCTCTCTCTCTCTCTCTCTCTCTCTCTCTCTCTCTCTCTCTCTCTCTCTCTCTCTCTCTCTCTACTTATCCGCTGCATTTAGCTTTGAACATTGCATTAGAACCTGAACTTTATTAGCTTCTGATCAGTGAACAAAGATTTTTTGAAGAGAAATAGAAAACACAATCCAACCCCCCCTTCTTGTCTGTTTCTCTCGCCTTCAATAAGTAGAGTATCGTATCCATAGGCATTGTCCTTTCGTCCGAACAATTATTGTTACTTATTTTTGTAAGTTTGAATGTATAAAAGTGAGTTGCAATTTTTATTTGTTTGCAACAAAGTGAATTTACCTATTTTTGGTTGCAGAAAAGTAAGCAGCGGTTAGGGTAAGTGATAAGGCTGTTGGGAGCTTCCTAAATAGGTAGGGCACCACCTGACCCAATGGGTTTTAGCTACTGGGTACCTAATTAGGCCTTTCCCTCTGATGGCTAATTGCACCTGTTGATCGCATGGTGATCCTTACGTGTGGGGTCTTGCTAATTCAAAGGTAACTGAAACATAAACTTAAATTGCCTTTCTAGTGTTTCCCAAGGCAATGAAGGCCAAGGTTCCCTTAGGTCTGCCTATTTATGAATCTTAGGACACTCATAGCACACTCTCTCTATGCTTACTTAGTAGTTCTACAAACGGGCAACCCTAATCTGCGTCTACCTTACTAAAGTTTTCAAGAGAATGGTCTTACTAGTTAATAACTTTAAGTCGGACAACTAGGTGCTTGTTTCCCTAATTACTAACCAGTTAATTCCTAACTTCGGTAATGCACCACACAACCCAATGGGTTCTAGCCACTAGGTGCCTACATCTAGGGTCAACAATTCCTATGGTAACTTTGGCTAATTAATAATCACTTACTTTCTAGACAAATAGTTATCAGTAAAGGGATATAAATATCATGATATAAACATTCTATTAGTGATAGCAATATTAGGTCATGTCACGACCTAAGTACCTATTCTAGGGTTGCACCTCTTAGAAATAAAACTACTTCCTAATAAAACTCTATACTCGACAAAAGCATAAATAAAATAAATAAATGACAAATTAGATTAAATAAATATCCAACAAAAATATACAGAGGTTCATCTTAAAACTCTAACCTAAAAAGATTTAGTTACACACGGTAACTAAAAACAAATTACTAAAGATAAAAACATACATTAGAAAATCAAGGAGAAGATAGAAACTCTCCCGAAGCTCCAAAGTTTCCTTCCTCTTGAACTGCTCCAGTTCTGAACGAGAAATTCTGAATGAGGAAGGCTGATATTTATAGTGAGAGTTTCTACCTGGGTTTGGGCTAAAATTGCGAGCATTATCCAAAACAGAAGCAGGAAAAGACAGTTGCGCCCCGACTTTTTGCATGCACGGGGCACATAGTGTGCACCCCAATGCATTCCCTAGGCGCATGAAATGAAATTTTCATGCCCTAGGCACATTTCTAATGCGCTAGGCACATTCTGCCTTTCGTCTGGGCCCAATCTCCGATTTTCCATTGTTTTTAGGTTTTCGTCTTCAAATAATCTTGCCTCGGTACTTTGGGAACATAATTCCTCCCATTTTTAAGTCTTCTGAGGCCTCTTGGATCTTCATTCTTGTTTCTTTAATCTTTACAATTCATCGGATATTCTTGATTTGCCGATTTGCTTGATTTCTTCGTGAATTACTTCAAAAACCCGCCTAAAATTGCTATGTCTCGGAAAAACTACAATTACATACTCAAATATAGAAAACATTACAAGAGTTCCGAAAATCATAGGCAATCGTTGTAATACTCCTCCTGTTTGCTGTTATTTCCTACTAAAATAAATTGAAAAACATGCTAAGAATGACGTAAGATGACCTATCATCAATCCTTCACATTAAATTCAATATACAAACCGATTTAACAAATTGCAATGTCTTTTCTCTTAAAAAAGTAAAATTTTCTTCTTTGAAAGGTTCAGACTTCTCTCTCAATAATTTAACGGACTAAAAATATTCTAATTGTACGTGAACACTCAAAGTAAATCTAGTAAATCTTTTTCTTCTGGTAGCAATCATAGTAAATCAAACAACTGATTCAAATTGTCTCAGCTAAGTGAAACTTTTTAGCACCAATAACAAATATTATCTAAGTGCAAGTGAAAAAGTCAAAAGATATCCAACTTTTTCATTACAACAGAGTGCAGACAAGAAACAATTCCATAAAACAGTATTCATTGGTGCGTGAATATATATATTAGAGAACTCAGAGGCACAATGGCAGGTAAACGAAAAGATAAAGAAGAGTAAATAGTTCAATGAAATAAGAGACTAGGGGTTAAGTTGTAATTATGTAATTATGAGGCTTTATTCCATTGGATACACCCCAGATTGGGGGGAATGCAAAACTGAAGGAATGAGTGGTATGGGATGGAATCGATTCCATTATGTTCCATTCCATTCATTATTTACAAATCCAAACAATGGAATTTAACTTCATACCATTCCACTCCATTCCATTCCATCATATTCCATAAATCAAACAAAGTCTAAGGTTTAGAACTATGACATGATTCGTCACTTAGTAACAACAAAAGAAATTATTGCTGGAGGCGCAAAGGGGTTTCATAAAGGATAATAAGAATATAAAAGGGTGGCTTGAAAGTCTTAAGTTACCTAGAAAAAATTGCCTCGTGTAGAATGGATGGAAATATTTGGCTTGAAATCTCACCGGTTATGCAATTCAGAAAAGAGATGGTGACTAATACGAGTACCTTCAATAGTATGCCCCAAAAGTTATCGTGCTCTTGAATGTAAGGGTAAATTAGGCTTCACTGTAAGTGTTCTGAAATAACTCTCTAAGACTAAAATAAATTAAGCATAAATGGAAAGGTTATACATGTAATGCAAAGAAATAAAATTTTATATGATAATACCGAGGATTAGCAACAATAAAAGAAAGGAAATTGTTTAAAAAGGAAATCTCTGCCTAACTTATTGAAAAAAAATAAATGCGGAAAATAAATGGATGGGTTGTCTCCCATTCAACGACTCTTTCTGGTCACTAGCTTGATGAAATGGGTTGCCTCCTATCCAGAGCGTGATTTACATCTCGAGTTTGACGAAAATGTCTAACTTGTGCTCTAGAGCCCCTGACCTTTAGGCTCCTTGTCGTCCTCCTCATCTTCGAAGTCAGAATCTTCATATGGTAGGTATCCTCTTGGGTTTTCTTCTTCGACTCCTTTTCTGGCATATGCATCCACAACTCCCTTGAGGAGAAGCCAATTTGGTGTTTGACTTAGGTTTATTTCATACTCATGATCAATCACAACGAACATCTTGTGTTCCTTTGGGGTTCTGATTATGGTCTGCCCTTGTTTGCCATACAAAACAAGACCACCCTTATTTGCCTGCTCCGTTTCAGCCTAACGAGTATCTTCCCCCACTTCAATCGCGTTGATTTGCTCTTCTTTTTCAGTTGGTTTTGATTTTTGCAGCTCCTGCATCTTAAGATCTACTTCTTATGGAACTCGAGATATCCTGGTTCTTCTCTAGTTTTTCCACAAAGGAAGTTGTCACCTTCACCTTCTTGAATAGGGATATTAAGTGTCCTCATTCTTGTTCTTAAGTTTCCTATTTTATTGTCATTACTTGTGCGTCTTTGGTTGCTTCCATGATTATTTCACACAATAATCACAAGTTTGAGAAAATTTCCTAACAAAGATAAGGTTGCGATTAATTTAAATTTTTAGGTTGATGTTGATTTCAATGCGGTTACTTGACTCTATTGACTCTATTTACCTAAATTATATTAATTCGATGCAGACTCGATCTAAATTAAATACAATTATTATTATTATTATTATTATTATTATTATTATTATTATTATTATTATTATTATTATTATTATTATTATTATTATTACCTATGAGTACTTTTAACTATGACTTTATTGTTATTATTACTAGATCTTAATTCTAACCCTAAATGCGAAATTAAATTGACTGACTCCTAATATTTAATTACCTAATGCTAACTAGACTTGATCCAATGGTGGGGTATTGTGTACTGACGCAGGTTTATTCCTTGCGAGATTCCCTAGTTTCATTCCAGGTTCAAATGACATCTTGCTAGGTGAGCTTTCTGCTATCTATCACGAATTGATCATGGCAAAAAATTTGGGTTATGCAGAACTTGCTTCCTATTCTGATTCTCTTGATTGCATCAACCTTACAAATGTCCCTATTGAGAGGTACCATATCTATGCTATTCTCATTAAAGACATAAAAAATGCTTCAACAAACCAATGCAACAGTTTTTCACACTCTTTGAGAGGGGATCAATGTGCAGACTACATGGAAAAGCTTGAAGCATCTTCTGATGATGAGCTTCTTCTTCATAATTTCCCCCTGATGGTCTTGTAAATCTCCTAAGTAGCGATGTCATTGACACTTTGTTCTTTAGAGAATAGTAGCGTGTTCTTTCTTTTCAGTTTTGTTTTTTCCTAATCTTTATCATTGTGACCAAAAAAATAAAAATACTCTAAATGTACTTATGGTACTTCATGGGTAGGGAAATATTAATTGTCACTAAATAAGGCATTAAGTTTCAAAGACAAAATGTATTATTTTTATTTGGTACAAAAAAGAATCATATATAAAATGTACTAATTTTCCCTCCAAAAAAAAAACTAATTTTATTATTGAAATATGATGATGTTGGACATCAAAATTTTATGTCAAATACGTTTTCTAGTTTTTTTTAATGTTTATTTTATTTTATTACATGAAAATTACAAAAGATGAAAAGTAGAAGAGAAATAAATGTATGGTATTATCAGATACAATGTTCGTATTTTGATTTTTTTTTTAAAAGATTTTTGTATTTTGATGTTCAAATAGTTTTTTATCATTATGATACTAATGAAATTTGTGTCCTATTATCGTTATGCATCACCAATTAATTTCAATTATATCAAAATAATAATACAATTGTTGAGAATTGACTCAAAATTGATGTTTCAGAATCTGTCAAAATCAAGCCTCGATTTGGAGAAATCGAGCCACGATTTTGGGTTCAGTTTTGGGAGTTTCGATTTTGGAAAAATTGAGCCTCGATTTGGAGAAATCGAGCCTCGATTTTACGCTGAAGGATAAAAACAAAACGTATTTTCAGCACAGATTTGTTCCTATTTTTAAGGGTTTTATTTCTCTAAAAATATAAACCTTGTATCAGATGTAAACCTTGAGATAGAGGGAGCAGAAACAAGGGTTTAGAAGGAAACACAAACTAGGGTTTGTATAGAGTTTGTCTCTTGGCAACAAACACTAAGGTTGGGGTTGATTCACCTTACGAAACACTATTAGGATTGAGTCTCTTGGTTACGGGAAGAGATTGAGAATTTGGGTAGAATTAGGCGGGAGGCTTATTCATGTAACCCATTGATATCTCTTTTTTAAAGTTATTCATCATTATAGTTGAACAGAGGGTTACTCTCTCCCCCAGACTAGGTCTATTTTGGACTGAACTAGGTAAACAAATTCATTTGTATTCTCTCTTTCTTTCTCTCGCTGTTTTTTACTTTTGCTTGTGTTTATAATTGTTCCCACGTTGATATTGGTTGCTTGATTATGTTGGAACAAAATGTGTTTAACACTACCCTTTAGAATTTTGATGATAACAATGTATTAAAAAGTTGTCAATTGGATATGCTAATATTTGTTTAAGTGTACAGGACCATAGACAAGATTTTGTGTCTACTTAAAGCTTAGGTACTGGAAGAACAAATGAGAGAAATGGAATCAACAAAGTAAATGAAGTTTGAAGCATCTGAAGTCAAGTGCTCCTGAAGTCAAGTGCTCCTGAAGTGATGACGTCATCAGAAGCAAGTTCATCAGAAGCACCTCATCATAAGCAAGATCACCATAAGTTGAAGTTCATCAGAAGATGAGAGACTTAGAGTTTCAAAGGTTGTTCAATGGATTTAATCTCGTCTAAGCATTACATAAGACAAGAAGAGTGAAGCAACAGCTAATTCAAAATGATTTGAAGGCATTGGATACTAATCCTTTGAAGCGTGTTGACAAAGTACAATTGTACGAAGTGTACAACCACTACCTCCACTACTCAAAGTGTGTCTCTGCTACAGGACAAGAATAACAGCTACGCTTGCAACAATGTTCCTTTACACTTGGAATGGATTTGAAATTGATCCTTCATAGGACAATAACCATATCAGGCAAAAGATCATTTGTGATTGATCAAAGCTTTAAACAACTCTTTTTGATGTGTTGGCATTTCACAACGTCTCTTTCACACCTCTATATAAAGGAGTGAAGACTTAGAGAATTGTGAGAGACTCAATCACAATTTAAAAGCGCTGAACCTCTGCTGAAATTGTTCTGCATCAAAATTTCACTTAGAATTTCTTATCAAAGCTCATATCTTAGAAATTTTAGAGTCTTAAGAGTTTGTATCTGATTTGTATTGTGAACACCACTGACTGTATATCAAGTGTTCAACCTCAAACTTTTTTCTTTGTAATTCTGTTTGAATAGAAGTCTCTTGATTGTGTTCAGGAGCATATGAAATCTCTTGCAGTTGTGCTTGAGTAATTTGAAGTCTCTTGCTAGTTTTAGCAGTGAGCATTTGTAATCAGATATTACATTTTTAGTGAACTCTCCTTGGAAGTGCAAGGGGGACTGGACTACTTTCGGTTTGTGGAAGGAACTTGTATAATTGTTTTGTGTCTTTCTTCTCTCTCTCTCTCTCTCTCTCTCTCTCTCTCTCTCTCTCTCTCTCTCTGTTTTTATCCGTTGCATTTAGAATCTGAACATCACTTCAGAAGCTATATCTAACTGCTTCTGACCAATGACTTCAGTAGGAGTAAAAGAAGAAAAAGCTAACACAATTCAACCCCCCCTTCTTGTGCTTTTTCTCACCTTCAATTGGTATCTAGAGCCTTGGTTCTGTTGAGAACAGGTAACAGTGTAACAATCCAAGATCTGAGAAAAACATGTCTGGTGAATCATCTGTTTCTGGTTCTGGTGGTAATCATAATGTTGTACCTTATGATTACAGTGATAAGAAAGCTGACTCAGGAAAAGTTCTAAAGTTTAATGGAGATCCTGAAGAGTTCTCTTGGTGGAAAACCAACTTCTACAGTTATATCATGGAAGGATTGAAAACCTTCTTTGTACCTGAAGGTGCTAAAATTGAAACTGTAGTTCAGTCAAAACCTGAAGCTTCTAAGGCTAAGATTACTTCAAAGCCAAAGAACTCTAAGTCTAAGGCTATGACAAATTCTAATTCTAGGACCTCAAAGATCAAGATTCTGAAGAGATCAGAACCTGTTCCTTAGAGTCTGTTGAAGCCAGAATCTGGTATCTTGAAGTCCAAGTCTCAGAAGAACAAAATAGTTGTGGCTTCAGGAGAATCAGAACTAAAAGGTGCTAAACCCAAAGTAGTGATCAATCAGAAGCTATCAAAACCACACCTCAAGGTACAAGAAGTGAAGAGTAAAACTTCCAGCACTAACCTCAAAGGACCAATAAAACAATGGGTACCTAAATCTGAAATTGTCAATACTACAAAAATGCCTAAGAGCAAAGGAAAAGCAAAAATCATGGTATCTGACAGTGGTTGCTCAAGACATATGACATGAGAGAAGTCAATGTTTCTCAACATCACAATGAAAGAAGGAGGAAATGTGAAGTTTGGAAGCAACCAGTCTTGCAAGATCATTGGTACAGGAACTATTGGTAACTCCTCTATCTCTATTAATAATGTGTGGTTGGTAGATGGCCTTGAACATAACCTTTTGAGTATTAGTCAGTTCTGTGACAATGGTTATGATGTGATGTTTGGAAAGACCAACTGCACAGTAATTAACAAAGATAACCAATCCATAATGTTCAAAGGAAAGAGAGTAGAAAATGTCTATAAAATCAACTTCTCTGAACTGGTTGATCAGAAGGTAATTTGTATTCTATCAATAAATGATAAGAAGTGGGTATGGCACAGAAGGTTGGGACATGTTAACTGGAGATTAATATCTAAGCTTAATAAGTTACAACTTGTCAAAGACTTACCTAACATTGACTATCATTCAGATGCACTCTGTGGTGCATGCCAGAAAGGGAAGATTGTGAAATCATCTTTTAAATCTAAAGACATTGTCTCAACCTCCATACCTTTAGAACTACTTCATATTGATCTATTTGGACCAGTGAACACTGCATCCTTATATGGAAATAAATATGGACTAGTCATTGTTGATGATTACAACAGATGGACTTGGGTAAAATTTCTCAGAAGTAAAGATAATGCATATGATGTATTCAGTAACTTCTACACTCAAATACAGTCTGAAAAAGAAATGAAAATTTTGAAAGTCAGAAGTGATCATGGTGGAGAATTTGAAAATGAGCCATTTGAAGCTTTTTGTGAAAAACATGGAATTATCCATGAATTCTCTTCTCCTAGAACTCCACAACAAAATGGGGTTGTAGAGAGAAAGAATAGAACTTTACAAGAAATGGCAAGTGAAATTCCGGCAGGCTAGCTTTCATATGTTTTATACGATGTTTCAACATCAAATACGAACAGATTGTTGAGTATGATGTTTTAACATCGAGCTAGCTGAAAACAAACAGAACAAGGAAAATATAACATATGTTGAATTTTTAGCGCATGAGTTAGAAGCTGTTTTAATATGTTTTGTGCGATGTATAAATGTTTGTGATGTTCCGTTCAATGTTCCAACATCGTGCTAGCAGTAAACAAAACAACAAAATGAAAGCAAGAAAGTAAAGAACACGGAAAGTTTGTTGTCCCAGTTCGGTGACAAACACACCTACTCTGGAGGCTACCAAGCCAGGAAGGAAATCCACTAGTGTAGTCCTTATTCTATAGTAAACTACTGTTTACACTAAAGACCTAGGACCTACCCGTAAAGACTTCAACCTAGGAATTCTAGATCTGAGATCCCATCTCACTATCCTATGGTCAGTCACAGCCCCTGTGACCTATCAGACCAAAAACACAAACAAACTGTGAAGTTACCTTCAAACAAAAACAACTAACACCTTGTTTCATAACTTTGGTGTAGTACACATGAGTTTACAACTCGATCTAGGTCCTTAACATGTATCAAACTGATACAAGAAAGGGTCACAAATAATCAGAACTAAACTTGCATCAAACGATACAAGAGTAGAACACACAAAGACTCAAAACCCTAAAAATCTACATTTTTAGTACGTCGGCTTGAATGAATAATTAGGTCTTGAAGTCTTCCTTATATACTAAAGCAGCACGGGTCAAATATTCTATTTGGGCTTCAGAACAAATTGCAGACCGATCTGATCTACAAAACAGAATCAGAGACAATTATGGAAAGTCCTAATATGTAGGCACATCTTTAGGAACGTCCAAAATATCTTCAAATATTCCCTTAAATATTCTTGCTCTTATGGGAATAAAACGGAACTGATTCTGTACAGATATGTCGCTGCTTGGTCATCAAGTTAAGGAAAAGTTGTTTCCTTTTAAAGATAAGGCACGCGTATAGGATGTTGGAACATTCTGTCCAACATCTCATATGGATGCCTAAACCATGTTGGAACATAGTATCCAACTACACAAATAAGGATATTTGTTTTAGCAACAAATGAAGCCAATACTCAAATACCCAACAATATCCCCCTTTGGATTTATTTGTTGTTAAAACAAACTGAGGCCATACAAATAAGGTAGAGAGATACCACACATACATTTCTTCAATCCACAACCATGAAAAAAAGTAACACAACTGCAAAATGGACATGTTGAGACATCATCCAGCACATCATCCAAAACATGTTGGAAAACAGTATCCAACATCACAAACATGGATATTTGTTTTAGCAATAATGCAGCCAATAGAAATACCCAACAATCTTCCCCTTTGGAAATTTTTTGGCTAAAACAAATTAAAGCCAATCTTCTTAACAAACAGAGGGTTACAAAAGACAACCATTTCCTCAAGTAGCATGACGCCATACCTATGAAGAAACAACCAACACACACAGTCTAAAGAAATACCTTAGATACACTTCCTCAAGTCAACACGAACACATATTCAAGAAGAAGTAGCTTGGCAGTATCACTAAAGAGATTCCAGAAATGTGCATAAAAGAATACCTCATAAAATCTTCAGTCATGACTTCAACTAATGAGGCATTATAAATAGCAGAGACATGCAGCAGCGGATCTGATTTTAGCACAGTCTCACAAGAGCAGAGGAAAAATAAATTCCTATGCTACAAATAAGGAAACATAAATTCCCACACAGGTTGGGATGTTTCTGCATCTTTCTTAACATCAAACAGGAGTACCTGCCACACATATCAGCAAGGGAAAAATAAATTTCTCATACCTACAGAAAGCTGACAGTAAAATGTTTGCACATCATATTCATATCCTGTCAGACAACTTGAGTACTTTCAAGCACTCAACATAGTAGCACTCCCCCTCAATATAACACCTTATGAGTGACTACTAAAAATACTCCAATACTCCCCCTGAATACATGCATATGGAAGAATCATCAAACAATTTTCTAATGCATAGATAGTAGAAAAACTTCAGGGCTTGGGCATAAGATCTTTCAGGGAATACACACAAAACAGTCAGACCTTATGAGGTCACATATACATGTTCCAACCTTCTATAGAGCAGTTGCAGGGAACATGTAGAATATAAAGTACTGAGAACAAATTCTCATATCATCATTAAGAGCAACAAGATGTTGCAACATTCGTGACAACATCTACACAAACCTGAAATAGTTGCAAAATAAATGAAACAACAGCAGCAATACAAGCATAGGCATAACAGGCAAATCTGCGAAATAAATGCAGAATAGCACATACGCAGGCATTCATAGAGTATAGATATACCATTTTTCTCCCCATTTTTAGCCACAAAATATACCAACATAAATTCTTCATGCATATACACATCAGAGGCATACGCAACATAATAGAGATAAAACCCAGCCTCACAGAAAAATCAAGGGAGAAATAAACTCCCACAAAATAACTAGAGAGAAATAAACTCTCACATCAGGATGTTCAGAACATCTGGTAAGACATCGGTTCACCAGAACACACATACCCACATTCATTGATACATCAATAAACTAGCATCATAACATCATCAAGCTAGTTAAAAATAATGCTCCCTCTCAACAACAGATGTATATATATAAAAAATCAAATACCTCATTCCTTGTTCATAAGCCAAAAAGTATCTTCTCTGGATCTCACCCAGTAGCAGGTCGGGTGCCTCCTCTGATACCAATTGAAATTCCGGCAGGCTACCTTTAATATGTTTTATACGATGTTTCAACATCATATACGAACATATTGTTGAGTATGATGTTTTAACATCGAGCTAGCTGAAAACAAACAGAACAAGGAAAATATAACAGATGTTGAATTTTTAACGCATGAGTTAAAAGCTATTTTAATATGTTCTGTGTGATGTATAAACGTTTGCGATGTTCCGTTCAATGTTCCAACATCGTGCTAGCTGTAACGCCCTCTCTAATTATTTAATTATTTTATTAGATGATATGGTATATGTTTATATATTATATGGATTTTGATGATTATGTGACGTATTTGTGACGTGTTATTATTTTATTGTTTAATAAAATAATATAAGTGATGTTTATATGGATATTTATTTGATAAATAAATAGATTTGTTGGAAAAATATATTATTTTGAGAAGTGGGGTTATATTTATAATTAGGAAGAGTTTTGAGGGCTGAGATAGGATAAGATAAGTTGGGAGGGAGTATAAAAGGAAATTAGGTTAAGGAAATAATCAGAAACGCGTACAGACTTTGGAAAAGGGAGAGGAACGGTTGAAGAGAAGAGAGGAACATAGGAGCTGCGATTTCTGCAATTTTTCCAGGTAAGGGTGAGCCTAACTTCAGTAATTTTAATTGTAAATCATCTGTTCTTGATTGGCATAGAGTTTGGTGAGGATTGGGATGGGTTTGAGAATTAGGGTTTATGATGAAATTGTGATGGATTGATGATAGATTGAGTTATGAGGCTGTAGAACTGGATACAGAACCTAGATTATTCCCTAAGACGACATTGCAGATGAATTAGAGGTTTGATTGGAGAGAATTGGCAGGTTTTGGTGAGTTTTGGTCTGAACCCGTGTGGGTTCTGAGATCGCTCGCCTGTGGCGAGTGATCACTCGCCGTGGCGAGTACCCCCTTGTTGCTCGCGAGGCGAGCAGTATAGCTCGCCGTGGCGAGCTTGTCCCTTACTTTTAGGATTTTGGCTAAATTGAAGATGGTTTTGAGTGCCTTAATATTTATAGAGATGACCTGTGAAGTTGGTTTAGCCAAATTGAATTTAGAAAACCTTAAAACGGAGATTTTGGTGAAAAATGTCAAAAAGGCCGAGAGCACCCAGGATTTCTCGCCTGCAGCTCGCCCCCAACTCGCCTTTGGCGAGTAAGCTGTTGTGAGTGCTCGCCTGTGGCGAGCAGATCACTCGCCGTGGCGAGTTAGATGATTCAGGACTGATTGTTCGTTTGTGATCTGTTTCGCATGAGACTTTGAGAGGAACCCTTTGGGTAGTGTTAGTGAGGTTTCATACCCTTTAATGTATTCTGTAAAGATGATTGATGATGTTTCTCTTGAGCTGTTGATAAATGATATATTGTTGTGTATAAGTGATGTATGAGTGTGATGATGTATGTATGATGCTAAGTGTTGCAATGTGTATGAATAACAAGATGATGTTCTGCCATGTAACTATTCTAACTGCATGTGTCAGTCTTGAAAATGTGATGATGTTTGAGACGATGTATTAAGTTGTTAAACGACGAGTCCATGCATTTGCATATTTATGAGACGGTGGAGCTTTATGCTCAAAGCGACGGTGGAGCATTTGCTCAAAGCGACGGTGAAGCATATTAATGCTATAATCATATGGTACCACATGCATGATGTTGAGACGTTAGGTGTTGCATTTAGTCGAGTCAATTGTGACATATATGTGATGATGTTTGAGACGTTGATGTATGATGTGATGTTGTTTATGATGATGCTGATGACGATGTTATGATGTGCTACAATGTATATGTTATGAGTTGGATTTATGATTGTTAATCTTGACGTTTGATTTATATATTAATATTATTGTTGTGAATCTCACCCCTTCTGCTGGAATTGCCGCCTCGTGGGCAAGTGTAGGTACCCAGTCTTAGATGCGATGATGCGAGGAGTCTGTGTGAAGTAGGGTTGCTCTGATACGTAACGGGATGGGGTCTTTTGTAGAGTCTATTCCATTATGTATCTCGTTAGAATAAGTTCGACTTTTAGTGATGTTGAACCATTATATTTTGAGACGTTTTTGCTGGCTTTTAAGCCGAGACTATTTATGAGATGAGACGTTTTAATTCCGCTGCTTAATTGAATATTTTTGGTAAATTGATAAATTATTATCTAAGTTGTTTTCAAGATGAAATGTGACACTCCTTTTGAGAAGTACTCTGATTTATATGACTTATTTAATGAAATTTTTAAGACGGGAAATTGGGGTGTTACACTAGCAGTAAACAAAACAGCAAAATAAAAGCAAGTAAAGAACACAAAAAATTTGTTGACCCAGTTCCGTGACAAACACACCTACTCTGGAGGCTGCCAAGACAGGAAGGAAATCCACTAATGTAGTCCTTCTTCTATAGTAAACTCCCCCGTTTACACTAAAGACCTAGGACCAACCCTTATAGACTTCAACCTAGGAACTCCTAGATCTGAGATCTCATCTTACTATCCTCTGGTCAGACACAACCCCTGTGACCTATCAGATAAAAAACACAAACAAACTTTGCAGTTACCTTCGAACAAAAATAACTAACACCTAGTTTCACAACTTTAGGAACATCTTTAGGAACGTCCAAAATATCTTCAAATATTCCCTTAAATATTCTTGCTCTTTTGGGAATAAAATCGAATCGATTATGTACAGATATGTACGCTGCTTGGTCATAAAGTTAAGGAAAAGTTGTTTCCTTGTAAAGATAAGGCACGCCTACAAATAGGCATGAACTTAGGCACACTGAACCGTGCCAGGATGTTGGAACATTTTGTCCAACATCTCATATGGATGCCTAAACCATGTTGGAACATAGTATCCAACTACACAAACAAGGATATTTGTTTTAGCAACAAATGAAGCCAATACTCAAATACACAACAATCTCCCCCTTTGGATTTATTTGTTGTTAAAACAAACCGAGGCCATACAAACAAGGTAGAGAGATACCACACATACATTTCTTCAATCCACAACCATGAAGAAAAGTAACACAACTGCAAAATGGACATGTTGAGACATCATCCAGCACATCATCCAAAACATGTTGGAAAATAGTATCCAACATCACAAACATGGATATTTGTTTTCGCAATAATGCAGGAAATACAAATACCCAACAACAAGAACAATGATTCATGAAAATAATTTGGCTAAACATTTCTAGGCAGAATCAATGAATACAACATGTTATGTTCAAAATAGGATCTATATCAGACCTATCTTGGAGAAAACTACATATGAACTTTTTAAAGGAAGAAGACCTAATATATCTTACTTTCATCAATTTGGATGTACTTGTTACATTCTAAATAACAAGCTCTACTTAAAGAAATTTGATGTTAAGGCCCAAAATCTTCTTAGGTTACTCTGAAAGGTCAAAGGCATACAAAGTGTATAATTCAGAGACACTTTGTGTTGAAGAATCTATGCACGTTAAATTTGATGACAAAGAGCCTGGAAGTGAAACTCCAGAGCAAGATGAAAGTTTTGCAGATATACAGGTTACTGAAGACACTTCAGAACCTGGTCAGACTGAAGAATCTGAAGATAGTCCAAAAGCTGAACCAACTTCAGTAGCTCAAGATGAAGTAGCTTCTGATGAAGCTCAAGATGGCTCTCAGCAAGAAAATCAATCCAAGAATACATTCAAGTACAAGTCTTCACATCTTGAGGATCAAATCATTGGAAACAAAGACAGTCCTAGAAGAACAAGATCATATTTCAGACAAGATGAGTCTATGAAAGGATTGTTGTCAGCGATTGAACCTGCTACTGTTGATGAAGCACTTTCAGATGATGGATGGATACTAGCCATGCAAGAAGAGCTAAATCAGTTTCAAAGCAATGATGTGTGGGATCTGGTACCCAAACCTCAGCAAAAGAACATTATTGGAATAAAATGGATATTCAGAAACAAGCCGAATGAACAAGGTGAAGTAACTAGAAACAAAGCTAGACTTGTTGCACAAGGTTACATTCAACAAGAAGACATTGATTACACTAAAACATTTGCTCCAGTTGCAAGATTGGAAGCAATCAGGTTACTTTTATCCTATGCAGTTAATCATGGCATAATATTATATCAAATGGATGTCAAGAGTGCATTTCTTAATGAAGTCGTATAAAAAGAAGTGTTTGTCAAGCAACCTCCTAGTTTTGAGGATCTTAAGCATCCTGACCATATTTATAAACTTAAGAAATCATTATATGGCTTGAAACAAGCTCCCAGAGCTTGGTATGATAGACTAAGTAATTTCCTAATTAAAAATGATTTTAAAAGAGGTCAAGTTGACACAACACTCTTCAGAAGGACTCTTGAGAAAAACATTCTTGTTGTGCAGATATATGTTGATGATATAATATTTGGTTCTACTAATGCATCTCTTTGCAAGGAATTCTCTAAGTTAATGCATGATAAATTTGAAATGAGCATGATGGGAGAATTGAAGTTCTTCCAGGGAATTCAAATCAATCAATGTAAAGATGGAGTGTATGTTCATCAAACAAAATACACAAAGGAGCTTCTGAAGAAGTTCAAGCTAGAAGATTGTAAAGTGATGAACACTCCAATGCATCCAACTTTCACCTTAAGTAAAGAAGATACTAGATCAAAGGTAGATCAAAAGCTTCATAGAGGTATGATTGGTTCTTTGTTATACCTCACTGCATCTAGGCCAAATATTTATTCAGTGTATGCTTGTGTGCAAGATTCCAGTCAGATCCTAGAGAAACTCACTTAATAGCTGTTAAGAGAATCTTCAGGTATCTAAAAGGAACAACAAATCTTGAACTCCTTTACAGGAAATCCTTAGATTATAAGTTGGTTGGATTCTGTGATGCTAACTATGATGGTGACATGATTGAAAGAAAATCAACCAGTGGTAACTATCAGTTCCTAAGAGAGAATCTGATATCTTGGGCTAGCAAAAGATAAGCAATTATTGCTATGTCTACAGCAGAAGCAGAATACATCTCAGCTGCAAGTTGTTGTACACAACTACTTTGGATGAAACATCAGTTGGAAGATTATCAGATTAATGCTAACAGTATTCCTATCTTTTGTGATAATATTGCTGCTATTTGTTTGTCAAAGAATCCAATTCTACATTCAAGAGCCAATCATATTGAAATCAAACACCATTTTATTAGAGATTATGTTCAAAAAGAAATTTTGGATATACAATTTATTGATACTGAACATCAGTGGGCTGATATATTCACTAAACCTTTAACTGTAGAAAATTTGATTTTATTAAGAAAAATTTAAACATGCACTTTATGTCCAATTAAATTTGCTTGCTCCTGAACAAGAAGTTTGGTCCTGAAGTTAGTTTAGAAGCTATGGTCCATCAGAAGCTCTGAACTGAGAATCTGAGGAAAATGTGCTTTTGAAGATGACATCAGCATCTTAACTTTAGAAGCTGGAATTTGTGCTCCTGAATAGCAGAGTTAGTGGAAACGTTGGAGTTACTTTTTGGTAACATCTGTCCCACTAACTTGATAGCTCATCTGAAGTTATCTAACGTGGCTTAATTGTATTAGTGTATAAAATAAGAGGCAATGATGATTTTAATCTTTGAATGTACTATCTCGTGCCCCCAATTGTCATTAATGGTGAGTTTGTTTGTCCCCTTCTGAATTACAATCGTTTTTACTCAAATCACTTAGACAAAACACAGACTACTCACTTCACAACCTACACTTTCTATTTTCACACTGATTCTTTGCGAAGTAAAGTTCATCTTAGTTCCAGAATCAACCATGCAAGAAACAGCTCAAGGAACGTCCACACAAGAAGGTCCTGCTTAAGAAATTAAGGGAAGAACCATATCTTTAGAAGAATTGGATCTAACGGTTCAAGTTGAGAGTCCTATGGACTTCACATCAATTTTGTATCATGGCTGCAACATCAAAGAATACTATGAGGCTCATGACCTCATTAGCTATTTCAAGATGCTGAACGGACCAACATACATGAATCTGATAAGGTACTTCTGGGTTAGAGCTCATGTTTATGATAAAAAGGCTGCTAAAATGGAAATGGATGAGAAGGTGCTTATTGACCCTTCTTTAGCTGGTAAAACTATAGAAGAAATGGGTTTGGAACCCTTCACATGTACTGAGATAAGGTCAAGCATCATGGGTATACCTGTCTTCATCTCTCAAGAGGTGATTGCTTATGTAATCAGAAGAGCATCTGAAGGAAGTTTCAAAGATGGTCTGGACAACAACAAGAAAAGTCCCTGAAATGAAGTAGTCAACAAGTCAATGTTCAACAGCAAGAAGAAAGGTGCTTACAGTGACTTGACAATGGAGAAGAAAATGCTTCTGAAGATTCAGAATGAGAATCTTCTACCAAAAGGCGGTGGTTCTGATCAACCTTCTTTGGAGCATAGGGTGTTCCTTCACTACTTCATCACCAAGGAAAAAGCAAATGTGTTCAAGTATATCTTCAAGCACATGATCAAAACTCTAAGAGAGAGTCAAACTATCAAGAGAACCTGGATTCCATATGGTAGACTCATCTCAGAAGTCCTTCATCAAGGAGGGATTTTGAAGGCACTAAGTCATACAAAGATCTTCACTAATCAATAGCTGGTACAATGACTGGAAAGATAATCAATGGAAGCACTATGAGGCATATGAAGCTAATCAGCAAAGAAGACTACAAGAAGCTGGACGCAGATATGAAGGAATCTAAAGCTATATCCAATCTTATGGAAGACTTTCCTCCAATCTGTAAACAAGATCCACTAGATGTGCAATTATACTTCATTCATGATCACTTGAAAAAGACTGGAGAGACTATCCAATTGGATGATATACTAAAAGAAATGTTTGGTGGTGCTCTGCAGTAGCCAAAAGCAAAAAGACTAAGAAGAGACCACTCACAGAAGCTGAGTATCTGGATGATGCTTCTGAACAACCTTCCAAGAAAGCTAAAAAATCTAAAAAGGAGAAGGCTGCTATTCAAGTTGATCCTGGTGTTCCAAGTATTCAAGAAGAGGTTCAGGACTTAGCTCCTACTGAAGTTCTGAACAAAAGAACAAGGAGTGGTAAGACAGCTGAAACTTCTCAATCTCAATCTGCTAAACTCTCCATTCATACAAAGAAAAGAAAACATGTTGTTAGGAAGCTGAAGGCTGCTCCTGAAGAAGAGGAAGTGGAAGAAGCAACATAGATTGTGTCAAGGGAAGTTAGAAGAAGGAAAGAAGTTGATGTTGCTGCTTTGGAGAAAGCACTTCAGCTGGCAAAGGAGATTGAGATACCTGCTGAAGTTCTAGCAAAGGAATCTACAGTTGAAGCTGCTCAACTGGGATTAGAGCTTACAGAGAACCTGTAGTAGATGGTAGTGGCTGATGAACTGTTGAAGACTACTGATGATGTTCAGGAGGAAGTTGGCTGCTCAAAAGCTGTTTCTTCAGAAATTCAAAAAGGTAATACTGATTCTCTACACACTGCTGATATAGTTAATATAGAATCTAGTACATCCTCTGACTCTAAGTCAACCTCAACCTCCTCATCAACCTCATCTGATATGGATGATATTCCACTAAACAGAGTTTATACAACCCTAAACAAATCTTTATCCCCATCATCATCCACCAAAACTTAAAAAAAGCCAGATAGTAATACCTTTGTTCCCATGTATCCTTCTGTTAAAGAAAGGATACATGACATGCAACAAAGAAGGATCAATGCTTGCATAAATCTACTTGCCAATCATCCATTACAACCACCCATGACTGAACCTCTTCAATTTGTTCATGCTGATGCAGAGGGTGTAGTTGATCACACAGGGTCAGAATCTGCAAACATTGATGTATCATCATCTCATCCCAACTCACCTACCCAAACTTCTGAACCATCTGTTATTTAGGACCTGATGAATCATTATTCAGGTGAACTACCTAGTTATGAGACCAACCAAGAAAAAGCCTCTAACATAGCTTCTGATGAAGTTATGACAGAAAGCCCCCATCAACAAACACCTAACTCATAAATGGCCTCATTAACCCATACAGATTATGTCCTTCACACTGAATAAACTGTTCCTGAACTGTCTGTTCTTGAACAAACTGTTCCTGAACAAGATATCATTAACCAATCCCCTGCAACCAACACTATTGTTGAACTTGAAACCAATTCCATATTTGCTGAACCTGCAACCTCCACAAATAATCAACCTTCATCTTCAAACCAAGCCCTTCAAGCTTGTGCTCCTGCCAAAACCACAAATGTCCTTCTCCACCCACCCTGTTTCTAGATTCTTCTATACTTGCATATGTGTGTGAGAATATCTTTCAGGAGCTGAACAAGTTGATTCAAGCAAGGAACAACTTGATGCATAAAGAAAACTATGTTAAGCAGTGGAGAAGATTGAAAGAGATAGTGGATTTTGTCTTGACTGAACTTCAGAGATCATCTCTTGATGCTCAAGAAATTGCTCAAAACAATCTTCAAGACTGGCTTAGAGGTGTTGTCAGCAAAGTAGAAGAAGTTGAAGTTAGAACAAGAACTCTTGTAAGGACACCTTTGTGCTTAGAAGGCAGAACTACTCCTGATGTTATTTCTTCTGCTGTTCATCCAAAGGAGCTGGATCTAACTTGGTTGAATAAGATTAACTTCAAGTCAGCTTCTACTGAACTGGAATTAATACAAAAGAACGCTCTACTGGAAAGAGAGAACAAGCAGTTGAAGAAAGAACTTCTGGATCAGAAATTGCTACTGCTTGAATATAAGTCCTCTACATAAGCTAAACTGGAAGAAGCAAGACTTAGAGAAGAGAACTTGATCAAAAGCAATGAACATTTCAAGAGAGAAATGAAGCAATAGACAGCAGAAACAAACAAGATAATGAAACAGATGATGGAGATGTTTCACAAAAAGCCCCACCTTAGTTGCACACCCTTAGCTTGTTTATTTTCTATGTTTGTACTAATGCATGTTTTTGCTTCTGAATTGTTTATTTTGTGCTTCTGTACTTCTTTTATGCTTTTGACCAGTTCATATGTTTATTAAGGATTTCTCACTATTTTTTCTCATCTCTTTCTTTTTGTCTTTATTTTATATTTTTTGTTGATGACAAAACGAGGAGTAGATGTATAATATTTATAGGCTCTGAGCCCCATTAATTTAATTTCAAAACAAGTTAAATTAATAGGACCTTCTTCTTATCTTTTAGTCTATTTAATGTGAGATTATTCTGAGAGTTATTACGTTTTTAATGATGAATTTAATTAACATGAATAGAACTTAGGGGGAGCTTACAAACCTCACCTTAAAGTACTATTGGACTCAGGGGGAGCTTACAAACCTCAAACCCTTAAAGTCAACTTGTTAATTAGATTAACAACAATTGAACAGTTTAAATACTAATGTTTGTCATCATAAAAAATGGGGAGATTGTTGGAACAAAATGTGTTTAACATTACCCTTTAGAGTTTTGATGATAAAAAGGTATTAAAAAAATTGTCAATTGGATATGCTAATATTTGTTCAAGTGTACAGGACCATAGACAAAATTTTGTGTCTACTAAAAGCTTAGGTACTGGAAGAACAAATAAGAGCAATGAAATCAACAAAGTAAATGAAGCTTGAAGCATCTAAAGTCAAGTGCTCCTGAAGTGATGACGTCATTAGAAGCAAGTTCATCAGAAGCACCTCATTAGAAGCAAGATCACCAGAAGCTGAAGTTCATCAACAGATGAGAGACTTAAAGTTTCAAAGATTGTTCAATGGATTTAATCTCGTCTAAGCATTGCAGAAGACAAGAAGAGTGAAGCAACAGCTAATTCAAAAGGATTTGAAGGCATTGGATTCTTATCCTTTGAAGAGTGTTGACAAAGTACAATTGTACGAAGTGTACAACCACTATCTCCACTACGCAGAGTGTGTCTCTGCTACAGGACAAGAATAACAGCTACGCCTGCAATAATGTTCCTTCACACTTGGAATGGATTTGAAATTGATCCTTCATAGGACAATAACCATATCATGCAAAAGATCATTGGTGATTGATCAAAGCTTCAAACGACTCTTTTTGATGTGCTGGCATTTCACAACGTCTCTTTCACACCTCTATATAAAGAAGTGAAGACTTAGAAAATTGTGAGAGACTCAACAACAGTTTAAAAGCGCTGAACCTCTGCTGAAATTGTTCTGCATCAAAATTTCACTTAGGATTTCTTATCAAAGCTCATATCTTAGAAATTCTAGAGTCTTAAGAGTCTGTATCTGATTTGTATTGTGAACACCATTGATTGTATATCAAGTGTTCAACCTCAAACATTTTTCTTTGTAATTCTGTTTGAATAGAAGTCTCATGCAGTTGTGCTTGAGCATAGAAGTCTCTTGATTGTGTTCACGAGCATAGGAAATCTCTTGCAGTTGTGCTTGAGTAATTTGAAGTCTCTTGCTAGTTTTAGCAGTGAGCATTTCTAATCAGATATTACATTTTTAGTGAACTCTCCTTGGAAGTGCAAGGGGGACAGGATTACTTCTGGTTTGTGGAAGGAACCTGTATAATTGCTTTGTGTCTTTCTTCTCTCTCTCTCTCTCTCTCTCTCTATCTGTTTTTATCCGATGCATTTAGAATTTGAACATCACTTCAGAAGCTGTATCCAATTGCCTCTGACCAGTGACTTCAGTAGGAGAAAAAGAAGAAAAAACTAACACAATTCAATCCCCCCTTCTTGCGTTTCTCTCACCTTCAGATTAACTTGCTCCACACATCAAGTTGTTATTGGTGTGATTTTTCATCGAATTCACAACAATTGGCGCCGACCGTGGGGCAAGGATCAAAGGATAATCAAGTACCATGGGTTCGAAGTGGGATATTGAGAAACTTATCGGAGATAACGATTTTGGGTTATGGAAGATAAAGATGGAAGTGATGTTAATACAACAAAAGTGTGAGAAAGCTTTGAAGGGTGAAGGTACGTTACTGCTCACCATGTCACGAGCGGAGAAGACCGAGATGGTGGACAAGGCCAGTAGTGCCATTTTCTTGTGCCTCGGGGATAAAGTTTTGAGAGAAGTAGCGAAGGAACCAACCGCGAGATCGATGTGGTCAAAGTTCGAAGATTTGTATATGACAAAGTATTTGACTCATCGACAATTCCTAAAGCAACAACTTTACTCATTCAAGATGGTAGAGTCAAAGGCCATGATGGAGAAACTTGTGGAGTTCAACAAAACCCTTGATGATTTGGAGATTATTGAGGTGCATCTTGAGGATGTGGGTACTCTGGTGGTGTGGTGTTGTTTGGAGGATGAAGAAGGTGATGTTTCTCACCTTGGGAATTATTCCTAGTGGAGCGGTGGTCGTCTGGAGAGACGATAAACACTTAACATCAGCCTGGAGAGGCGGTGGTAAGAATACTCATTATCAATCTGGAGAGGCGGAGGCAACAATACTCATGATCTACCTGTTGAAGTGGAGTTTCAAGGTTGAAGACATAGTGGGATGTACACATTTTCTAGTTGAGAGGTTGGAAGCTAAGCTTTAGGTGGAGTTGAACATACCGGGAATGGTACGACTATGGAGGACTTTGGGTGCTATGCTCTAGTTGTGAGCAACGGATTTCTTCATGAAGACAGAAGGCAATCCAGATGTTGAAGAATGTATAGCACGGCTTGCGGGATTACCCTAAAAAGTCAAGGGTGATTGGATGCAAGTAGATTTTTAATGAAGTAGGAGATGTCCTGTGTTGAAGAGGTTATGGTGGATACTTGTGGAACTACCTAAAATTCCTAGGGTAGTTGGACTGCAAGGACCTTCGAGAAGGCGAAAGATATTCCGATGGCTGAAGGGGGTTAAGATGTGTACTTGTGGATTACCCTAAAAACCAAGGGTGATTGGGCATAACTAGATCTTCAAGGAAGCGAGAGATGTTCTGTATTGAAGAGGTATGGTATAGTCTTGTACAACTACCTGAAATTCCTAGTGTAGTTTGGATACAGGGATCTTCGAGAAGCCGAAAGATATTCCGATGGCTGAAGAGGTTAAGGTGTGTACTTGTAGAGCTACCTAAATTTCCTAGCGTAGTTGGAAGCAAGAATCTTCAAAAGAAGGAAGGCATTCCAATGGTTGAAGACGTAAGGTGTAAACTTGTGGAGCTACATGGTGTAGTGGGAATCAAGGGAAATAGCAGCAAGGTGATTGATGTTAAATTGGCATCGTCACTAATTTAGAGTCAAGGTGGAGAATTGTTGAGAATTGACTCAAAATTGATGTTTCATAATCTGTCAAAATCGAGTCTCGATTTGGAGAAATCGAGCCACGGTTTTGGGTTCAGTTTTGGGAGTTTCGATTCTGGAAAAATCGAGCCTTGATTTGGAGAAATCGAGCCTCAATTTGGAGAAATCGAGCATCGATTTTACGCTGAAGGATAAAAACAAAACGTATTTTCAGCACAGATTTGTTCCAATTTTTTAGGGTTTTATTTCTCTATAAATATAAACCTTGTATCATATGTAAACCTTGAGATAGAGGGGGCTGAAACAAGTGTTTGGAAGGAAACACAAACTAAAGTTTGTATAAAGTTTGTCTCTTGGCAACAAACACTAGAGTTAGAGTTGATTCACCTTGGAAAACACTATTAGGATTGAGTCTCTTGGTTACGGGAAGAGATTGGGACTTTGGGTAGAATTAGGCGGGAGACTTATTCTTGTAACTCATTGATATCTCTTTTGTAAGTTACTCATCATTATAGTGGAACGGATGACTGCTCTCTCCCTCAGACTAGGTTTATTTTGGACTGAACTGGGTAAACAAATTCTTTTGTGTTCTCTCTTTCTTTCTTTCGTTGTTTTCTAATTTTACTTGTGTTTATAATTGTTTCCATGTTGATATTGGTTGGTTGATTAACTTGCTCCACACATCAAATTGATATTGGTGTGATTTTTCATCGAATTTACAACAACGTCAATATATTAAACAATCAAATCAACACAAAAATTTAAACCCTCGTTTAATTTTATTCTTTAAAAATCAATTAACAAAAAAAGTGGATAAGTACAACTCAAATGAAAAATAAATTATAAATAATTTAAACAGTTTGATTGGAACAAGTGTATAGTCCATAATAATGGGATTACGCTATAATCCTCTTTGAACGAAATGGACATTTGGATAGAGAGAGATGAAACCATTTAACACCAAATGTCATACACAAACAAAATCTTAATTGTACACGAGCCACCAAACCAAACAGGCCCTTTTTAGGCCAGCATTTTTTTTGTCCACTCCCTTCTTTGAACGGCTATTTTTTACTCACCACTCGTTCTTGTTGCCACAAACCCTTCATTTATTCAAAGTCTCTTTTATCCTCTTCTCTCCACTTGAATTATTTCTTTGTTTGTACGTATGACATTTGCCAAACATCATCAATTCTATCATTTACTACAAAATTGCATCATTGTGAAGTTTGCCAAACATCGTCAATTAATTGGATCATTTATGACAAAATTACATAATTGCAATCCTTTAAGGTGTGCAAGTATTAGATACTCCCGTTATCTTAAATTACAAGTTGTTTTAGGAAAAAAAAAAATTGTTTCAAATTATAATTCGTTTTACATCACAAATATATTTAACTATTTATTATTCTTTCTTATTTCAATTCTTTGATTTATTTTTTCCATACAATTTATTAAGTATAATTTTGTAAAACAACTTATAATATATCTTTTTTATACAAAATTAATTACATTTTTTAATACTTGTGAAATGTCTAAAACATCTTACAATTTAAGACGACGAGAGTACATGTCTTCTAAGTATTTGTCCTACATAGATTTTTTTTAATAACAAAATTTTAGGGTGGCGAAATAGTGCCTGATCAGATGTAGTGAAGACCTTAGAGATCAAATAACACACATAGGCATGACATTACCTATTTTTTTCTTTCTAAAAACACTAGTGGAACTAGAACTTATCCCATGCATCCATGGCCTCCCTTCACTATCAATATCCCTTATGTTTTATATGAACGAATTTGTGTTAGGAAGAGGATTCACCAAACTCTTCAAATTCTTCATCTATACTATATATAAAGGAAATTACCCCTTTCAGCACACTTTTGAGTTGGATTTTTCTTTCCAAAAATACCCTTAATTTTAAATACAAACATTCAAATATAAAATAACACGTGGATTAATAATCATTGCCACTGATCGTCACCGTTAACCCTCTTTTGCCATCGTTAACCACATATCAAACTCACAAGTGTTTAAAAATTATATTTGCATTATTTATGTCTCTTCTCATGAATTCAAATCGATCCAGAATTCATCAAGTACCCTTTGATCACATGTTATCACCTCTAAAAAATTAGAAAATTTCAAGGCTCAAGAGCTTGATTAATACTTCTGAAGCACTTCCTTCAAAAAAAAAAACTTCTGAAGCACCAATGAATAGAATATCTTTAAAGTTCATTTCATGAATTGAATATCTTTATGTTTTATCCTTGGAGCAATTTACTTTCCGCCAACATTACAATTCAAGCTTTGTTTTTACTTTTTTTTGTTAGAAGAATGAATGAATCAAAATTTGAGAAAATCAAAGGTGAACACATTCCTTCCTTAAAAAAAAAATCACTTATG
Organism: Medicago lupulina; assembly: GCA_958299785.1. Lineage (NCBI taxonomy): Eukaryota > Viridiplantae > Streptophyta > Magnoliopsida > Fabales > Fabaceae > Medicago > Medicago lupulina. Next base: position 28,528,012 of record OY283141.1, on the reverse strand, counting down.
AAAAAAAAATCCAAAATTTATGTTTTTTCCTGCTTTATTTCTCACGAGTCTATGAGTTTTTTTAATTTTTTTTTTTAAACAAAAATAATAGCCGATGAGTATTGGACTATAAATCCTCTAAAAAAAGATTAGTAACAAACGTGAGCAAAAAATAAAGTTAAAGATTATACTTTAGATCCTCTAATAAAAGATTAGCAAACAAACGCAAGCAAAAAATAATGTTAAAGATTGGACTTTAAATCCTCTAATAAAAGATTAGTAACAAACGCGAGCAAAAAATAATGTTAAAGATTAGACTTTAAATCCTCTAGTAAAAGATTAATAACAAACGTGAGAAAAAAAAATAGTAACAAACATGAGCAAAAAATAATGTTAAAAATTAGACTTTAAATCTTCTAATAAAAATATTAGTAACAAACGTAAGCAAAATATTAGGATTCAAAATCTTTTAGAAAAAAAATTGTTAGCACCATATTAAAAATCTATTCTATACTTCTATACTATATATAAATGAAACTACCCCTTTCAGCACACTTTAGGGTTGGACTTTTCTTTCCAAAAATACCCTTAATTTTAAATACAAGTAACACATGTAACAAATAGATAAGAATAAATTTAATTTAATTTAAGGAGAAAAATTACATACAATTCCTTATAAAATAACACATGGATTACTAATCCATGTCACTAATCTTCCCCGTTAACTCTCTTTTACCTCTGTTAATCACTAATCAAACTCACGAAAATCTAGCACTAAACAAAAACTCATGTTACTTTTTTATCAGTCGCTTTTATGTTGTACATCTGTGTTTTTTTTTAGGAAGTTTCATGTCATTAAAAAAAGCAATAAACGTTTATATTTTTACTTTTAATCAAAACAAAAAATTTATTAAAAAAATATCGTTAATAATTTTAAAATGTTAGCGCACTAAAAAAAGCGAAAAGTTGATTAGTCTTCTATAAGAACAACAAAAGAATAAACGGTGAAGGTAAGAACAAGAAAAATCAAATTCTTTATTTTAAAGAATAACCTAAGGAAATGGTGAAGTTGGCGTTTTTCCTTTTCAACTTATTGTAACGAAGTGAAGAAACCAAATCACTATTGACATTAATATCTTTATGGGAATTTTAGTTTTAACTAGAAAAGAGAATCATCGCAAACAATGATTTGGAAGAGAAAATGAAGAGATCCAAAAAACAATTGGCTTATGACCACTCCCTCAAACTTCTCATTTGCAATTTAAACCCTATTGTGTGGATGAGAGAAGTTTGCTTAATTCATATAACTAATTGTAATTCATTGTGAGTTCGAATTCAGTCTAATTAACTTATTTATACAAAACTAATTTGTAAAGTGAAAAGGTCTCTTCTTATAATGGATAAAAAATATTTGTTCTTATAAATTCTCTTAAAATCTTATAGTACTATCTAATAACAAGAAGTTTTTCATAATATGATATAAGAGAATGTTAACCAGTGCCTCTGGGATATTGGTTAAGTATCTAAAAGAAGTAAGATTTTATTAAAAAATAGTGTAATAATTAGTGGTTAAAAGTAATAGCTTATATTTTCAAAACAGTTTTTTTTTTACTTTTGGATTCTTTAACCAGTGTTCAGAGGCACTGGTTAACAAGATTAATATGCTTTGAAATCTTAGATGCTAGTTTAACCTGATTATTCATCTATATAAAAACAGCTTTTTAGATGAGAGTGTCTCTTCCTAGAAACTGTCTAAATCTTACCTCTTACCAACGTAGGGTTCGAAAATTTTCCAATAGTCATAGAGAAAACTTGTGTGCTGTTCAGTGCATGTATATATTTTAATTTTGAGTCATTATTACTTCCAACTTTAATGTAAGATACAAAATTCAACTTTTTATTCCAAAAGTTTAAATTTGTTCATATATATTGGCTGTGAAACTATTTTTTGAAAAATTAAGAAAATAATATTTTTCCCTAAAGAAATATTAAGTATTACGAGAAGGACCTGTTTGGCATAAGCCAATTCTTGTTTGGATAACAAAAGCTAATTTTGATATCCCGTGTGTCAATATCGTGCATATACTTCCAATCAACATTATTAAACGGAAGCCAACTGTGGTTGGCAATGGTTGGACTTTTTTTAGTTAAACTTGCTTTGATTTGTGTTTCTAAATACTGCAATTCATCTTAAAATTTGTGGTTGAACCTAACACAATCTCATAAAATCGGTTTGTGAGATAAGATTTTGTCTCCAATTTATAAACATATATTTAGACTATCTTTCATCAAATGTAAGACTCTTTAACACATTCTCTCACAAAATAATTTTCATCGGCTATCAAGTTTTGGCCAAAACTATTTGGCTCGATGTGTTAATATAAATGTTGTGCGGTCCAATAACGAGAACTTGATAACATGTGGCCCAACAGATCTTGGAGAATATTCTGATATCATCTTAAAATTTGTGGTTGAACTTAACGTACAATCCCACAAAACTGGATTGTAAGGTAAAGTTGTCATCACTTATAAATACATGTTTAGACAATCTCTCGTCCAATTAATCTAGATAATATTGTTATAGTATGACACAAAATTTGAGTTTCTGAAACTGCCAAAATCGGCGGCTGATTTGGAGAAATCGGGCCCGGATTTTGGGTGTTGTTTTGAGACTTCTGTCTCGTAAAATTCGACGCTTAAAGTGAGAAAATCGGTGCCTGATCTTTACTGATGCAGAAAAAACAAAAACGTACTTTTAGCATGAGATTTGTTCCAATTTTTTTAGGGATGCTTTTACTATAAATATAAACCTTGTATTAGATGAAAGTTGAGTGAGAGTAAAGAGCCAGAAAACAAGGGTTTAGAAGCCAACATCAAAACTAGGGTTTGTAGAGAATTATCTTGGCAACAAATACTATGGTTAGGATTGATTCACCTTGGAGAAACACTATTAGGAATGAGTCTCTTGGTCACGGGAAGAGATTAAGGACTTTGGCTAGAATTAGGTTTGAATACTTATTATTGTAACCCTTTGATATCTCTTTTGTAAAGTTACTCATCATTATAGTGGAACTGAGAGTTTCTCTCCCCCAAACTAGGTCAATATTGAACCGAATTGGGTTAGCAAATTTGCTTGTGTTCTTTCTCTTCTCTCTCATTGTTTTACCTTTTGCTTGTGTTTATAATTTCTATCCACGTTGATATTGGTTTCTTGATTAATTTTCTCCACACATCAAGTTTTATTGGTGTGATTTTAACGAATTCACAACAACTGGCGCTCACCGTGGGGCAAGGATCAAATTGACAATCAGGTATCTTAAGATCGAAGTGGGATATTGAAATGATTTTGGGTTATGGAAGGTAAAGATGGAAACAATGTTAATACAACAAAAGTGCGAGAAAGCATTGAAGGGTGAAGGTGCGTTACCAGTCACCATGCCACAAGCGGAGAAGACAGAGATGGTGGACAAGGCCAAGAGTGCCATTGTATTGTACCTTAGGGACAATGTTTTTAGGGATGTTGCGAAGGACCAACCGCGACATCGATGTGGTCAAAATTGGAGTCTTTGTATATGACAAAGTCTTTGACTCATAGGCAATTCCTAAAGCAACAACTCTATTGATTCAAGATGGTGGAGTCAAAGGCCATCATGGAGCACCTTACGGAGTTCAACAAAATCCTTGATAACTTGGAGAACATTGAGGTACATCTTGAGGATGAAGATAAAGTTATACTCTTGTTGTGTGCTTTATTGAGATCATTTGAATCCTTCAAGGATACCATGCTCTATGGCAAAGAAGGCACTCCCACTTTGGAAGAATTTTAAGCGGCTTTGAGAACCAAAGAGTTGACCAAGTCCAAGGACTTGAGAACTGATGAAAACGGTGAAGGCGTAAATGTTTTAAGAGGGAATGGTGGAGGTAGAGGTAACCGGAGAAAGAGTGGTAACAAGTTAAAGTTTAAGTGCTTTAACTTTCACAAGGGGTCACTGTAACACCCCGTATTTCCCAATATGAAAATTTCTTAAAACATTTATCAGAGTAACATTGTAAACAACGGGATATCACATATAACATAATCTGAAACAGTCAAATAATAATTTAACCAAATATCTTAAACATTGCAGCGGAAATTACTTCAAAAACCGTAAAACGTTTGGCACGCAGGCCCCATCAAATATCTCAAAGGAGTTAGTTTCATTATTGCAAAATAACATAAATGTTCACATAAAAGAATGAAGCATGCATAACAGATAACCCCATCCCGTTACGTATCAGAGCGACCTAGACGACACAGTGGGGCAAGGCCACTCACGAAGACAACTGCACACTAAGCACGATCACCTGCACTTGCCCACAAGGCGGCAATTCCAACAGAAGGGGGTGAGATTTCATAACAAAATAATATTAACTAAAGTAATTTGATTCGTAAATAACATCATATCATCCTTAAACAACTTGCACAATTGATAACAGTTATCACGTAATCACATATTCAATCATTATCAGTAACATATCATCATAGACACGACAATGCGACAATGCTCTTAGACTCCTTATATGCATGTGGTACCAAACTTCATCATAAGTATTAATATACTTTAAAACGTGTGGAGGACGAAGCTTCTTTTAGTCGTGCGGAGGACAAAGCTCGTATCATGGTGAGGATTAAGCTCAATGAATGCTAATGCATGGACTCTAACAACAAAACACCTTAATCATCATATCAACGTGCATCCAAGAATTTGGAGCTAAACAGCATCTTATTCATCATATATAGACATCATGCAACTCAGTTTAATAACAACAGCAGCATAAACAAATCTCAAATCAGAAGGATATCATTATATCAATTACAATCACGGCATCATAAACTTTATTCATATCTTCATAATGCGTAATACTTAAACTCATACTTAATTAACATTGACATATCTTAAACAACTTTACAAATTGCTCTCAACATTACCATTAGGCCTCTCAACCACTTAGGGGTCCACTCTTGATCAAACGTGCGACACCAATCGCGTAAAACACTCAGCACACTCCATTCTGGGAGTGCTCGCGAGGCGAGAACATCTGCTCGCCATGGCGAGTAGATGCCAACTCCCAAACTAATGTTATTCTAGGTTCAATCTTGTCCTACAAACATTCCTAGTCATTACTAAGTATGCTCGGGTACTCAAAGGCACTCAAGGTCTAACTAAAGGTCAAAAATTCAAAAATCTTGCATGCTCTCTGTCCTAGCTCGCTATGGCGAGTAAGCTTGCTCGCTGTGGCGAGCTGCCAGGAGCAACTCGCGAGGCGAGGGAAAAGCTCGCTATGGCGAGCGATGAAGTTCATCACTCGCGAGGCAAGGATCATTGCTCGCTATGGCGAGCGATGAATGTCGCCGCGGGCAGACCTGTTATTTTCTCGAAAATTCAACAATTCTCATGGTTCAAAGCCTCACGTCGATTCCAGAATTTGTCCTAAAAATTTTCTAAGGTCTGGGAACACTTTCTACATGAATTAAACCTATTCTTACCGTTTAATCATCAATTTTAAGGATTTGACCTAGTTTTCACTTTTCCAATTCAATCCTAATCTTTGCTAACTAATCATCAGAATTACATCAATCAACATTACTGAGTTATTAGTCTCACCCTTACCTGGTTATGAAGAAATCACAGCACTCACTCTAGGTCTTCTCCCTTTTATGCGTTTTCTCCCTTTCCAAAAGTCTGATACGCGTACTGACACTTCTAACCTAATTTCCTTATTTATACTCCCAAGAAATCTTATCTTATTTACTCTTTCTCCCACATAACTCTCTAAAATCTCAAAATTACCCCACATCTCTATATTTATTTTATTTTCAAATCTTATTTTATTTAACAATAAAATAAGTCCCTTAATCTTATCAAAAACCTCAAAACTCATAACTTATCACAAAATCAACTAAATCATCCAAAATCATCAAAACATACCAAAATCACACATATATTATATAAATATAATATAATCGCCTAAACTCGATTAAATAATTAATTAAACGAAAGTGGGCGTTACAGTCACTTCAAAAAGGATTGTCCGGAGAACAATGGTAACTTGGTCAAATTGTCTTCGAGGGTTATGAGGATGCGGGTGCTTAAGTGGTGTCTCGTTGGGGTGATGAAGAATGTGATTTTTCTCGCCTCTGGAATGATGCCTTGTAGAGTGGTGGTCGTCTGGAGAGACGTTAAACACTCAACATCAGCCTGGAGAGGCGGAGGTAAGAATACTCATGATCAACCTTTAAGTTGGAGTTGCAAGGTAAAATACATAGTGTGTGTACGCATTTGAAAGTTGAGGTAGAGAAAGCTTAACTGAAGGTGGAGTTGATGACACCGGGAATGGTACGACTTTGGAGACCTTGGGAGCTAGGTGCAACACCCTGTTTTCCCAACATATAAATAGTATATAATAAATCATAGTTCATCGCAAACAAGATGTCACATTTCGTTCTTTAAAACATCATCAAATATAAATAGAGTTAAATTCACTATTTATTTAAACAACTGCTTTCAATAATTCAAATAATGTCGCAGCGGAAAATATTCAACGTTTTAATAAAAACTCGGCACTAAGGCCTCAACATCAGCAACATAATAAAGTTTCAAATCCAAAAGTGGTTCAACATCAACTTAAAAAGAAATACGTAACAAGGAAAGCAAAACATATAAATATCCTCATCCTGTTACGTATCAGAGCATGACTCCTATGACGACACGAGGAATCAACTCACATCTGCGGTTACTCCTGGTTATCTGCACGTTACCCACGTAGAGGCAACATTCAAACAGAAGGGGTGAGATTTCACATTCAATAATAATAAGCAACAATTCATGTAAAGAATTAACCAAAACAAAACAATTACAATTCATCTTTAAGAATACTTCACATAATGTCAACAACAATTATCATTTAACTTCATTCAAATAATGCAGTAGCAACATCAACAATGCAACAACAACTACTCAACAAATGCAACATAATTATGCATGTGGTACCAACAGAGCTACATCTCCCTTCGCTAAAGTCATAATTCGACTTGTCAGGCTACAACCCCCTTCACTAAAGTCATATTCGACTTGTCAGGCTACATCCCCCTTCGCTAAAGTCATATTCGACTTGTCAGGCTACAACCCCCTTCGCTTGACAATGCTTATGCAATGACACAACTTAAATGCAACGACATTAACATCATAAATTCATATTAAATCAACCACAAAAGATTTGCACATCAACTCAAAACCACTGAAAAGATAAACCAGTTATCAACAATTTTCATGTTTTATGACAAAATCTAACTCAAAACAGAAACGAGTGAAAAAGACACAAGAACAAGAATCGGGCAATCTGCCACTGAACAGTTCGCTAGGCGAGTTCAACTACTTGCTGTGGCGAGCGACGACGTCTACTCGCTAGGCGGGGAAAACATTCGTTGTGGCGAGTTGGGATCTACTCACCGGGCGACCAAAAACACTCGTTGTGGCGAGTTGGGAACTACTTGCCAGGCGACCAAGAACACTCGTTGGGCGAGCGATGACTTCTACTCGCCAGGCGAGGTTGAGCACTCGCCATGGCGAGCAACGACAGAAAGGTCTACGAAAAAACCTCTGTTCTCACTCCAAAACCCTACCTTTGATAACCCCAAACCCAAAAATTGATAGGATACATTACCTACTCAAATTCTACAACCTAGACATCACTTCCTTACATTAATTCATGGAATTACCTACACTTTCAACAAATTTTATTGATTTTAGTCCTAATTCCTATAATCTCAAAACTCAACAACAACAACAACACATGATTAGACCCTTTACAAAATCATATGCTTAAGATTATAGAAGGTTAGTCCCACCCTTACCTTAGGTTTGTTGAATTCTGAAATCTACAAGCTTCTCTTCTCTGACTTCTCACTTTTCTCTTTTTCTCCCAAACACTGGTTTTCACGTATACTAACTTTCTATTCCTCACTTTTTATATTCTTAACCTAAATAAATTCTCCTTATTCTCAAAACTGCCCTTATTGCCTCATTATACTATTTTAATTTTATGCCTTCACTAACAATATTTTAATAAACTACTAATATATACTAACACATAACACATAACATCACACATCGCAATTATTCAAATAAAATATATAAAAAGACACTAAACTCGATAAAATAAGTAGATAATAAAAATAGGGCGTTACAACTCTCCCCCACTTAGAATATTTTCATCCTCGAAAATGTACCTCATGCAAACAACTCTGGATATGACTCCAGCATCTTGCTCTCCAACTCCCATGTTAAACTTTCACCAGCTGCTCCTCCCCAAACGACTTTCACAAGAGGTATCTCCTTGCCTCTCAGCTTCTTCACTTCACGACCTTCAATCCTCACTGGTAAGGTCTCGATCGTAAGGTTGTCTCTTACTTGCACATCATCTCTTGGAATCACATGAGATGGATCCGGAACATACTTCCGAAGTTGTGACACATGAAACACATCATGTAAGTTCAAAAGATGCGGTGGCAAACCCACTCTATACGCAACCGTCCCAACCCTCTCCGAAATCTGATACGGGCCAATGAACCTCAGAGTCAATTTCTTTGATTTTAGCGCCCGTCCAACACCGGTCACAGGAGTGACTCTCAAAAACACATGGTCTCCTTCTTGAAACTCAAGGTTCTTCCTACGTTTATCATGGTAACTCTTTTGTCTACTCTGCGACGCCTTCATCTTCTCTCTAATCAACCTGACCTTCTCAGTAGTCTGTTGGACAATCTCTGGTCCTAGCACCACACTCTCACCGGACTCATACCAACATAACGGAGTTCTGCATCTCCGACCATACAACGCTTCGAACGGTGCCATTCCAATGTTAGAATGGTAACTGTTATTATAAGTGAACTCGATCAATGGAAGATGACTATCCCAAGTTCCCCCTTGCTCAAGTACACAAACTCTCAACAAGTCCTCCAACGACTGAATTGTCCTCTCTGACTGTCCATCTGTATGTGGATGATACGCCGAACTCAACCTCAACTGAGAACCCAACGCCTCCTGCAGACTCTTCCAAAATCTAGAAGTAAATCTTGGATCTCTATCTGTTACAATACTCGATGGAACACCATGTAGCTTGACAATCTCACGGATATAAATCTCCGCCGACTGAGATACAGGAAAATTGATGTTAATCGGAATGAAATGAACCGACTTCGTCGGTCTATCCACAATTACCCAAATCGCATCATGTCCTTTTGGAGTATTCGGCAAACTCGTCACAAAATCCATGGATATACTATCCCACTTCCACTCTAGAATATCTAAAGGTGTCAACAACCCAGCAGGTTTCTGATGTTCAACTTTTGATTTTTGGCAAATTAGACATGCATACACAAATTGCGCCACATCCCGCTTCATCCCAGAATTCTATTTGTTCCTCTTTCTCCTTCCTTTATTTATTTTTTCAACAACCCAAAATTCTCTCATCTCAATGTCATCTATTTGTTCCTCTTTCTCCTTCCTTTATTTATTTTTTCAAGCCCTCCTATTTTCTTAAACTTCCAAATTGACCCTTAGAATACATACAATTGTACATGTCATCAGTAGGAAGTTTCTACGAAACTTCATAAAAACAGCAGAGCATGAATTGATCTTACATAGCTGAAAAATTTCATGGGAAGGACGACATTGATTAACACTTGACATTCTCAAAAGCTATGATACATCCAAAAATAAACGATTCTTCACACACCTAATTAACATAAATTCACCGTACCCCATTGATATCCTATACATTAATTAAGAACGAAAATGTACTCTTCATACACACCATTTTGGTATACAAAACTCCAAAACAAGTTTACCTCTTGTATAGGTAATCTAGAAATTGCAAGAACTCAAATGTGTAACGTATACAAAGGTCTCTCTCTAACCCAGCAAATAGAACTTCGTTTGCTAGCTTGTGTCGTATTGCAAGTACTTTATTTGCCGGCATATGAGCCATGAGTCCATCCACATTTTCTTAAATGTGTGCACATAATGTTAAACTCATTTAATTCATAAATACCAAATTATAAACAATGCTCTCTCTCTATCAGAAACGTCAAACTCTATTTGAACTAGTTGGTACCTTCAAGCACTATATGTATATCTTTGCATGGAAAATTAGAATAATTCACAACATTAGTCAAATATGGCTTGACTTAACGTGCATGGTATTTGATCATACCCGACCTACATATATATCGTGGCGTCTTAAAGTTCCCATCATGAAATAGAATTTTAAAATATTCGTGGTTCGAAATCGGATAAAAAGAAACCCTAATTATTTTATGAAAAATGCTAACGAGTATTTTAAAAGTACTCTTTAAAGACTTTAGATAGTGAATTTTTATGAAAACTTGTTCGTTAGATGCATCAGAAATTGAAATATTAAGTTTTTTCAATAAATAATTTCTTAATTGAGTATCCTTAAAGACCCTTATTTTATAAATATATAAAAACAGGTTTAAAATGTCTATTTTTCAAGTCAGTTGTTTGATAACCGATTTTTTTTTTTACTCAAACCAAGTTTTTAGTTTTTTTTTTTACAAAAACAAACAATATTCATTCATACAAATTCAAAATCGTTAAAAATAAAAAAGGGTGAATTTGTGAAGAAAAAAAAACATCACCCATGTTAATAGCATAAAGTAACCGAGTATTTATGCCTACAAATATGACTATACAGTATACTAGATTCTGACCCGTGCGCGGTTTGTTTCGAGTTTCATACATGAGCATCAGATTGACTATATTATTAGTCGTCGACATGTTTAAATGTATTATGTATAACATTTCAATAAAGACTACAATGTTACAATTGAATAAATCAAATTAAAATCATTTTCAATATAAAAAATCAAGCAACAACTTTTGCACGGTGTTCAGGTTGAAGAAAAACTACATACGCAAGGTTTAAGGATATAATAATAATAATACTTTGAGTTGGAAAATTTCTTTATTTTTAAGGCTTAAATCACCCAATTATAAATAAAGCATTGACAATCCTATCCTATTTTAGAAAACCGTGAAGATGCTAAATTTGAGAAATCAAAGATTGACGGACAATAGAAAAATCATAAAATCCCTAAATTTTGAAACCCTACTTTCAATCATTGACATAATCACAATGAACACGGTCATAATAGGATTTCAAGCATTCAATCACAATTCACAAAATCCGAATGAATAAAATAGCATTAATATAGTTTAGTAATCATATAATTTATAAGTTATGGACGAAATCTACATCAGAATCACATTTTTTAAGGAAATCGAAGAAAAAAGGGGGAAGAAATGGATGAAAACCACATACTTTTGGGTTTAGATTGCGAAAGAAAAAGGAGGAAAAAAAGTGTTTAAAACCGTTTGGAAAGAAATAAAAAGGGATTAATTGGATTTTTAAAAAGGAGGTTTAATATTGCATATTATGTAGTGGAAGCCAAATTATAACACAAAAATAGCAAGTGGTTTGGTGGTCAAAACGCATAGAAGTAACCAATAGGTTCGACTTCGAATCCCTTAATCAGAACTAAAGGCGGGATTATGGTTAATGAGAACTGTTTAACATTTATATATATTAAGATTAAGATTAAAGTCTCGTAATACTCATATCTCTGGATCTGCAACGTTGACGATGTCAAAGTCATTGATTGAACCTGCACTTGTTTAAAGCTAATCTTTCAACTTGAATCAAATAAACACCACACTAAGATGCGACATTAGAAACATACCGCACTAATACGAGAAATCAAAATGAACATACTCGTGTAAGGACGACAAAATCATAAAAATAAACAAAATAAGCTTTAAAATGTGTGGAAATAACTTATTTAACTATAAAAAAAATCAAAAATGTAATTTTGGGTTGAAATTGACCATAAACCACCATTCTTCGGTAGATCAAGAAGAAGAAAAGAGATGACAACTAAAGTACTCAAACCAAGCTAAATTATACTATCCCCCGACTATAAAAAAATATTATTACCAATCAAATTTAGAGTACAAAATTAAAAAACCCTCTTTATTATATCAATTTAAAATGTCTATTTTTTTAAGTTAGTTGCTTCATAACCGATTTTTTTAACTCAAACTAAGTTAAATTATATCACCCGATCGACTATAAAAAACATTATTACCAATCAAACTTTGAATACAAGAAATCAACGAACGAAGTATAAGAGATCTAGATGTCCTAAGCCAAATGATGAACACTATTATATTAGCTTGTCACCAAGTAATAATAACAACAAGAAACCGTGTCGAGTTAGAATGACTCTACAATAATCAATGGTAGAACCATATAAAGATCTATCACTACAAGAAATTTGTCATATACCAACAGACATTTTTAGTGGCAGTAAAAAAAATGTTGGTATAGATAGCATATATCAACTGAAATTCAAAGTCAGGCATTGGTATAGGGTCTTAGATAAACGCAACCTCAATTTTCATTAAATATTTCAAAACCTTCAAAACCAAAAACAATTCGAGCTCTCAATATTTTACCCTCTTCTTATTTTTTTCACCTTTATCTTTCTCTGAAACCACAATAACTCCATAATAGTTCCTCGCTCAAAATCGATTCAAGATTGACATTTTTTAAAGATGCTTTGCAGTCATATTCAAAACGCTATGAACATCAACCCAACAATAATTTAAATTCTTATTTAACAAGGAAATAATTAAATATGATTCTTTTAAGCGCCAAAATCTTTATAAAAAAACAAAATTAATTGACAAAAATATAGACTTAAAAATCAAATTTTAAACTTATTTTTTTTCGAGACTTCTATCATAACATATAGAATATAATGTTTGATAACATTTCGATAAGACATTGATTTATTTAAAATTTTACAGGGACTAATTAAAAGCGATTTTCAAAAATATTTAGTGAAATAAAAGTCGAAGAAATTTTTATCAGAATTAAAAACGAAATTTTGAAAATTATAGGAACATAAGACATATTTAACCATTTTTTAAAGGACCCATATTAGAAACAATGAAAAAATACACACAAGGATACGGAGATGATAATTGCAAGGAAATACAGGGGTAGTTTTGTAACTTTGTATAGGTCTTTAAGCTCTTTATAAGAGGTGAGTCCACATGATGAGATATGCATGTATTTTGATTGTCTTTGCTTGATTAAGCTTAATTGGTCTCACATTCCATTTTCATATCATCTTCCCTGAAAGCTAGAAACAGCTCTTACTTCTTAAGGTATATGCCTTCCTCTATTCCCTTTTGAGCATAAAATGCTACGGATAATTTCAACTATCTTCCAATATATATTATATTATAGTCTAAAATATACTACACTAATGTTAATGCCTCTATTTATATAGCTTAAGCAATATATAGTAGTTAATTAAACACTACTTCTAGCCTTGAAGTATATTACAATGTATGATGGATATCTCTTACTCTTAAGCAATAATAATATCACTACTCTAAGCAACTATCAATTTGCTTCCATCGTAATTTTTCTCCACGAAGATATGCTTATCTTAATCTTATATTGTTACATTTTGTTTAATTTGTGGGCTAATTAAATTTTTTTGGGCAGTAATGGAGAGGGGAAATACGATGGGGATATCTAGGACACAATCAGATCAGCTGGCGGAGTCGATGGTAGCAGCTCTAAAGTCGCCACAGTCGAGTGATCACTCGACAAACGGGGCATTGGAAGGGAGCGGAGGACTGTCGAGGAAATCAAGCCGGAGGATAACGGCCGCGTCGCCGGGCCGTGGAGGAAGTAAGAACTCACACATAAGGAAAACAAGGAGTGCTCAATTGAAGATTGATTTTGATGAGTTGGGCAGTGGTGCTGCTCTTAGTCGTGCTTCAAGTGCTAGCTTGGGTCTCTCATTTGGATTCACTGGCTTCACTATGCCTCCTGATCAAATTGCTGATACCAAACCATTTAGTGATGATGATATGATTCGTAAGTAGCTTCTCCATTTTTACTATAATTTCATTCATTAATTAAATCACTATATTAAAGATTACGGTAGAAGATATTTTAAGAGTTAACCTAGCAAAGTGTCATATAACAATATTAGAAGTGATTGGATAAATTTGTATGACATTTTACAATGAAAATGTAGAGCACTAATTAAACTCTATGCAGATTGTTGAACATGCATGTTAATATGTTTTTTTTTGCAAATATAAGGTGTCCTTTGTTAATATGCTTAATGTCACAAATGATGCATTAAGCATTTGGTATTGATTTAATTGGTTTTGTTAAAAAAAGAGTATCATTATTCTCTGTTGTTTTATTTTTAGCAAATATTTTGCTACATATATAGTAGAATTGTTATTAAATATAAATTGAGAAAGGAAAAAAGTTGCCCATGCCTTATGCTTCGTGCCCCTATGGTGACCACAAAATATATGTGGGGTGGGGTTGTGGGGTTGGTTGGTGGTCTATAATTTACTTTTGCAGATATGGGTGGATTTCTCTTTTTTGGTTAACAATGACAAATTATGTTATTTATTGTAAAAAAAAAATGACGAAATATGTATTCACTTAATTTATCATGAGAGTGACAATTGAATTGGGTAAGGAGGACCAAGGGCAAAACAAAATCTAGTACGGGTGAAACTCAAAGTCAAACGAGGAAGTATATCGGTAATTCTGGTTTCAAATTCACTCCATATTTAGAACTAGTGGTACAATAGTACAAAAATTGAAATAAAAATATAATTTGTCTAACAATTTTAACATTTTTACAAGTTAAATCTGAGTTTGTATACAATCAAATTTGTTTAAGGGACAATCATTTATTTTATTTTTTTACACAAACACAACCAATGTAAAACTTATTAATTAATTAAAAAATAACATAGTGTTTTGAAGTTATTTTTTAATAGTTGAGACTCACGTATTAAATATGAAAAAGTGGAAAATCTGAAATTCAAACTTTATCACCTAAATAACATTATTCAGCAACAACAACTTAGTTGCATTTAGCTGACTCATTCTTTATATGTTATTGTTAATGAGATGAGTTTATTTTACTCTAAAAAAAAGTTTGTTTTTATGATTTAACTTTTCTAGTCGTATTAATTGCTCAAAATAGGAATGATATATTTGTATGATTTGGTGACTTAACTGTAATAAGACACGTAAAAGTACAGTACCCCTATGCTATTGGTACGTCTGTAGGTCAAAAAGTTAGTTGGGTTGTATTCGAAGTGAAGTCATGTGAAGCCACTAAATTTGGGCCCTCACTAATCACTCACTAGGTTGTCTCAACTCTCCACTGTGCAATTGAGTGTATTTTTTTCTTTTTTAATTTAAAATTGTTCATTTTACCTAATTAGAGTTACCTTTCGTTCGATATTTTTTAATTAGTGTCAACTTTGGCTAATGCTTTTAAGGTTGGTTGAACCGATGTATCAAGTGATTAAATCAATCTTAATAGTACCAACAGGGGTTAATTTTAGCTAAAGATTGTTGAGTGGAAGTTAACTTTAGGTGAGTTAAAGAAATGCATAATTTTAAAAAGGAGATAAGCAATTTTCTTTAATTTAATACTATTATAGAGTTTGTTTGTTTGAAAACTATAGAAAGGGTAGGAGAGACAAGATAAAGTCAGGGACATATTTTAACATAATGTTTGACATTCATTTGAGGACAATTGTTAAATGATTGATAATATCACTTTAGTTAATAATAATTTTTTCTTTTCCCAAACAAATTTTATAGGACCTAGGTGGTATTTATTTTTTTTATACTGAAAATTTCTATAATCATCCGTAATTTTCATTGAAATCTCAACTTTCATATTATTGTTTTAAGTAAGAAATAGCACCTAAATCATATTTTTTTTTGTTTGAATGGAGACAATACATTGAAAAAAAGACTAAGGACCAATAAGGCCCAAGTCAACCAAATACGTACAAGAAGGAAAAATTTCTCCTATCCACACCCCTCCAAAATTTATAATGACATGCTTAGCTAAGTTACGGGCTAACATTTTCCCAATTCTATTTTGGGTTATTTCTCAATAAGTTCATTAAGTTGTTCAATCAATCAGGTCGTAACTCGTAGTCAATATTTTATGTGAGTAAATATTGATCGTAACTTTCAATAAATGTTTATCTAAAGTTGTTAGAAATTTGAAGGATTTATTGAACAATCACCTTTTATTTGTATGAGCAAAAAGAAGAGTGTCAAAGATTTTTCATAGCCCAACATTCTTAAAAGGTAAATAAGTTTTGTCCAACCTTAAATATGAGTTTAAAAAGGTTTTACTATAGAAAGAAAAAAAAAATTATGAAGAAAAACATAACATTTATTTTCTTAAGAAAAGAAAGAGGTTTAAAGCTGCAAACAGTAATTGAATCATGCACTTAGGGTATATGTCTATCATTGTCGGATTCAGTCCATTCAACAACCACTAATCAGAATCTCTTCATGTGTATCATTGATCTTCTTCTAGTCTTATACATAAGTAAAATAGTTGCTGTCATTTCATGTTTCCAAAGTAATAAAACATGTAAATGTAATTGTAGTTTTTTAAACTACTTCTCTTGAGGACTTGTTCCATAAGAATAAAAGAATTGTTGAAAAATAAAATCAAGATAGCTAATTTTGCTTATATTAATTCAAGATCAACAAACATAACCTTTTTTTTTTTTGTTATTTATACTTGAGATCATCATATAGAGTAAAGTACTAGCCAGCACATGACCAAGACAGTGGTGACTGCTGTCTGGTTTGAGTCATTTTCGTTGGAGTAATAATTATACACATGCAAATTCATAATTTTTTTTTTGAAAGATGCAAATTTATAATTGTATACACATATATAGTAGTAGGATCGTTCTGACCAATTAATGTACAATTATTGTTTCATATGTATGCTCCAATTTCCACTCTTGATGTGATTTATGTGTGACTTTTCTCATCAATCTTTTTGTCTTTTCTTTTCTTTTCCTTCCATTTTTCTTTCTATAACAAGAATCAAGTTGCACTTCTTTTCAAACTACTATTTTTGCAAGGTAGACATGACCCATTTTGTTGACTATGTGTGGTCATCAAGGACCAATTATATATTAATTAGGTTGTACTTATGGGTCCTCCGCAGTCACCTAGTGGTCATGTTGGATCTATGGTTAAGTTCAAAATATACTAGTATGTTTGGTTGAGACGTGGACTTCATAAAATCACTATAATTTAATGTGATTTTGAGAACAACTACACTTTGTAGCTTCACTCGATTTGTATGTTTTATCTTTGCATAGGAGGCATGTTAATCTTCTATGTATTGTTTTAATTTTATTAGATATCTTAGAAGCGATACACTTTATGGCTTCACAAAATATTATGGTTCATCGTGATTTTTGAACATCACAGTTCAACCAAACATGCATACATCTCCTTCACATCTCATTATATAAACTTAAGGTGAGTTGTCTGATAAGAATTAACGGTTAAAATTGCAAACTACCTAAATATATGACCACACCACCTGTCTCTTTTTTTTGTTTTCCCCTTTCATCTTCCTTTCTTTTGGGAGAGAAAAAATAACATTGTTTCAATCATTAATGGTCCCTCAATTAATTTGAGATTGACTTTTATGTAGTGAACTTGACTTCACAATTACCACTTGTCTTGGTCTATTTCCTCGTCTCATAAACATCACGGTCCATGTTTGTCTTCCCACTTGTGTTTTCATGAGAATCAGTCTAGAACTCTAGCTCCAGGGTGCACATTATTTTAAATAATAATAATTTTTCTATTATTATTACGTATTATTTTTGTTATTTGGAGGTAAAGATACAACTTTGTTATATGACAAAGATATGAATATTAAAATTATATAATTTTAATGTGTATACTTACCACTTTTCTCTATCATAATCTTTTATCTATTATAACTTGCAAATATCCTATTAAATTTCACTTGTGGTCCTTTAGCTTAGTGGCAAAATGATCAAATTTTACTTCAAAGCATAAGTTCCATCTCTATTTTGTGAAAATAGTTTAAGTGTGATTGTGTCAATATTGGACAGTATGCATTGCATGGCATTAATTAAATTTTCAAAGAGAAGAGAGTAGTGGCCACTGTGGGCTGCTTTAAAAAAAAAATCTCAAATTATAAGTCATTTTATAATATCAATAATATTTCATTGCAAATCATAAAATTTACTATCAGTGTCTTCTTTCAACTCTTTTAACTTCTTTTTCCAATACTATTAATTAAAGATAATTCTGTAAACTATCTTATAATTTCTCATTTCAATACAAAATTACCTTAATTTATTAATTTTCATAAAATTCACGAAGTGACTTATAATTTGAGATGAGTAAAATAGACATACATTTATGGTGAAGGGTGCATATCCTAGCTGACAAGTTGTCCCCCCTAGCAAATATTGCATATATATATTGCACCCTTTTAACGGATCATGTACTACTAGTATCTTCAATGATATCAGAAGCATCCATGCAAATCATTTTCTTCTATATCATTTTCTAGATATCAGAATCCCCTCATAAATAACATCACCATAAGAAAGTGCATTTTTACACAATCTTACTAGGGAAACTCATTATAATTGCCTTGTATAGGACTTCGAATTCCCACATTTTAAGGGCTAACTATGTCTGTTGCAGCTGAGGATATTGAAGCTGGAAGAAGGGAAAGGATAAAGTTTCAAACTGAACCTACTCTGCCTATATATCTTAAGGTAAAAATAATAGTATATATACACATTTTACATGTCAAAAAGTTGATTTTTTTCATTTCAAATATTTTTGTACCTAGCTCTACACATTTTTTTCAATAGATGTGGCCCTGTGTGTTTGAGCAGGCAAGGATAAAATGAGGCTTTCATTTGCTATCAAGAACAAGGCCAAGTAGAACATGGCTAACAATAGCATGGTCCATTTCAGCCTTGAACAAAGTTTCAAGTTTAAATTAACAAGTGTTTAGTAAAAAAATGTAACTTTTCAAGTTATCATAGCTCATTTGCATGCACAAAGTTGGTCCTTGAAATTATAGGGTTTTCTCAATTTGGTCTTCGCATTATAAAAATTCAAAAATGATCATTAATACTGAAAAATGTTAATCAAGTTCGTCCCTCCATCTGGATCTGTCATCAAATGCATCCTGATATTACTCCCTCCGTCTCACAATATGAGTCATATTTAAGTTTTACATGGTTATTCTATATTATGTTTATGTTGATAAATCCCACTTAATGAGTTATATTATATACTAATTTTGGAATATATGCAGTTCACTGATGTGACCTACAAGGTAGTACTAAAAGGCATGACATCAAGTGAGGAGAAGGATATCTTGTATGGGATCAGTGGTTCTGTAAATCCAGGTGAAGTTTTGGCATTGATGGGTCCCTCAGGAAGTGGAAAGACAAGTCTTTTAAATCTCCTTGGTGGAAGAATAAGCCAGCCCACAATTGGTGGTTCTATCACTTACAATGACCAATCATATTCCAAGTTTCTCAAAAGCAGGTTAAAATCCAATGCTAGACTAGGGTTACTAGCATATATACATTTATTACTTACAAATTTACCTTGTGATTCGGCACATGTTTGAATTGACGGTGAATTTGGTAAAATCACGATGACACATGATTTTATTGAAACTCTAAGTATAGTTATCAAATTGTTCTTTTATCAATAAGATAAGTATTGTACTTACAAGAAGCATATGATGGCATGCAGGATAGGATTTGTGACACAAGATGATGTTTTGTTTCCTCACCTAACTGTGAAAGAGACATTAACATACGCAGCTCGGTTAAGACTTCCAAAGACATTAACTAAGGAGCAAAAGGAAAAACGAGCTTTAGATGTAATCTATGAGCTTGGCTTAGAAAGGTAAATGGTTTCACAATTATTATAAGCATAAAAATCATATAAGCATTATTACCAATATAGAGATATACTTTTTTTTGTTATAGAAGCCAATAGTTTTGTATTGTATTTGTATGCATGAAAACAGGTGCCAAGATACAATGATTGGCGGTTCATTTGTCCGCGGAGTATCCGGTGGAGAGAGGAAGAGAGTTTGTATTGGCAATGAGATAATAATCAATCCTTCCATTCTGTTTCTTGATGAACCAACATCTGGTTTGGATTCAACAACCGCTTTGAAGATCGTTCAGATGCTGCAAGACATAGCAGAGGTATTGTTAATTTGTTCTCGTTCTTCTCTTCGTCATTGTTAACGATTCAAGCCTAGCATCTAATCAATAAAAAACCAAAACAAAAACTTTAACCTATTATTGAATATCAAATTATAAAACAACTAAAATAAAACCTTCATAGCATATTCTAAGTAGCATATGGACTTTTGTTGCATTAGTACTATATATACACATTATTTCTACATCTAAGTAGCATAGCTTATCAAAATTGATTTTAGGATTTAATTCATATACATTGTTTGTGTAAACTATCAATCAGTCGTAATCATCAAATCATTAAAACATTTGACTTTAATCATAACTACTTCTAAAATCAAACATCTGATTGTAAACTCTTGATTTTATCCATTCATATGCATGTAAGCATGTTTAATTCTTCACTTTGCGGCATGGTATCTTCTCGTGATTAACCTGTTAATTATATGGTAGGCTGGAAAAACAGTAGTGACAACAATTCACCAACCATCAAGTAGACTCTTCCACAAATTTGACAAATTGATCCTTCTTGGGAAAGGGAGTTTGCTGTACTTTGGAAAAGCATCAGAAGCAATGAATTACTTTCAATCTATAGGATGTTCACCGCTTATTTCTATGAATCCAGCGGAGTTTTTGCTAGACCTTGCCAATGGAAATATAAATGATGTTTCTGTACCATCGGAGTTGGAGGATAAAGTGCAAATTGGAAATGCAGCAGTTGAAACATATCATGGAAAACCATCACCGGCAGATGTCCATGAGGTAACGTTTTGTTTTTTCCATTACTAGTTACTACATCTATGTACCAGCGACACGACATCAATCAACATGTGTCTGTTTCGGTCACCGACAGGAAACCAACACATATATGAATTCACATTCAATCATTTCCATTTTCTTAAATTAATACCGGTTTTTGTGTCTCAGTTTTAGTGTCGCGAACGGTGTCACCAACACGAAACCAACATATCTATGAAGTTACATTCAATCACTTCCATTTTCTCAAATTAATACCGGTGTTTGGGTGTCAGTTTTAGTGCTGTGACCAGTGTTTGTGATTGTGTCAGTTTTAGCTATTCATTCCACTATTCTATTGGATCTACATAAAAAACTCCTATATATTTGAAAAAGTTTCTATGATCTTCTATACTCTTCGTAAGTGCTTTATTGCTAACAAATTACTTGGCTAAGAAGTTACTTCATTAGTATCTTATGGTTAAATGAAATTTATATTCGTCGAGCCTTCTATGTTGAGAAAAGAAATTAAAACATATGCATTTGGTGCAATTGATTGGAGTTTCATTTCATCTCCAATTGTTTGACATGAATGTTCAGTTACATCGAATAACAATGTTCTTTCTTTCCAATTAATAATGCTGGAGAAGATAACGAATCATTTAAGTACAAAGCACCCATGAGTAAATGGATCACTTTATAAATCAATCAGGCATTGACAAAAAAATTTAATATGTGAATTTTAACAGTATCTAGTGGAGGCATATGAATCTCGAGTTGCGGAAACAGAGAAGAAAAAAATATTGGTTTCTTTACCTCTAGATGAAGATTTGAAGGCCAAAGTGGTTTCTGCAAAAAGAGAATGGGGAGCAAGATGGGATGAGCAATTTTCCATACTTTTTTGGAGAGGAATCAAGGAAAGGAGGCATGACTATTTTAGCTGGTTGAGAATCACGCAAGTTTTATCCACGGCAATCATCTTAGGATTACTCTGGTGGCAATCAGATGCTAAAAACCCAAAAGATTTGCAAGATCAGGTAATCTATTTCTGTTAGACCGAAAAACCATAGTGGTTATAAGCACTTTTGTGTCGTTCGTGAAAAGACCTTAAGTGTTTATTGAATAAAAGTTTATCATATAAGCACTTAGTTAAAATGTTTATCCAAACAAAGCCTATTTAAGTATATATGATAAGACAAAATAAACTATAAATGAGGTCTTTCAAATGCAGCCTAAGACATGAGCATCTTATGATAACATATTAATGTTTTGGTTTCAGGCAGGACTGCTATTCTTTATTGCAGTGTTCTGGGGATTCTTTCCGGTTTTTACAGCAATATTTACATTTCCTCAAGAAAGAGCCATGTTAAATAAGGAACGTGCAGCAGATATGTACAGATTAAGCGCATACTTCCTTGCTAGAACAACGAGCGACCTTCCATTAGACCTGATATTACCAGTGCTTTTTCTCCTTGTTGTTTACTTCATGGCTGGTCTAAGACTAAGTGCTGCACCCTTTTTCCTCACCATTCTTACTGTTTTCCTCTGCATCATTGCAGCACAGGTATGCACTTCAGAAACTACTCACAAGAAACTACAATAAAAACTGAAATCAGTGTTTTAAAAACTAAACCAACCAGTTTAACCTTGAACCAGCCTTTATTATGGTTCGGTCGCAGCTTCACTCTAACTTGATCGGTTTAAGGGGTTAAACTATGACCTAGAGGTCTTGCCGGTTTGGTTTTTAAAACATCGACTAAAATAGCTACCTAGCAGTGCTAACAATGTTTGGTTGTGAATCAGGGTCTTGGACTTGCTATCGGTGCTACGCTTATGGACTTGAAAAGAGCAACAACTTTGGCTTCGGTAACTGTGATGACCTTCATGCTGGCTGGAGGATTTTTCGTCCAGGTAAAAATGCATACCAAAATTTTATGATCATATAGTTGACATGGATAACTTTTCCAGTCTATTAACAGAAGAACTTAACAAGTGGTACCTAATTTTGCAGAAAGTCCCAATATTCATTTCTTGGATCCGCTACATGTCTTTCAACTACCACACTTACAAACTGTTGCTCAAGGTGCAATATGAACATCTCACACCTGTCGTAAATGGTGTCAAAATTGACGGTGGTTTGACAGAAGTAGTTGCTCTGGTTGCCATGGTTTTCGGTTACCGTTTCTTGGCATATCTTTCATTGCGGAGAATGAAACTTCAATAGAGGTTAAAAATAACCAAGAAAATTGCTTCATATGTGCTAAGTTCATATGCAGGCAATATGAAGTACCAATTGAAATGCGTGTTAGCATTGGTAAGGCTGAAACTTCTGGCCTTTTTTTGTTCATTCATATGTATATTGTATTTCATTTAGCATATTTACATGCAACAATGCATGCATGTTAGATGTACTAGTCGACACATCAGTACCGGGAGAGTTTTTCTTTTTTTGGTGGAAACTGTTTGACTCTTTTGAAAATGTTTCAAGGAGTGAAGCTTTGTAACTGCTATAGTTGGGAATAGGTTAAGGACTGAAGATCTGTAACTGCTATAGTGGAATAGGTTAATCTGGTAAGTTGCCACATATTAGTCAATTTTAAGTGTAAGCCGAATTTGACAGCAATAATGGTAATTCTAGCAGTCTTGATTTTGATCTCTGCGGCAAACACATTTCCCCTCCCTGGACAAACTAACCGCTAAATTTTCCTATTTCAAAAAATTGTAATTAGATTTGAAGGACAAATATTATCACTGTAAATCAATTTTACACTACATCCAATGAAAATGTGTCATTTTACGGCATCACCCTACTTTTGTAACTGCGTTTAAAATAGATGTTATGACATGAAAAATTAAAGGACTCTTGTTGGACGTCAATGTAAAAACGATTTACAGAGTGACAACAATGCATGTCCATTAAACTCAAAAATTAAAGAAAATCATCTAAAGACCAAAGTTGTGCATCATCTATATTGGATTTTTGCATGTGGATATAAATCGGGTGATAAAATGCATAGTTACAACAAGGAATTTCTTGGTATAACTCTTTGTTATGATCAAAGAAAACTGATCATACCGAGATCATATACATTTTACAGCCCCTAACTACCGAATTCAGATTCCTTGTATGTAGTTATAGAAACATGCAATTGCATGCAGAAGCAATCTTGGCCACTAAATTACAATGGAACAACTCACAATTCCAGCTTCACAAAATTTGCTTTTAAATACATCTCATAACATAAATTGCCTGTTCGAACGCTCTAGTTCTATATCGGTGTAAACGTGAAGAATATGTTTCCCTCCTTTAAAAAAAATGTATAAAAAATAAAAAAAAATTAAAGAATTAATGTTATACAGGATATTACACATACTCACGGATCAAACAAATGATAACACTCATGCCATTGTTCTTAATCTACCAAGCAACTGCAGCAGCATGGCATCCAAATAATAACAAAATGAGGAATCTTAAAATTTAACTAACAATAGTTGCATGGACATTTGATATGTGTTAGGGAGTCCACAGGTCACACAAAAAACAACAGGAACAATGCTTCACGATCATGAGAGAAGACATCACATCTTCATCCAAAACCTTAAGATATTAGGTTAATGAGTCACCTCTCTTATAAATCCAACATTTTATGTCGGGGTACGAATTCGAATCCGAGATTCCCCACTTCTCAACACTTAGTGTGCAAGTTTAGTTGCTAGGATTTTTAAAAAACAGACTTATAAACGAGTGGCGTAAGAATGCTAGTTAAGAATCATTCAATATAACATGTAAAATATGTGTTCAGTTACACAAAATGTAAATATTTAATGATTTCTACAATTTTAGAATAATAAAGATTTTTCTTTTCATCATCATTTACTTGCCAATTTGCAAGCAGTTTTCAGCTATGGAATGAGAGCTTTCGCTTACCAATATCCACAGCTACTTGATGAGAAAGGCTAGTCCATGAAAGACGAAAACAGAATTCCGGTCCAATATATCAAGCCGAGGTAGTAGACCACATCGTCTATCAACGTCCTCCACTTACTCCACTAGGTTTTCTTTATTCTTTCGATGACCTCAAATGATCAATACGGCAAAAGAAAATTATCAAAGTCCCCTATTTAGTGGCAGCCGGGGAAGCTGGGCAAGGCCCTGTGGACATGGGGCCTACTGCAGAAGTCCCAACGGCTGAATATCTAACTAAAAGAATCCCCGCTGTTTTGCATACCACGGCAATAACACCTTGCCCAGGGAAGCAAGTTCAACGGAGAAAATAAAATATTACAAATTATGTCTTCTAGATTCATTAACAATGTAAGGAACATTATGGAATATGCATATATTTACAAACTATTCCTATCAACAAAAAGTATAAAGATGCACAACAAATGATATGCGTAAATTACATATCATTTGTTACACATTACCAAAATACCCTCTTATATAGAGTGTGTACAAGAGTGGTATGAAAAAAGGGGTGTCTATCTATATTTTCCCAGGAAAACAACTCGTTCAACTGTGTAATTCGGAGAGGTAAATTGGAAAAGAAAAAATAAAAAGATTTTATAATATTTTTTTAGAGGATTTCATAGGCTTTTTTATTGACTCAAATTTGAGGATTTTTAGAACATTGGAGAAGAAATCTTCATACACGTTTTAATGGGTCCATCCAACCACCTCTAACCACCATTTCTTGATTAATAACGATCCAAAATGCATGTACACCAGCAAGCACAGGACCAAAGACAGTTATGTCTGAGTCATTTTCGTTAAGAGATACACATGCAAATTCATAAGTCTTCATATACCGTTAAACACATGGTACCATTGTTCACACCAATTAATGTACAATTGTTGTTTCATATGATTGCTCCATTCCCACTTTTGACGTCATTTATGTGACTTTTCTTTGCTGGGGTGATTTCTTCTCATCAAATTTTTTGTCTTTTCCTATCTACTTCCCATTTTCTTTCTATAACAAGAAGCAAGTTGCACTTTTTTGGTAGTACTATTTTTTGCAATTAAGACATGACCCATTATGTTGACTTGGTCTTGAAGGACCAATTACATATTATTTAGGTGGGAAGTGAGAGATCAACAATGGACCACACTATGACCTGATGCTTAAAAATTGTTCAAATATCATCTAAAATCAATGTCACTTTCTAAAAGTATAACTTCACACAAATTTCTTTGAACCGTTAATATTTAAGGGAACAACGCCTTCTAGAAGAGCTAAAACGACCTTAGACGCGTACTCTTAAGGGCACCGCCTCAAAAGGTTTCTAAAATTATCTAGAACGCTCTAAACCTGACTTAGGGTAAGTTGTTTGGGGTCTAAGTCACGGAAATACAAGTCCAAGAAAGGCTATAAATCTCCATGTTGATATCATTCTCAGGGCATGACAAAAACAATACAAACCCTAGTTTCTAATATTGTACTCACTGAAAGTACATTTGGCGCCCACCGTGGGATTAGTACTGTTTTTGTCATGCCCTGAGAATGATCTCAAGATGGGTATTTACAGCTTTTCTTGGGCTTGTATTTCCGTGACTTAGGCGTCAAGCAACTTGGACCCTAAGTCAGGTTTAGAGCGTTCTAGATGTTTCTAGAAACCTTTTGAGGTGGCGCCCTTAAGAGGACGTGCCTAAGGCCGTTTTGGCTCTTCTGGAGGGTGTTGTACCCTTAATTATATATTGACGGTCCACAGCCCCCCAAGCACGAGTCTTGGGACATGGCGAAGTGATTAATTATGAGGTCGATAGTCCACAACCCCCCAAACACGAGTCTTGGGACAAGACAAAGTGATTAATTATAAAGTCGATCGATAGTCCACAACGCCCCGAGCACGAGTCTTGGGATGAGGTGAAGTGGTTTGTTATGAAGTAGATAGTCCACTCTTTATCCTTAAGACTAAGATAATGACTTAATTGTATCAGTTGATATCCATTTGGATTGGTCCGGTGTATTGGCTTGAGACATGTGAGTGTGCTCCTCCTCAAGGTCTCAGGTTTGATTCTCTCTGGTGCCAACCAATTTGGATGAGCTAATTTTTCTTTTTTTTTTTAAAAAAAAAAAATGACTTAATTGTATGTGTTTAAAAAAAACAAGGTAACAATTATAATTAAATGAGTTAAATTTTGAGGTAAAATATGTTTCTTTTCTTCTTGTTTTCGCGAACTAGTGTTTATTAGGTCATTAACTTCTAGTTTAGAGGATCAATGTTAGTCATTAGAGTGTTTTGAACGATTTTCAATTATTAGTGATTTACCATAGAACTTGTCAAACTAGGTTGTACTTATGAACCATCCCCGACCAACTATGAATGGACTGAAAATAAAATTCATACACTCTAAGAACTTTATAATCACCTAGTGTGTTGGCTTAGACTTTGGAGTGTGTTTTGACATATCTCAAATTCAATTCTTCTCCATGTAAATTTCATTGGACTAGTTTGACTTCTTAAAAAAAAAAAAAAAAAAAAAACTTTATAATCACCTAGTCGGCACATTGGATGTTAGGTTAAGATCAAATCGTCCATATTATAGGTTCAACAAAATATATGTTTCCTCATATGAAGAAAAATCAATGATTGAGACTATAAACTACATAAATGCATGACCACATGGAATCTAATTCTCAAGTAAACCCGTCTCTTTCTTCTTGTTTCCACCTTTCATCTTCGTACCTTCTCGGGGAGTAGTTAACATTGTTTCATTAATGGTCCCGTCAATTAATTATGATTGACTTTTATGTAATGAAATTGACTGCACCGTATCATTTGTCTTGGTCAATCTTCTCGTCATATAAACATCATGGTCCTTGTTCGTCCTCCTCCACTTGTGTCTTCGTTGCATCCATGCATATTAATTTCTTCTAAACCATTCTCTACATATATTATCTTCACTAACCTAACGCAACATATATTAGTTTGATTGCTTAAGAACGTACATTTTTGCACAATATCACTAAGTGAAACTAATTATAATTGTCTTGTATAGGCCACTACGTGAAATTAAGGATATGTATATTGCAGCTGAGGATATTGAAGCTGGATCTAGGACAAAGTTTCAAATAGACCCTACTCTTCCTATATATCTAAAGGTAATTAATAATATACACATTTTACATGTTATGAAGTATACGTTTTTTCATTTACAATATTCTTGCACCTAGCTCTGCGAGGGTTCAAACCTTCAATTCAATAGATCATGAGATTGATGTGGCGCTGTGAATTTGAGCAGGCAAGGATGTATATATGAAGCTTTCTTTATCGATCAACGATGCCATGTAGAGCATGGCTATTAATAGCATGGTGTTTTAAGTTAAATTAACAAGTTTTTAGTATTAAAAAAAAAAAAAGCAACTTTTCAAGTTTAATTTTTTTTTAAACTCAATATCTGCCCCAAGAACCAACTAATTTGAGGGGTCTGATCCCGTCTTCCACTTGCGAGGGGCCCATTTAAAACTAGAACATAGGTTTGTATGGACTTAGTCTGTCGAAATTGGCATCGGAGAAAATCGAACATGAAATCTTGAGAGGAGTACAATTAAAGGTCTCAAGCCAACACCACTAGACCAACCAAACGGGCTTTCAAGTTATTAAGTTATTTATGTATTGCCTTTTTTAATAGATATTTTTTTTTCTTTTGTCGAATCCAAGTGTTTTATTTTTAGGGGGTCGAATCCAAATCATTATATAGCTCACTTGCACCCTCTTCTATTTTGAGTAAATACTTAAGTTAGTCGTTGAAATTGTAGGGTTGTATTAACCTAATCGCCAAATTATCAAAATTCCAAAATTATCATTTGAATTTCAAAAGGTTAATCGATTTTGTCATTTTGTCTAGATCTGTCATCAATTCATTTTCGATATTACCAACTTAATATCATCAGGGCCGTTTTAAACATTTTGGGCATCATGTTCTAATCTTAATAATTGGGCCCTTACTAACTAGAAGCATAAAATAAATCAAAACGAGTCATCTTTTACTTAAATTGTAAACATCCTTTGAAAAAGTTTGTTTACTACTTATTTGGAACGATTATATATTGAAAACGTTCACGAAATTAGTGTTTCCGCCTTGGCCTAGTGTCTAGCATCACAAATTTTCGGCTAAGGGTACGCAATTCGAATCCCATGGAACGCGTCTTTTGATTTTTGAATCCTTTTTATTTGAATAACGATCGAAATAAGAAAATCTTTCCATTTGTATTAAATATTTCAAACTTATAGCTTGTAAATGTTTTTACAATAAAATTAGGCTATTACTTTTCTCACCCTATTACTTTTAAAAATATCCTTTGCTCGACAAATATAATCTGAACCATAGTTTGGAAAATATAAATCGAATGCTTCAAAAATTGCTCATGTTTATCCAAAGTTTTTAAATATACAATTCAGATTATATTTGCTGAAACCTTGCAAAATTGTTCTGCAAATAGAATCTGAAATGTGTCAAGCCCCCAGAAGACCATGTTTAGAGGCAGATTGCAGTGTACAAATTGACATTGTTCAGATTATATAAACCGGATGTTTAGCATATGCAGATCAGATTATATTTGCTGAATTGTGACAACACATGGAGTCAGAATTTGTGTTCACTGCTTACCACCTTGTTTTTGATCAATTGACGAATCAAGATTGAATTAAACACGCATCAAAACAAATTATAAACAATAAATTAATGAGATCATACGAAACTACACACACATGTAACATAAAATTAAAACAATGTCTCAAATATTCAAAGGTTACAAGCACAAGCAAAACCAAAAGCATTCAAACACAAATTAAAAAAAAATCATAAATTATTCATACGTTACAACACATTAATATAACTAACGAGTAGCTCTAGCACCCCTACCACGCCTACGGCGATAAACAGTCCCTCTATGAGCCTCCTGCAAAATCACATGCAAACTAATTCAAGTCGGACATCCCTCCCCCACCTGACCACTGCCAATGATAGCAAGGGCATGACATTTGACACGTGTTAAGAGAGACCTGAAGTCTAGCCATTGTTGGTCTTCATGCTCCTTAGAAGCAACCTCATCAATATCCTCTGACTCAGGTGGCCTTGGGATATGAGAATCCTCATGCTGATGTATGATGTATAGGTGTGAAATGGCACAACACCATCTCATGTATCTAGATGTCGTCTCTAGACCAGTCAGAGCAGGCTGGCTCAAATTGTGTTGAGTCGGTATATAATCAAGATAGTGCATGTAGCACTAGTTGATCACTTGCTCGATTGTCTCGGGATTTGCACTCTCATGTGGATGCCTGAGGATGGTTTGAACGTAACCAAACTGGCACATCACCTGATAGATATCAGAACTTACAACATCCGCATCTGAGCCATCCAAAATAAAGACTACTTCACTCGAACAAACATGTCTGACGGTGGGGGTGATACAAGTTCATGAAAACAGACCCAAGATCCAAATTATCCAAATGTGATCTTTTGGGATTTGTCACAGACTGACCATTCAGAGAAACATACATCATGGCATGTGGGTGATGATCCTCCCTATCTCTAACCCAATAATCTTTGGCCCTGATTTCATTGAAGTGTTGAAAACCCCCATACCTGCAAAGTAAACAACATATAAATATTAGTTAAAAACATGAAAATACTTGTAAATAAAATAATCAATTCATTATTATTTATACATGTAACAAGTCAAGTATTTAGCCAACTATGAAGTCTTATAATGGGTTCCCCTGTAAGCTCCCCATACATAATCGGAAACTAGCTCTAGGCCACGAAAATACTTCAGGTATGTCACGTCCACAAAGTTTGTGTTCTTGTCAGAGAAGAGATTGACACCCACCAGATAAAGTATATAGATGTGGAGAGCGTAGTCTTGTCTCACATGTATATCATCAACATCACCCTCTTCCTCAACGTTAACTGCTTCATGTAGATGCTTCTTAAAATCTTCCTTAATTCAGCTGAAGCGTGCATGAGCACCCATTGTTTTTCTGACATGGTACTCAGCCTCATCCACTTCAGACCCAGTTGCTCGACAATCAAAGCAACAACCTCGGACATGGGAAGAGGAAGATCGTGGTCCAAGGGCCCTCAATATGTAGTAGACAAGACACATCATCAAGTGTCATTGTCATCTCCCAAATTGGAAGATTGAATTTGGACGCCTTCTTGTGTCATCTCTCAAAAAAAGAAGACAATAGGTCATGGTCAATGATAGGATAACTGATTGTAGCCACTAAAGTCCATTGGCTCACATGGCATATTTGAACCATTGCTCTTGCATCCTATCCAAAATTGGTTATTGTATAGCCAGTAGCTTTTTGTTGTTGTTCACACACTTTAAGTTGGCATGTCACTGCACAAAATTAAAAACAACAATTAATATCATGATACGATGCAGTTCACTTTACATAATTAAAAACAAACATAGCCTTCAGTTTACATAAACAAATATTGTACAAAAAAGTTAAAGTTAATGAATCTTACTACTCCCTCAGACATGTGATAGGTCACATGAAGATGGTACTGGGTGAGCGCATACACGTCATTTGGGCCATCAGGATAGTCATGTAGTTGTTGTGACTCCACCTCCACATGTGGCTGCTCATCATCATCTGCGTTCCCCACCTCATCTTGGTGCTGCTCGGATTGGGGCTCAGGTTCGTACACCTCAGGCGCTGGCTCAACACGGTGACCCCTTCCCCTCCCCGTGCCCCTACGCATTCTCCCTTGCGCTACATTCCTCTCAAACTACACTTGCCTGGCAGAAACAGTCATGAAAGGTATGTTGTTCTTAAGCTGGTCCAAGTGGTCCATATCTGAAACATGCAACATCACATATACATACAATCAACAAAAAAAAACAAAAAAAAAAAATAGATATTTTGTGGTTCGGTTTTTATTTACCGAACTAGAAAAAATCCAGTTCCGCAAATATAATCTGAACAGGTCCAGTAACAGGAAAAAAATGCAACCCAAACATCGAGAAATCGAGGGAATGAGATCTTACCTTGTGACTGTTGTTTGAAAATGCTTGAAATATGATGATTTGAGCAAAAAAGCGTCAAGAATCACACAATGTTAGGTGTTTGGATTTTGGGGTGTGAGAGAGAAGTTTGGTAAAGTTAAAATAGAAATTGTTGAAGTGATGCGATTCTGATTTTGAGTTATATGTATGACGTGTTTAGATTTTAGAAGCCGAACTATGATTCAGATTATATTTTCCGAACAAAGGGTAATTTTAGAAGTTAAAAAAAATATGGTGTGTGAGAAACGTATATGGTGAAAAAAAGTAATAGCCATGAAATTAAGGGAAAAAAAGGCCTCGTTGTATAGGCCTCATTGCACACCCTTTGGGTCAGCTCTTAATGTCATTCTAACTCCTACAAATACGGAAGAGTTTTACTTTTTCCACCCTATGGTTTTCCTCGCGCGCCCTATTTTTTTCTCCAAAAATACCCTTGGTCCGAAAAATAAAATCCGAACTACTTCCGGACAAATTCGTGGATTTTGGCACTTCAACCACCCTGATGGATGTTGGTGCCATTTTTGAAAAAGATGGTGTCAGAATACATAATCCGGAAATATGTTGAACAACCGGATTATGTAATCCAAAATGTGTAAATCACCCCGTTGAAAGTCAACAAATGGGGTGGAAAATGATGTTTCTGGATTACATAATCCGGATTGTGTTAAATAGTCTGGATTGTTTAATCCGGACTGCACTAGCACAGAGGCATAAGCCATATGTTTTGGCTGAGCCTCTGTTTTAGAGCATGTGGTCCAACATTTTGGCCTTTGACCAATTGTTCAAATCGGAAATTCAACTTATAACATAACAGTTAACGACAAAATATAATTTTAAAACATTTAAACATTAATAAAACATAATTATCTAGATGTTACATAACATAATTATTCAAAATATTTAAACAATAACATTAAGTAAACTACATTCAATCCCTTATAACTACGCCACCACCCCTACCACCACCTCTGCCACCTCTTCCACCCTCAGTAGCTCCCCGACGACGGTAAACTTTTCCATCATGCACCTCTCTTAATACCCCCTCCAAATGTTGTCATGCATCAGACCCTCTCAGAACCAGATCACTGGACATCACATCGTAGATATGGTCTCTGATGCGGCTCAACCTTTCGCTAAGTTGTACGTACTCAACATCTCCATCCATCTCCGGTGGCATCGACTTCGGTACCGGGATATCAGGAAGAATCATGTGCGGATGAGAATGGAGATAAAACCACTCGATGTATCCATTTGCTGCCTCCACGCTATGAACTGCGCGCTCCCTCAACTGCTCAGTCGTCAGCGTATGATCAAGAGCATGTTGAAAGCGGAGTGAGATCTCCCCTAAATTCATCTCAGCAAGTGCAACCTCAACGGATGTCTCGGTATGGTCTAAACCCTCCCAAACTGACGAAGAACCCGCTCCAGCATATATCTCACTTGGCGGTCTCCGTATCTGAGCCATCCAAAGAAAAGGCTGACTCGCTCAAACGGACGTACCTGACGGTGCTCTCCATATGGGGTCATGACAACGCTACTCAGATCCAGCCTATCCAGAAGGTTCATGTAGTTGTCTGTTGTGGCTAAACCAGACAGTGGTATCAAAAGCATCGCGCGAGGGTCCTTATCTTCCTGATATCTTGCCTAGACATCCTTGCTTCACATACCTTGGAAGTGCTGAAACACCCATGTCTGCAGCAATGACAACCACATATAATTTATACAAACAATATACACTTACATTTAATAAAACAAAACATGATTTTTAATTTATACCTGCAACAGAGTCAGGTATCCCGACACCTGACCACAGTTCCAAAGTGCAGCCTTGCTAAGCTCCCTATATAAGTGAGCTAGTCTCGTAGCTCCCCATGAATAACCAGCAACAATATCTAGGTCTCTAAAGTACCTCAGGTAGACAACATCCACAGTAGTGGCGCTCTTGTCAGTGAAGAGCGTGATCCCCACCAAGTATAACAAATATATGCGGACAACTTGGTCCTGCAACCTCTGCACCTCCTGAGTCACACCATACTCAGTCTCCAGCTCCAATTGCTCAAACATACGCTCCTTGAAAATCTTCCTCAAGTAGCTGAATTGACAATGTGCACCTTTGGTCTGATTCACCTCAAATAGAGCGTCACGCGGATTCGACCCCAAATGCTCCACCATCATGTCCACCGCCTCGTCCCGTGTGATAGTACTATGGGACAGAAGCATGCCATCAATGGGAATATGCAGCAAACAAGACACATCATCCAGTGTCACTGTCATCTCCCCGAACGGAAGGTGGAAACTCGAAGTCTCCTTGTGCCACCTCTCCACAAAAGCACATATCAGCCCGTGGTTAAGCTGGTTGTAGCTGGTATCCTGAAGCCAACTAACACCTATGCCCTGCAATCTAGCTTCCCACCACCGTGCAACCATGATAGGTATAGTATCGTCATCATGCATCGCCACTGAAAATAATAAAAAAACAATACCTAAACATCATTTTACACTCATGGCTTCACAAATAATAAAAAACAATACCTAAACATCAGTTTACACTCATGGCTTCACAAAGATTAACAACATATTAAAGTAAGCTTAAAATCAATAAATACCTCGCCATCAGTCACCTTCCTGACCACGTGCACAAAGATTAACAACATATTAAAGTAAGCTTAAAATCAATAAATAGCAAGCTAGTGTTGTGTGGGCCACCGGGGTAGTCATTCAATGGTTTAGGGTCCACCACACACGCCTCGTCTGCCTTCGTTGTGGCTGCGCGTCTTCCATATCCTCCTCCATTGCCTCATGCTCCTACTGAAACTCCTCCTCCTCCAATTGTTGCTGCTGCACATCCATTGCCTCATGCTCTGGTTCCGGTTGAGGCTCGACATTAGCATGGCGTCCTCTGCACAAAACAGAAGCAGAAAAACACATTCTAGTTGTTTCCGGATTTCAATTTCTGTACTGCAACAATACCGTCCGAAAAACGAAATTCGAATTGCTCGATACCAGAATTCTAAAAAAAATCAGACAAATTAACCATGCATGTGTACAGAAATTGAACTAACCTTCCATGAAGTTTGACAAGGGTTGAAATGCGGTCCTTTTTAGCAAGAAAACTTCAGATTTGGTGCAGATTTGTGGTGTTCGGATTTTGGGATAAGGTAGAGAGAGAGAGAGAGAGAGAGAGAGAGAGAGAGTGGTGGAAGTGAAACTGTAAAACTGTAAAAATGGGGGGTCAAGTTCCTTTTATACTTCGCAAATGTCCGGATTGTATAATCCAGAATGCTTATAAGTTTCCGGATTTTATAATCCAAAGGGCATTATGGTAATTTACATAGGGCGCACGAGAAGGCCATAGGGTGGGAAAAGTAAATCTCAATACCGAAAGTGTGGGAAATTTGATCACAATTTTGCAATTTCAAAGATCATTTTATAATATTTACTGCTTATAGTGTATATTGTGGTTGTGGTTATGGATCCAACTTAACGAGTTATATACTTACTGTATGCAGTTCACAGATGTGACCTACAAGGTAGTACTCAAAGGCATGACATCAAGTGAGAAGAAAGATATATTGAATGGGATAAGTGGTTCTGTAAATCCAGGTGAAGTTTTAGCGTTGATGGGTCCCTCAGGAAGTGGAAAGACAACTCTTTTAAAACTCCTTGGAGGAAGGCTAAATCATGACCCCAAAATTGGTGGTTCTATCACTTACAATGACCAAACATATTCCAAGTTCCTTAAGAGCAGGTGAAAATCCAATGGCTAGCTAGGGTTACTTGCTTAAATATATTTTTACATGCCATGTGATTCTGAAATAACATAATCAAAAGTGAAACTGGAATATGATACGTCAATTAAAGACGCTAAACAACGTCTTCTAATACAAGTGATGAATAGTTTGTAAACAACGTCTTCTAATACAAGTGATGAATAGTTTGGTTTCCCTCATATAATGTCACAAGTTCGAGTCTTGTGAATAAAAAGATAGACGCTAAAAAAAAATTACCTTGATTATGTTCCGGTCCACTTGACATGAATTAGTCAGAGCTCAATGTGACTTACAATAAGCATATGATTGCAGGATAGGATTTGTGACACAAGATGATGTTTTGTTTACTCACCTAACTGTGAAAGAGACATTGACATACGCAGCACGGTTAAGACTACCGAAGACATTCACCAAGGAACAAAAAGAAAAAAGAGCTTTAGAGGTCATCTATGAGCTTGGCTTGGAGGGGTAAATGGTCCCATAATAACCATTTGTTATAAGGATAAAGAACCATATAAGCATTTCAACAAATATAGAGATATTATTTCTGAGTTATAAAAGCCAATAGTTTTGTATTGTATGCATGAAAACAGGTGCAAAGATACTATGATTGGCGATTCGTTTGTTCCCGGATTATCTGGTGGAGAGAGGAAGAGAGTTTGTATTGGCAATGAGATTATAATCAATCCTTCCATTCTGTTTCTTGATGAACCAACATCTGGTTTGGATTCAACAACAGCCTTAAAGATTGTTCAAATGTTGCAAGACATAGCAAAGGTATTAATTTCTTCTCATTCAATTCAACAAGAAAAAGAAAAACTTGAACCTACTATTGAATATTAATTGATAGAAGAACTAAAATTAAACCATCATAGTATATTCTAAACTTTTAGGTAAATAACATTGCAAAGTGACCATCATGAGTGATGACAATGCCATCCTTCACAATTCAATTCAAATTATTTTGGACACTCCATGGACTTTTGTTGCATTATTACTATAGACATCCCAATATTTTAAAAATCGGACCGGAGATTGAACCGGTGAAACCTCTGGATCATAGTTCAATTGGTTTAATTGGTTCAACCATGGTCCAATTTGATTTTACCTATTCACACACATGTTTAATTCTATGC
Organism: Medicago lupulina; assembly: GCA_958299785.1. Taxonomy (NCBI): domain Eukaryota; kingdom Viridiplantae; phylum Streptophyta; class Magnoliopsida; order Fabales; family Fabaceae; genus Medicago; species Medicago lupulina. The sequence continues at coordinate 28,491,131 of OY283141.1, read as the reverse complement.
TTTGCTGATGAGCCAGCATGGTCTCTTCTCATGATTAACCTGTTAATTATATGGCAGGCTGGAAAAACAGTAGTGACAACAATTCACCAACCATCAAGTAGACTCTTTCACAAATTTTACAAGTTGATCCTTCTTGGGAAAGGGAGTTTGCTTTACTTTGGAAAAGCATCAGAAGCGATGAATTACTTTCAATCTATAGGATGTTCACCGCTTATTTCTATGAATCCAGCGGAGTTTTTGCTAGACCTTGCCAATGGAAACATTAATGATGTTTCCGTACCATCAGAGTTGAAGGATAAATTTCAAATTGGAAATGAAGCACCAGAAGTAGTCCATGAGGTAACATTTCCCTTTTGCCTTTACTACAACTATGCATTACCGACACTTCGGATTGAATTTTAATATCATTTGAAATTTCGAATAGAGAGGATATTGAGAGAAGATTTTCCCATCTGACAAAAGATGAATTTTAACAGTATCTGGTGGAGGCATATGAATCTCGACTTGCAGAAACAGAGAAGAAAAAAATAATTGTTTCCGTGCCAAAAGATGAAGCTTTCAAGACCAATGTATGTTCATCACCTAAAAGACAATGGGGAGCAAGTTGGGATGAACAATTTTCCATACTTTTTTGTAGAGGAATCAAGGAAAGGAGGCATGACTACTTTAGCTGGTTGAGAATCACACAAGTTTTATCCACTGCAATCATCTTAGGATCACTCTGGTGGCAATCAGATGTTGAAAACCCAAAAGATCTGCAAGATCAGGTAAATTGTTTCTGTTATAGACCAAAATAAACTAAAATAAACTCTTTCAACGCATAATAAGACACGAGCCTCTTACCTTAACATATAAAGATTTGTGGTTTGCAGGCAGGACTACTTTTCTTCATTACTGTGTTCTGGGGACTCATTCCAGTTTTTACAGCAATGTTTACATTTCCTCAAGAGAGAGCCATGTTGAATAAGGAACGTGCAGCAGATATGTACAGATTAAGCGCATACTTCCTTGCTAGAACAACGAGCGACCTTCCATTAGACCTGATATTATCAGTGCTTTTTCTACTTGTTGTTTACTTCATGGCTGGTCTAAGACTAAGTGCTGCACCCTTTTTCCTCACCATTCTTACTGTTTTCCTCTGCATCATTGCAGCACAGGTATGCATTTCAAAAACTACTAAATACAATAAAAACTAAAGTCAGTGTTTTAAGAAATCAAACCAAACAGCTCAATCGGTGGAACCATGAACCATCCTTTATTACGGCTTGGTTATTATGGTGGTTCTATCCCAGATTCAACCTAGTTCAAGCAGTTTAAGGTGGTTGAATCATGACCTAGAGGCTGTGTGGTTCAGTTTTTCAATTGACTACAACAGCTTAGCTTAAAGTGCTAACAATGGCTGGTTGTGAAGCAGGGTCTTGGACTTGCTATCGGTGCTACGCTTATGGACTTGAACAGTGCAACAACTTTGGCTTCAGTAACTGTGATGATCTTCATGCTGGCAGGAGGATTTTTTGTCCAAGTAAAAACATATAAATTTTATGATCAAATAGTTGACATGGATAATTTTTCCAGAATTTAACATGTGGTACTTAATTTTTCAGAAAGTCCCAATTTTCATTTCTTGGATCCGCTACATGTCTTTCAACTACCATACTTACAAACTGTTGCTCAAGGTGCAATATGAACATCTCACACCTATCGTAAATGGAGTCAAAATTGACGGTGGTTTGACAGAAGTAGTTTTTCTGATTGCCATGGTTTTGGGTTACCGTTTTTTGGCATATCTTTCGCTGCGGCGAATGAAACTTCAATAGAGCTCAGAAATATCAAAGGAAAAGTAGCTGCTCACATGCAGGCAGTATAGAGTACCAATCAGTATGGAGTACCAATTGACATGCTTGTTAGCATTGGTGAGGCTGAAACTTTTAGCCTTTTTTTGTTCCATCATGTTTATATTGTATTTCATTTAGCATTTAAATGCAATAATGCATGCATGCTAGATGTTATTGTAGACACATCAGTACCGGGAGATTTTAAAGGGATATCAATAAATAAACCCAATATGATTCCCCTGATGCCAATTTTGGTGAGCTATTTTGGCTTTAAAAAAAATATATCAACCCAATATGATAGAGTGTAAAAGGGAGAAATCCATCAAAAAATAATCAAAGAAATAACAAATAGATTTCAAGCATATATCAGCTTTGCATTAACATCCACTGAATATTGTTTTGCCACATCGCCCTACTTTTGTAACTACAATTTAAAATAGATGTTGTGACATGGAAAAATAGAGGACTCTTGATGGATGTCAATGCAAAATATATTTACACTAATAGTGTATTCCAATTAAACTCATAACAATTAAAGAAAAACATTCAAAGATCAAAGGAGAACATCATCTACATTGATTTTGTGTGTATGTAAATTGATTGATAAAATGCATAGTTACAGAAAGGAATATCTTGTATAAATATAACTCTTTGTTTTGGATAAAAGAAAACTGATGATACAGAGATCATTTACATTTCACATTCACAGCCACTCACTCCCAAAATCGGATTCTATGCAGTTCACGCAGCTAAGCAACCTTGTCCATTAAATTGTAATGGAACAGCTCACAGTTCCAGCTTTACAAAATTTGCTTTTAAATACATCTCAAGATTATATGTTGTCTGATCGAACGCCCTAGTTCTATAACTGTGTAAATGTGAGGAACCCGTTTCCCTCCCCAACAAAAAATAAAGAAAAAAAAAATAATGTTATATGAGATAATACATATAGACTCACGTATCAAACAAATTATAACACTCATGCCAGTGTTCTTAACCAACCAAGCAACCCAAGCAGCATGCCATCCAAAACAGGTGACTTTTTCTCCAACCCTGTTTTTTAACAAAAAAAAAATATCAAAATCAATGTTAAAATTTAACAATATATTTAATTGAATTTTTTTGACAGATTTCAATTGATAGTTAAGAGTACTAGTAAAGAATTGTAACATAATATATTAAATGAGTGTTTGAATCCGCATTGAAAATAAACAAAAGCACAACAACAGTGAAGGTACAGGTTGTAGCTTCCCACGTTGAAATCTTTTGGATGTGGTTTTAGGATAATTCCAAACATGCTATAAATATGTTCAATTACGGAAAAAATCACAAATATTAAATGATTTCTACACTTTCAGCATAATAAATATTTTTTTCTTTTGATCATTATATACTTTCAATTTGAAAACAGTTTACAGCTATGGAATGTGAGAATTCTGGCTTACCAATATCTGCAGCTACTCGATGTGCACACATAACTCCTGAGAAAGCTACGGCAATAACACCTTGTCCAGGGAAGCAACTGTCTCCAACACAGTAAAGACCATCTATACTCTGAAAGCAAGTTTTATCGGGTTTTAATCAGTGTACTCTCAAAGCATAGCATAGCAGAATGTTCTACAACAGAACCTGTCATTGAATCATTATTTTAAAGTGAACTTACTGTTGTGTTAAACGGCATTCCTAACAACCCCTTTGGAATGCTGCGTGGCATTGGTCCATAAGTACCCTCGTCACGGGCTAAGTATCGTCGGTGTGTTTTTGGTGTCCCTACCTAAAGGTTCAGGGAAAAAAATACACATAAATAATCAGGATTTGGCTTACTCAATTTCTCAAACTATTAATGAGAAAATAAAAGATATTACATATGTCTTCTAGGGTTATACAAACGATAAAACGAAAAAAGCTTTTAACAATGTACGGATTTGCAAAAAGAATGAGGTCAGAGGTTTTAGCTTTACCTCTATAAAATCGATGGATGCTCGAAGACCTGGAAACAATTTCTTCTCTAATCTGCTTATGATTTCATCTGCTACCACCTGCTTCTTTGCCTCATATTCGATTCTTGAGAGACCCTAGAACAGAAAACAAGAAGTTTTACATTTTGAGATTTACATGTATCGACAAATGAATAAAACAGGAGGCACGTCATAAAAAAGGTAATTTTTGAGGTCATAGAAACACACAAAAGGTGAAAGATTTCAACTTTATTTTATTGGTAACCACTACTCGGTATTGCCTACCTGCCAATCGTCCATTGAAGAAGTTGTGAATATATGAAGGATATGACGACCTTCAGGAGCTAATGATGAATCAAGTATAGTTGGTATACTCAAAAAGATACTTCCATATGGTTCCTCCAAACTGGTCCAATTGTTCTGGATAAGTACAAGTGAAATACACAGTTATCATTCATTCAAAGTTATCAAGGCTATATTGAATTATAAGTTGAGGAAACTTCCAACTACCTCAAGCACAAAATGGTGACAATCTGTATCTGGTGGCAAAACCTCTGCTTTAACCCCCATGTGGATTGAAAGAAAAGATGGAGCTTTAACATAAACTTTTTGGAAGTTCTCTTCTTCTTTTGGTAGTGATTCTCCTTTTACTAACTTTCCTACAATGTAACATTATGCAAATGGGGATTAACTAATTAATGAACGAAGACAAAAAACAGGATGAAAATCATTTGAACTTAACAAGAAAAAACGTACAAACAATATTATTTTAAACTAACCAAATGTATCCCATCTGGTAGCATTTGATATTATGGTTTTGGCAAAAAACTCTCTGCCGTCTGAAAGCCTCACTCCTACCTGCAAAAGTATAGTACAAATCTTGAGAAACAGAAAAGCATTTTTCTAAACATGTCATTCTATTTTGTAATCTGATGTCACTTACGGCTTTGCCCTGCTCGGTGATAATACTAGTGACATTTGCCTTGTAAAGTATCTGACTACCCTGATCAACTAAACCTTTTGCCAAGGACTTTGCAATCCCACCAACACCCCCGAGAGGGTAGTTAATCCCACCAAAGTGTCTGTCACACAGGACCTGGAGACAAAATTAATCAAATAAAGAAGCGGGAAAGAGAGAGCAAGAAAGGCAGAGGTGAACTACACAACTAGACAATGGTGTTTTCATAGTTTTGACTTGCAAACAAGTTTCTATTTCAAACAACGTTAATTGTCATCCCTACATTTCCAAAGGTGCTTCTGCATCATTTTTTAATCATTTTATAATCGGTTATTTATGAGATATGAAAATAACAGGTCCAAAACATCGTACACAATGGAAGGATGGTATATGCATTTTACATGCTTAAGAACATATAAATTATATACTAAACCATTTGTAAAGCTACCAAGACAAAAAAGCATACGATGTTGGACTTGGATCGAATGCAAGTCACTGTCATTCTAGCTATCTGGTCAATAAATGATTCTTCTATCCATTGCAACTAAGAGCAATTAAATGGAAGCAAAGCTTCTCTCTAGACACTTTGAAAAGTACAGTAAGAACATTGCGTGAAATGAAAGAAAGCAAAAAGCTAGGAGAGCAGGTTACCATGCTAGCATTAATCATTGGAGTCTGCAAAGCGTTGACGGTGCTCACTATAAAACACTGCAATACCACAAAATTTTTATTGATGAAATATACTAATCATAGCTCAATAAACTGAATAATTAATGAATGAGTAGGTCTATTTAACATATAAAAAAACATTTATATGAAAAGATAATGTGGCACTGTTTGTTTTCGACTCTTTCTATTAAAAATAGGTAAACCTTCAGATTGAAACAAATAACTAGTTGCATCTACCTCAGCATCTATGAAAGACAACAACTGTGGATCCTGAATATACTTCCGGGCTATGGCTCCAGCATTTTGAGGCAAATAATAGGCTGCCATATAATATCGTACGTCATAAGAAAAGTAAATGGACAAACCATAAAAAAATATTGATGCAATGCTTAATTAGGGGTGTGTGTGTGTTTGTGTGTGTGTGTGTGTGTGTAGAGGGTGGTCAAACACAACCATATACTACCTTTTTTTTGTAAGACCCCTTTCAAATTTTCAATTGTATTACTTATTTCTTTACCAAAATACACCCCTAATTATGCTACATATTTTTTTGCAACATGTAATATATACTATGATGAAAATATAAACTCATAAACTCTTTCTTGAAGCGTAAACTTACAAAACAATGCAAATTGTCAACAAATTTAATACTACTAGCAACATTCTGAATTCCCGTGATCCGGTCAATGTGGTCCTATATTTAGGGATATAGGTGGTATCAGTTGTGCACTATTATTAGACACGTCATCCTGATACGTCGACAAAGGTTGTCTACCATATGAATTCTGGTACACAAAATACCAAGAGTAATGATGTTCAGGTTGTCTACTAATATACTGCTTCACTTCAGCAGCTAATGGTAAACAACATGTAGTTCAGTTTATTTATTCCGTTTTTCAGATTTAGCATCCCCTCAATTATTTGAATGATAAATCAACCTCACTGCTAAAAGATAACTCCTCCCTAGTCCCTATCAATGAAGATACAAAGAAGATATTCTAGGTGGCAATAAACTAACTACCTTTAAAATTGGGGTTTAGGAGTTTAGCTTTGTAGCCTCATATTCAAACAAACAAATAAGAAACGAAAGTACCTAATGTCAAGCATTCAAGTGGCTTCTGAAAAAACTGTCCAAAAAGGTAGAGTGGCTCCTCAAGCGATTTCAGCTCCAACGAATTCAGAGCATTGAAAATCTAACCATCACAAATATAAACTTTTAAGAAAAAAATTAATTACAAAAGTGGAGGCAAAACGCCTTATAAGGGGGCTGCAGTCACCTCAATTAAGACAAACCTTCCAGCATTCACCATAGAATTTGAGGATACCGTCCTTTTCATGGGGAAAATAACTCGTCAGTTCTTCAATGAACTTATCATATTCTCTGTGCACTCGAACAGAGAGGTGGTTTGGTAGATGGAAATGAACGGTTGTCGGATCAGGTATTACCTGCATCCGACAACCAACTGCCTCCAATGCTTGTGTTATCAAATTGAGATTACCCTACACAAATTTAAGGTGCATGGTGTTACAATCACTACAAGTTAGAATCATGCCATTCAACAACAACAATAATTAAAAGTCACTGCCCCAAGCTACTATTGACTAAGGTTTTGATTTTCAAACATCAGTTATTCAGAGATCAATTTATCAGAAACCAATCTTTACCTAAGGCAACTCATGGTAATGAAACTTTCCATGAAAATGATAAATACATTTACACCTTTGTTCTTGGTCTCTTAACTTCTCACAGCACTTCCTTTCATTAGGGAGAAGTAGATGCAGTAATTTTGTTCAGTGCCAGTAGCTAATAACAATGGCATTGATGCTAACATAGAATATTGTGCTTATGTATTAGTGGGCCTAGAAAAATACAAAAAAAATTTACTCCATTCCGTTCCATTTCTAAAACATAGCAGCCAAAAAGAAACACCAAGGCCCTGCTGGGATACACAGCTTAATTAAAAGCTTATATCATAAGTACTTACATATGAACTATTTCTCTTAACAAAAATAAATTTTAAGTTAAACTGTTTTCATATAAGTTATCAGTTTCTTTCAAAATCTATCCCGCAGAACTTAAGGAAATAAGCTAGAAAACAACTGATGGACATGTAATAAGCTATTTGTAGAAGCTCTCCCTAACAAGATCACAAGTGTATATGGTAGTAGGTAAGCTCAAATAAATCAATCTAAACAAACCTGAGAGCCATGTTTAGATAAACAACTTAACTAAACACTCATAGCACAGACACTTATATTAAAGTCAAACTATCTTCATATTAGTTATAAACTGTTTTCATGAGCTATCCTAGAGAGCATATAAGTTGTTTTCATAAGACATGCAATCAAATTTCTTCACTATAACATTGAACTCCAAAAAATTACAAAATTCAATTTTTCAGAAGGAACCAAACCTTATCACTGAAACCAAACATAACAGAAGAGCCAACATCAAAAGTATACCCCTCCCTATGATAAAACCCAGAACTCCCACCAGGTATAACATACTTCTCCAAAACCAAAACTTTTGCACCTTTCACAGCCAACTGAGTCCCAGCAACCAACCCACCAATCCCAGACCCAATAACAATTGCATCAAACCCTTCACCATAATCCCCTCTCTTCCCATTTTCCACCACTTCTTCCTCCAACTTCACCATCCCTTTTACTTTCACCACCACCCTTTTTCTTCTAAGAGCATTTGAGCATGACCCAGATGAAAATTCAGCTCTTCTATAGCTACATGAAGGTAAAGATTGAAACTTGGAAGGTGGGGTGTGATGGTAGATGATGGGGGTGTGGTTAGAAACGGAGAGTATAGGGAAATTGAGCATGGTTGGTTATTTTTTTTGTGAGAAAATGGAAGTAGAAAGTGTGTTGTTTTGAGAATGAGAAATAGTTAGTTAATGCCATGAAAATGATAATGGTGAAGATTCCACTTACTCATAGAATTGATTCCTAGTGGAACGACGACAAATAACCGTTTACATTTTATTTTTTTTAATGGAAAGTGGTGGATGGATCACGTGGAAGGGGTGTGCAAAAATAAGCTAATTTGTGATGTTTTACAAAATTTAAGTTTGGTAAAATTGATGATTGAATTAAGTTATAATCTCTCCGTTTCAAAATACATGTCCATTTTGAAGAAATTGTTGTAATCAAGAAGTCAAATAAATTTTATTACTTTTGATGAAATTATGTGTGTTTTCTATAATACTCTTAACCATTTATTAATTCATTCTATTTTAATGAATTTTTTTTTAGAGACTTTGCTTTTCTTTTGATTAAGATTATAAAGGTAGCATTGAGATAAATTATGATAAGATATAAGCTGCTTGGATTAGCTTAAGAAAACGATATAAGCTAATAAAAATAAGTTATAAGCTTATGACAAAATGGCGGTTATCAAACAATGAAGGTGTAACGCCCACTTTGAATTATTTTAATTATTTAATTATTTGAAGAGTCTAGATATTTTATATATATATATATATATATTATGAGATGTGGAGGATTAAGATTTATGTGATTTTTAGTGATTTTATACGATGTGGTGACTTATTTTATTGTTTAATAAAATAAGATTTGAAAATAAAATAAATATAAAGATGTGGGGTAGTTTTGAGATTTTAGAGAGTTATGTGGGAGAAAGAGTAAATAAGATAAGATTTGATGGGAGTATAAATAGAGAATATTAGGTTAAGAGTTGTCAGTACGTACAATTCAGTTTTTGGGAGAAAAAGGGAGAAAAGGCAAGAGGAGAGAAGAGACCAAGAGAGCTGCGATTTTCTGCATTTCTAATGTAAGGGTGAGCCTAGCATACAATTCTATTAAGCCTGTAATTCATGTGATTATAATTGACAAGTATAGGGATGATTTTAGAGAATTGGAGAATTAGGTTTATCATGAAGATTTGATGATTAGATGATGAAAATTTGTAGAACTAATGTAGGAATTGGTTACAGAACTTAGAATAACCTTAATGTTTATGTTTCAGTCAAATTTGGGGTTAATCATGGTGAAAATTGAGTGTTTTGGTGAAAAAGTTCGTAATTTCGTACCTGTTCTGTCACCGTTTCGCCAGGCGAGAGTCGTAGCTCGCCGCGACGAACATGCCTTCATCGCTCGCCAGGCGAGCAACCTAGCTCGCCATAACGAGGGAACCGTGACACTCTGCCAGGCGAGCAATCCCACTCGCCATGGCGAGGGACCTGTAGACGCTCGCCAGGCGAGCATTAGAGCTCGCCACAGCGAGCTGTGCTGTGACAGAATGTCACTTTTTCCTTGTTTGCGATCTGTTTCGCACGAGACCTTGAGAGTTGAACCTTGGTTAGTACTGGAAGTTAACTATAGTATAATTGATGATTTGTAAAGATGCTTGTGATGATGTAATGTTGTTGCTTTTGATTAGTGAATCATATATGCATTATGTGGAATATATGTGAAGTTTATGCGATGTTTGAGATGATGTTTGCATTGATAATGATTGCTGCCATGTTGTTGTTATTATTTAATTAACCTGCATGAGTCGGTCTATGATGTGAGATGTTGTCCAATTGTTGGAGTCATATAAGATGTGTCATGATGTCTAAGACGTAAAAGATTGAGTCTCATGCATACTCATTCAGAGATGAGGGCTTATGCCCTGGAGTTTTTACTCAACAGCGACGAGGGCTCATGCCCTGGAGATTTTGCTCAATAGCGACGAGGGCTCATGCCCTGGGAGTATATTTATGCTCAAAGCGACGAGGGCTTATGCCTTGGATTGGTACCACATGCATATAAGATGTCTAAGATGATTAAGATGTTCGAGTTGCATTGTCAAGTGAAGTTGCATTGTCGAGTCCAGTTGTTTAAGATGTTTATGATGATGATTTATGACGTTGCTTATGATGCTAAATGATGTTTGTTGTGACGTGTTTTATGTGAAGATTTGTTGTTAACTATAATTGTTGAATTATATGTTTAATATTATTGTTTTGTGAATCTCACCCCTTCTGTTTGAAAATGTTGCTCTTCGTATGGGTAACTTGCAGGTAATCAAGAATAGGTGCAGTCTTTTGAGGACTTCCCTCGGTTGTGTCTAGGTGCTCTGATACGTAACGGGATGGGGAACCTTGCTTATGTTTTCTCTATTCCTTGCGTATTACTTTTATGATTTTCAATATTATGATTTAATATTGGATTTTAAAGACGTTTGATGAGGCCTTCATGCCAGAGACGATTATCTAATTGATTTTATTCTACTGCGAAGTTTTGAAATCTTACTATGACTACTTTTCGAAGAATAAATCATTATTTATTCATATTTGAGATTTATGTGAAATGTGACGCTCCATTATGTGTTTACTCTGATTATTTATTTTGAGAAATTTTTATGTTGGGAAAACGGGGTGTTACAGAAGGTGAGAAAAACACAAGAAATGAGGTTGAATTGTGTTGTCTTTTTAAAAAAAATTCTAACTGTTTATACGTACAGAGTCTGACTCAGATTCAAAATAGAGCGGGAAATACAAACCTAAAGGAAAATTGTTGTTGACACATTGCATAAGGTTGTGCCACACAAGTAAAATACATTTTTGCCCCTTCGGTAGTTAACTGCCGAGGATTTCAAAACCGGCTGCATTTAAATGCCGAGGAAATCCTCGCCACTTAACTACCGAGGAAAACCTCGGCAGTTAACTACCGATGCGTGCTGAATATAAACAGAAGCAGAAACTCAGTTTTACATTTCTTCTTGTCTTCAAAAACTTCTCAAATTCTCTCCAAATTCCATTTTCACGAATTGCAAGTCAATCATCCCCACATTATCACAAGTAAGTACCATTAATCATTGCAATCTTAATGTTAGTTTGTTTAGGTTAAGTTTTTTAAAAAAATTGGGTAGTTTGCATGTGGTTAGGGTTGATGTTGGAATTGAAATTTTGATGATTGCAAGTAGTTTATAATTGAATGTAGTTGCTTTAATTGATGTTTGCATGATGTTAGAGTATAATGTGGTTTTGAATGGTGGCCAAAGAACACATTTTGAGTATGTTTGATACTTTGCACATAAAGTGTTTGACAAAATGCCTCAATGAAAATTATATTGATTATTTAGTTGGTTTGGGTTATGGAAATGATGTTAAATATAGTTTGATATAGTGTATATTGAATTAGGTTGAACGTGATTTTGATTTTCACCGGAGGGGAAGAGGTAAAGGGAATAGGTAAAGGGAGGGCAGATGGTTCAGGGACTTCTCAGGCTTCTGAGACTTCTCAGCCTACACAGCCTGAAGAGTTGCAGGTGGTTGACCCGACCCACGAGCACCTGAATTATCAAGATCACCATGATGTCACTGATGGTGGGTACGACGAGCAGTATATGCCAGAGCAGCAGCATATACCAGACGATGATGACATTGGAGCAGCGGTTGCCCCGGAGGTGTTACCTGTGGACCCTCCCTTTCCTGGAAGACTGGAAAACCTATCTCTGCTGCACTCTTATGCCAGGCATGTGGCATTGCCGCTTTGGTATAATTCAGATAACTTATTTTGCTTTGGCATGTCTTAGAGATACTCTGATCTAGGACGACATTTATTTTATGTCTTGGACTTTTTCTGTTGTTGAGATATACCTTTTGTTGGGAATTATTTATGAGTTGATGACATGGCTATTTGGAAGTGTATGTGATATTCCACTGTGATGTTTTATATTGAGATACTTTATGCATGTCTAGTTGGTGAATTAATTGAAGACGTGGCGTCTATTTCTTAATTATTTGTTATAATTGCGTGATTTATCGTTTTAATAGAAATAGGGCGTTACACCAACCACCAAATTGGTATAGAAACATGTGCGAGTCCCAAAATTTAAAGTATGATGAAGTTGAGGATGGGCATTAAACCTGACTTTAGGATGATCAAGTTTGTCTTCAAATTAAGTGGATCTTATCGTACCTCTTGCCTTTGGAACTATACACAATGGTAAAAAAAAAGTCCATACAATATCATAATGAAGCCCAAACACATCTATAAATACAAGGGAAAGATAGTAGGGAGGAGAGAAAGTTGAGGGAAATAAGCATTTTCTATTGTTTGGAACTCTCTAAAAAGGCAAAGGGAAGAAAGAATCTAATGAGACCGACATTAAAAACATTTCCACGCCAATGTGGATAGAAAGGTTGAGAAACAACAACATTTTGTTTGAAAAGTCCAAAACACCCCTATCTTTTTTTTTTGCTCAAAAAAAGAAGAAATGTTACTAATTCCTTTGTTGTTTCTCTCTTCTTATTTTTGCAATTTGCCGTTTCATTTTTTTTCTTCCTATTCTAATGGTTTACAATTGAACTTAGCCACACTTTATTTTTCCACGAAATTATAGACACGTAATTTTGTGTGTGTCTATATATATATATATATATATATATATATATATATATATATATATATATATATATATATATATATATATATATATTCGAAAGCGGTGTATATATATTAGGATACTTATGTCAATTATTAAAAATTGATCTTTCTTTTCTCCAACTTTCTAATCCACTTTCTCTTAAACCAAATAACCAAAACAATCTCTTCACTTTCCACTCCCTTTCCTTTCTCTTTTTTTCCATTCACTTTCACTCTTCAACCAAACAAAGCGTAAATCCCAAATAAACATAATTGAATTATATCCACTTTCTAAGTTTTGATCATTCAAAATTTTCTTCCAACATCATATACACTTTATGCATCACTTTATTCGTGCATCAATCTTTATTAAGTATTGTTTTATCAATCAAACACATACCCTGAGTTGTAGATACCAATAAAACAATCATATAAACCTAGCTATAAGTGTAAAAGCTTCCTCATTAGAGAACATGAAAATAAAGTTCAAGTAATTTTATTTTCTTAATTTTCTGCGTAGTCTTCTAGTATAAGACCACTTGGTTATTATTATAAATTTACTTGAATTGATGATGTTAACTTGAGACTTTAGAGTATGTTCAGATAGATAATTTATGTAAATTGTTACGTCAATGGAAATAAGTTTTATATTTTGTCAAAAGAATGTAAATAAGTTTTACATAGAAATTCAATTTTTTAATAAGAAACTTTTTTTTGAAAGAAAATAGAAATTCAATTACATCTCTTCATATAAACCTTTGTATAGGTATTTAAGAAGGAAAAAAAATTATGATATATACGATGATGCTAAATTTATCCAAACATTTTATTTATCGTCTAAATGCCATGGAATATGTCACCTAATATTCTCCCTCAAAAAAAATGTCACCTAATATTCATCAAAGTTCCCTATACTCTCTTTAATAACTAAAATGCTGAAAGAAAGATGCAAGACAATGTTACTTTTATTACATGTATCTATAATCTAAATATGTTTTTAGTCCCTACATTTTACGCTCTTTTGATAAATAGTCCCTACATTTAAGTAAATGTTTTTAAAATCCTCACATTTTACTCCTGTTACCAAATTTAGTCCCTAACGTTAATTTGCAAACGGAATGCTGACCTGGCATCAGGTGGGCCCCAATTATTTTTTGATGTGGCTAAAAAAACAGAGACACGTGGATGTTTATGTGGCATAAATGGAAAATATGTAGTTAATTAATGGAATAAATGGATTAACAACAAAATAGAAATACAAAAATAAAGAAGAATCTAAATGACCGTATAAACAAGACTAAAGAAATAGAAACCCTAAAAGTTTCACAAAGTCCATGAAGAACACTGCTAGTTGCACCATTCACTGATTTCGATTCCGATTTCGAGATTGTTGTTCCCTGAGGTCGAGTTCGATTTCGTAATCACTGTTCAAGTTTGATTTTCGAGTTTGCTTTTTGTTCACTGTGTTGTGGTCCAGGTATGTTCACTTTTATGGTTTCTATTGTTTAATGTTTGTTTGTTTCTTTCGATGTTGATGGTTTAGTTATTGTTGTTTACTTCTATCCTAATAAAGTATTGGGTTGATTTTTGTCCTTTGTTTTCAAGTTGGTTGTTGTTTTTCGATTTGTATGTTTGTGGGAAAAGGGTTTTTTTTGTTCTTTCTTGTTGTATTGAATACGTGTGTGGGGTAAGAGTAATGTCTGAGCTTTATGTCTTATGGTTGGGTATCAAAAGATGCCTTCAATTGTGTTTCCATTTTTTCCCTAAAATCAATTGTGTGTGAACTTACCATTTTGCCCTTTGTTTTGGTAGGTATGGCTTTTACAGCTGTATTTTTTGTGAAGGCCTTTTTTGTAAGTGAAAATGGAATGAAGTATGAGGGTGGTGTTACTCATGTAATAGAGGGTCTGGATGATGATAAGTGGTCTTTTTTTGAAATTGAGGGAATTGTGAAGGAGTTAGACAAAGATCCTGGAAGCTTTAGAATGTGGTGGAAGCCTACAACAATTTCATTGGATGCTGGATTGATCAAGATTGGTGATGATGAAGATGCTAACATCATTTCTAAGTATGTTGTTGAACACAATGCTAGAGTTGAGATATATGTGGAGTATAGAACTGAATTTAATGCTAATGCAAATTATCCTGTTTGTTTGGACCATGAAAAGCCTGTGATAGATAAAAAAAGGCAAGGGTGTGGCAATTCCAACATATGAATTTGGTTCTGATGGTGATTATGAAGCTGGTTGTGATTCTGATGATAGTGAGTATTCAAGATTGGATGTCCACTTTGAAGATAGTGAAGAGGAGAGGGACTTGGGGTTGGATGATGGATTTGAAGAAGAGCTAGTTGAATTTGCTGGTGAAGGAACTTCTAGAGCTAGAAAGCTGAATGTGGATACTAGTAATGGTGTTGACGATGGTAATGCTTATGAAGATAATAATTCTGATGAAAATGATTATGTGTCAGAAGAGCTTGATAATGCATCTGATTCTGGGGGTGATGGATGTGTTGAGGTTAGGTCAAGATATCCTAAGTTTAGAATTGAAGATCTTACTAAAACATTCAAGTTCACTGTGGGTATGGAGTTCTCTTCACTGAAGCAATTCAAAAATGCAATTCTTGAACACAATGTTTTGAATGGGAAGGAGGTAAAATTTAAGAAAAATGATGCAAATAGGGTTAGGGTCAGATGCACGTCTGAAGACATTTGTAACTATACTGTGTTTGTTAGTAGGGTGGGTAGGAGTCACACTTTTAGGGTTAAGACTCTTTCACAAAAACATACATGTGGGAGAGTTTTTGATAACAAGAATGCTAAATCTGATTGGGTAGCTAAGGTTATATTTGAAAGGATGAAAAGCTCTAATGGGCTTCAAATTAATGATGTTGTTACTGAAGTCAGGACTAAGTATTTTACTGGCATAACATTTTCAACTGCATTTAAAGCGAGACAAATTGCAAGGAAGCTTGTGGAGGGTGATAGTGTCAAACAATATTCATTATTGTGGTCATACAGTGAGGAACTACGAAGAGCATGTCCTGGAAACAGATGCAAGTTGCATATTGAGAGGTATGCCCCTACATTGGAGCCTAGGTTTGGAAGGTTTTATTATTGCTTAGATGGTTGCAAGAGGGCTCTGAAAGTTGCTTCTAGGCCATTCATTGGTGTTGATGGTTGTCATCTTAAGAGTAAATACGGTGGTCAACTACTAATTGCAGTGGGAAGAGAACCTAATGATCAATACCTTCCCATTGCTTTTGCAGTTGTTGAGACTGAAAGTAAGGAAACATGGACATGGTTTTTAACTTTACTACTTGAAGATATTGGTGACAAAAGATGGACATTCATAAGTGACCAACAGAAGGTAATTGTGAATTTTATTTTAAAACTTTATGTGCCTTTAATTTGATGATGAATCTGATTTGTGTGCCTGAAGATATTTAATCTGTTTAATATGATTTGTAGGGCTTAATGCAAACTTTTGATGAGATGCTTGGTGGTCTAGAGCATATATTTTGTCTTAGACATCTATATGCAAATTTCAAAAAAAAGTTTGGTGGTGGGACACTTATAAGAGACCTCATGATGGCTGCAGCAAAGGCTACATATGTTGAGGCTTGGGAAGAGAAAATGCAAGAAATCAAGAAGCTTAGTGAACCTGCATATAAGTGGTTGATGGCTGTCCCTAAAAAAGGTTGGTGCAAACATGCTTTTTCATTTCACACCAAGTGTGATGTTTTTATGAATAACTCTAGTGAGAGTTTTAATGCAACAATTTTATTGCAAAGGGACAAACCAATTATAACCATGTTTGAATGGATTAGGACTAGGGTTGGGAATAGGCCAGGCCGGCCTACAGGGGCCTACGGCCTGGCCTGTTTAAGCCTGGCCTGGCCTGACCTGTTTATGAAAGAGGTCAGGCTTAGGCTTTTGAAAAAGTCTATTTAAGTAAATAGGTCAGGCTTAGGCTATCAAAAAAAGCCTATGAAGCCTGATAGGCCGGCCTATTTATGCATATTATAAAAATTTAATTTTTATTTATCTTAAAATTTAATTTATATTAAAATAAAAATCAAGAAAAAAACTCAAATAATAGACTTTTTAAATAGGCTTTGAAGCCTTGTATTGAAATAGGTTTTTAAGGCCTTATAGCAATAGGCAGGCCTTACGATGAAATAGGCTTTAAGGCCAATTTGGCCTATTTAAAAGTAGACAAAATTGAATTTTTAATAAATTAATATGAAGTAGGCTTGTAAATAGGCTTGCAGGCCAGGCCAGACTTTTAAATAGGCCAGGCCAGGCCAAAAAAATAGGCCTATGAAAGGCCATAGGCCAGGCTCAGGCTTGAAAAAAAATTCATAGGCCAGGCTCAGGCCTATCAAAGCCTGGCCTGGCCTGGCCTATTCCCATCCCTAATTAGGACATACTTAATGGGTAGGTTTGCTAAGCTTAAGGAAAAGTCTGAAAAGTATAGAGGGGTTATAATGCCTAAACCTAGGAAGAGACTTGATTGGGAAATTGAAAAGAGTGGAAACTGGTTTGCTACTTGGGCAGGGGGGTTGAAATTTGAAGTTACACATTTACACTTTCTTGATAAGTTTGTGGTTGACTTAGACAAAAGAACTTGTTCATGTAACTTTTGGGAGTTGGTGGGAATTCCTTGTAGGCATGCAGTTGCAGCCATTAATATGAAGGGTGATGATCCTACTACTTATGTGCATGATTATTATACCAAAGTTTATTATCAAGATTGCTATGATCAAGTCATTTCACCCATTAATGGTCAAAATAAGTGGCCTAAGACAAACTTTCCAGAGATTCTACCACCTCAATTCAAGCGTGGCCCTGGTAGGCCCAAGAAGTTAAGGAGGAGAGAACCTGATGAAGAAAGGATGGAAAATGGTAAGTGGTCAAGAGAACATACTACAACTAGGTGTAAGAGATGCTTGATAGTTGGTCATAACAAAAGAACATGTAAGGCACCTGTGGCTGCACCTATTGTGGATGATCCTACAGTCAGTATAAATGAGGTTCAGCCTACTCAAACAAGTCAGGCAACTGTTGCTGCACCTACTGCTGTTGCATCTACTGAGTTAAGCCAGGCCATTGTTGCTGCCCCTACCCAGTTAAGCCAGGCCACTGTTGCTGCACCCAAGAAAAGAGTATGAATATTTATCTTAGAATATTTTTCTATTATGTTTTAATCATGTTGCATTATAATTCTTACTTATTGTATGTTTGAATATTAGGGGAGGCCATGTAAAAATCCATCCAATGTTGTTGAGAGTAGTTTTGCTAGGGGAAAGAAAGTAGTTGATGAGGCTAGTGATGTTGCGAAAAGGATAAAACAATCTGCACCAAAGAAAAGAAAAGTTGCTGCTACTAAATATGTGACAGTGATGTCTGAGGCTGGTGATGCACCTCAACCTGATGTTGTAAGTGTTATTTAATCCACTAATTGAATACTGCACTTTATTAGTTTCAGTTATGTGAATAAAGACATATAATTGATACTGAAAATACTAAAGTCTACTCTCAATGAGGCTGAAGCCATGATGCAAGGATTGAAAGCTTTACCACCAAATGTTTTTGAAGAGTTGGTGACTGGGCACGTGAAATGGCATCAGGAAGTTGGAAAAAAGAAATCAAATCCAGGAGAAGAGGAAGGAAATTAAAGCATGGAATTATAACTTATATTAGTAGTACTTTTTTGATGCTTGACGCCTATTTATGTTGAACTAAGTGTGTGTAATCAAGCATTTGACATGTAATGCTTCATCTTTTTTTGTTAAATATGTGATGAAGCTTAACTTAGGTCAAACCACTATAACTTCTGGCCTTTTTTATTTTGTTTTTGGTTGGTTAATCATTTCCAACATAGACAATTGGAGTACCAATTGCAGGTTCACTATGATGTACAATTGGAATGCCAATTGCATTTTATGCAATACTAATGGACGTGTTTATTTTGCTAATGATTATGATGGTTCTGCAGTCTTGTGTATATGTATGTCCTAATTACATTGTGCATTTATTGATAGAGTATAACCTACATTGCAGCCTAGCACCATTTTGAATAGTGAATTATTTAATTCAAAACACATTCAGTTAGGAGAAAAAGAATGCCAATTTCATATTTCAATGTGTTTTACTTTTCTTATTTTGAATGGAAAGATATATAGTCTGAAGCATGTCTCTATTTTCAATTGAAGCAAACAATGTCTCTATTTTCAATTGAAGCAAAGATATATAGTTTGAATAGTCTGAAGCAAATTCATTCATTACATTCAACAATTGTACATAAACATTAACTCAGTACAACAACCCAACACTACACAAACATTAACTCAATACAACAACCCTATCACTACCCAACTCATCTAATGCCATTTTCTTACAACCTAAACAAACAACTTTGCTACAAAACACAGGTTGATAAACACGGACACAAATAGCAGAAAATTCTTAAATTTCCCTTTCATCTTCTCAGCACTTAACTTCTTTGAAAGCTTTGCATTTTTTTTCATAGTTTCTTCCATTAACTCTACAGCAACTGCAGCAACACTTGAATCATTTTGAACTACTTCATTTGATGTAACTTCCTCATTTTCCTCTATTTCATCATCAACCCATATGAACATATTGCAGGTCACACTTTTCATCTAAGAAACAAAACAAATTCTACTTACAGACAAAATCAAAATGAAATTAAAACACAAAACATAAACAACTTGCAATCATACCATCCAATAACGACATCTCCAGAAAGGCCTCCCGACATGAGGAGGCTTAGTAGAATGCAGCAAAATGGTTGGAACACCACACTTACATTTTCGGCCTCTATAGGTCAGGTTTGGAGAGAAGAACTTGATGAACTCTGACCGTTTTTCAGTAAGCTTCCAGCCATGGTGGAGGGGGAGTTCGAAAATGAGGAAGGGAAGAGACTTCGATACAGATGGTGAAGGGGATAGATCGAAATTGAAAAGGAAGGAAGATGAAGCAATTTGGGAAGGTGAATTTTGGGAGGAAGAAGAAATTTGGGAAAGGAGGATTTTTGGATCGTTAAACATGAATGGAGGAAGAAGAACATGGAATGGCATGATTTTAGGGTTTGGGATCCAAACTGAAATGGGTTGGATCCATGGGCCGGGTCTTATTTTACCCATTTCGTTTGGCCCAATCCAATTAAAGGTAAAAAAAACGCCAGATAAGCAGTCTGTTAGGTGACTGGACAATAAATTAATGTCAGGGACTAAATTTGGTAACGGGAGTAAAATGTGAGGATTTTAAAAACATTTACTTAAATGTAGGGACTATTTATCAAAAGAGCGTAAAATGTAGGGACTAAAAACATATTTAACCCTTGAATTATATCCACTTTCTAAGTTTTGATCATTCAAAATTTCTTCCAACATCATATACACTTTATGCATCACTTTATTCGTGCATCAATCTTTATTAAGTATTGTTTTATCAATCAAACACATACCCTGGGTTGTAGATACCAATAAAACAATCATATAAACCTAGCTATAAGTGTAAAAGCTTCCTCATTAGAGAACATGAAAATAAAGTTCAAGTAATTTTATTTTCTTAATTTTCTGCGTAGTCTTCTAGTATAAGACCACTTGGTTATTATTATAAATTTACTTGAATTGATGATGTTAACTTGAGACTTTAGAGTATGTTCAGATAGATAATTTATGTAAATTGTTACGTCAATGGAAATAAGTTTTATATTTTGTCAAAAGAATGTAAATAAGTTTTACATAGAAATTCAATTTTTTAATAAGAAACTTTTTTTTGAAAGAAAATAGAAATTCAATTACATCTCTTCATATAAACCTTTGTATAGGTATTTAAGAAGGAAAAAAATTATGATATATACGATGATGCTAAATTTATCCAAACATTTTATTTATCGTCTAAATGCCATGGAATATGTCACCTAATATTCTCCCTCAAAAAAAATGTCACCTAATATTCATCAAAGTTTCCTATACTCTCTTTAATAACTAAAATGCTGAAAGAAAGATGCAAGGCAGTGTTACTTTTATTACATGTATCTATAATCTATTGGTGCTCTTAATTAGTTTTTGTGCTTGAGAAGACAAATATCCACCGTGATAATTGATCAAAAACCTTGCTAAAAAAAAAAATTGATCAAAAACCCAATCCAACATTTGGTAATTCAAATGGAACGCTGGCCCCTCATTGCATTATCTCATGCCTACCCATGTGTGTGAAGGAGATTCCTTTTGCCAAAACATTCATTCATTTCGTTTTAAGCATCTAGTCCATTGAAACTTATACATTATATTATTAATCTCACAATTACATCTTATATCATAAATTATAAATTATGACATGAATCTTTGATATGCGCTATGGCGCATGTTAGAACTCTCTATCTAATGTATACGATTTTTACGTTAGGCTTTTCAAGAAGAAAAAAAAAAACTGAACTACTATAAACGAATAAACAAAACATTATTAATCATCAAAATATATCAGTTATAATCAATGACTATTATCTTAATTGATAAAAAATTTGACTTATCTACAAAGTTGTGAGTTCAAATTCACTATCAATTGAAATAATGACCTCCTTTCAAATTCCATTTAACCTAAACTTTTTCTAATTTTTTTTTGTAATAGTAGTACGTACTTTAAAAAGATTCCTTGATACTTTTCTTTTTATCAAGATTCCTTAATTTAATTAATAGTTTTAAAATGTTGTGAGGAATATATAAATAAAAAAAAGTTTTTGCTAAAGAATTTAGTACAGTAGTAGTAAACTTTCCTTCTCGCACACACAAACACGGAAGAAGCGGTAATCGGATCGAATTCAGGTATTGTTTTTTTCATCACTCACCTCCATATTCTTCTTCTTCTTCCATTGTAACATTTCTTCTTCTATCATCATTATTAAAGGTACTAATCAACCATTTTCCAAATTCTCCTTCTTCAATTCCCTTTCATCTTGTTTTGTGCAATTTGTTTTTTATCTATCATTCTTCATTCAATTTGTATTAAATTGAACTCATTCACACAACCTAACACAATTACAATCACAACAACACAGTTATTTTTGTTTATTTTCCATTTTAATTCATTTGTTCAGGAGAATTTATAGAATCATGCTCATATTTTTTATTTTTTGTGTATTGTTGAATTTCTAATCACAGGATCAAGTTAGGGATTGAACATCATGGATAGACTCAAATCTTCCGCGAGGCTCATGATTGTTTCCGATCTCGATCACACAATGGTGTGTTTTTATAGTTTTCATCTTTTTATTATGTTTTTCTCGTTGTTATTGTTGTTGTTAGCTGTAAAGCACTGACCGTAGTCACAAAATTTGCAATTCACGTTGGTACGCGGCAAGCACAAAACAATTTGCGGTTCACAATATGCTATGAAGCACTAACACTCCTAGGATTAGACGTGTCCCGGTGTCAGACGCGACACTGACTCATATAATTACACTGAATTATGTGATTTTCTCAAATTATTAGCGTCAGTGTCCGTGTCATGTCCAGTGTCCGTGTCCGTAACCGTGTTTCATAGACGGTATGTCAATAGAACTATGTGATTATGGCACTGACACACACACTGACACGGTGACACTGAAATGTGTTGGTTATTAAACACGCATCTAATCTGAAGTGTCAGTGTTATAGAGTTTTTTCGTGAATCTGTGATTTGAGTAGTTGATAAGTTTCTGATTGCAGGTTGATCACCATGACACAGAGAATAGTTCGCTTTTGAGGTTCAATGCCCTTTGGGAAGCCTCATATCGCCACGATTCTTTGCTGGTGTTCTCAACTGGCAGGTCGCCTCTACTCTACAAACAACTGAGGAAAGAAAAGCCTATGATAACTCCAGATATAACCATCATGTCTGTGGGAACTGAAATTACTTATGGAAAATCGATGGTTCCCGATGATGGGTGGGTTCAAGTTTTGAATCAGAAATGGGACAAGGACATTGTCATTGAAGAAGCAAGCAAGTTTCCTGAACTTACACCTCAGGTACTTTGAGTAGGTATTCACTGTGATTTGATTGTTCATTGTTTTCTGTGAACCATGGTTCAGGAACTCGCTGGCGCATTTACTTGAGTTATTTGATTGTTACACTATTAGTTTGACGTGGCAATGGCATCAATTAAGTAGTTTGATTCATATTTTGAATGATCGGTACTGCAGGCAGAAACAGAACAACGGGCACACAAAGTTAGCTTTTATGTAGAGAAAGACAATGCTAAGCAAGTGACAGAGGCTCTTTCGAAGATTTTGGAACAGCGTGGGGTAAGCTGTAATGCATTAATATCCATTTTACTCTGAAACGATTTCGTGCAAATCATGTGTATATATGTTGGATTCTCCGATGTCTTAGTATGCATGTAAAATATTGTATGTAGTTCCATAACATTGCGTTATTTTTTGCCAGTTGGATGTTAAGATAATATACAGTGGAGGAGTGGATTTAGACATATTACCACAAGGTGCTGGCAAAGGCCAAGCTCTTGCCTATTTGCTTAAAAAGTTTGAGACCGAGGGAAAGCTACCTGGTAATACTCTAGTTTGTGGTGACTCCGGAAATGATGCCGAGCTATTCAGCATTCCAGGAGTTTATGGTGTCATGGTTGGTAGTTTAACATATTTACCAACCATATTTTCAGTATTTTTGTTTTTTAACAACATACTTTCATTAGATTATTAGTCTAAAATTGGGATTGTCCTTGTATGCTGCATCTGTTTCTGTTCATTGGGTAGGTAAGCAACGCCCA
This sequence comes from Medicago lupulina, assembly GCA_958299785.1. NCBI lineage: Eukaryota > Viridiplantae > Streptophyta > Magnoliopsida > Fabales > Fabaceae > Medicago > Medicago lupulina. The sequence continues at coordinate 28,467,528 of OY283141.1, read as the reverse complement.
AGAGGAATTGCTGCAGTGGCATGACGAAAATGCAAAAGATAACCCTAAGATTCTGCATGCCTCAGAGCGCTGTGCATCTGGGATTATACAAGCCATAGGTCATTTTAACTTGGGCCCAAACCTGTCCCCAAGAGATGTTTCAGACATTGGACGAGAACAGAGTGTTGAAAATGTGTCTGCAGTTCAAGAAATAGTGAACTTTTCTTTGTTAAGTGAAAAGTGGAGACGTGCAGAAGTCGAGAACTCGGAGCTGTTTATTGCTGCTATAAAGGCATCCACTGTATGATTGATATCCCTTACTTTTACAGATTGCCTATTGTATGTTCTTTATGCATTAACAAACTCCTGCGTATTGAAATGTAGTCCAAAATTCTTTTTACTAAATCATTCCTTTTTGGTGCATTTTATTTTTATTTTCGAGTTTCATGGACTAGCAAGTTGAGTTTACAAACAGGAAATTGAAAAGCAAAATCTGATATTAGTAACTTTTTTTTTATCTATATCTCTCAAAGCACCACATTTGTGCAGTTTTTACATGCCTTGATTAAGCTTTAACAAGTTTTGAGTTTACAAACAGGAAATCGAAAAGCAAGATCTGATATTAGTAACTTTTTTTTTCATCTTTTCATCTATATCTCTCAAAGCACCGCATTTGTGCAGTTTTTACATGCCTTGATTAAACTTTAGATACATAGCTCACTTTGCTTTGGTAACATTTTCTACTTTGATTTGTACAAGTTGTTGATGAATATTATCTTTTTTTGGCAATTGGCATCCACTTCTCTTTTCCAGAATATCTTTCATCAACAGATATTAAGTTTTATCATTAGTTATTTTTTATGAGGAAGTTTTATCAGTAGTATACATGTCTAATTGGATATTCTACATTTTGTTATATATTTGACATTCTTACTAAACTGTTCAACCATTATAACAATTCGGAATAGACATTTCCATGGGTGAACTGCACTAAAGTTTATTAAATAAAATTTGCTTAAAAGCTAAATTTTATGACCTTCCTGCCATAATTATTTGGTGTTTCGTTTTCTCTTTTCTTGATCTGAATGCTTTATTATTCCACAGAATCACTCACATGATCTTTTTTCCTCGAGTCTTTATGCAAGAGTTTACTTATTGAGAAGTGTCTAAACTATTTTGTTTTAATATGCAGGATCCATCTGGTGTGTTTATCCACCCTTCTGGTGCTGACCATTATCTTAAGGAGTATATAAATATTTTGAGAAAGGTGTATGGTAACAAACAGGGGAAGCAGTTTAGGATATGGGTGGACAATGTGTTGGCTACACAGATAAGTTCGGATATATGGCTGGTGAAGTTTGATAAATGGGAGTTACACGGTATGAGTTTGCTCTACTTTTTATTATTTATGTTAATTTCATTCCCACTCTTTTATATCTCTCCAATTAAGCAATTGGATATCTTTCCTCTTGTTATGTTGGAACAGTTTTTACTTTGTATATCTTGACTTTACCCCCTGAACTTGCCAACTTGCAGATGAAGAGCGGCATGGTTGTGTTGTCACTACCATACTAAGAAAGGTATGTGTAATGCATAAGTATTTTTATGGAGTGAATAAGCAAATTGGTCCTCAAAATTGTTAGCGAAGGTCAAAATAGTCTGATTTTTGCGAATTGGCAAAATCATCACTAAAATTAAAAAAGAGTTGCTCTTATCCTCCATTGTTTTCTTAAAAACCACACCCCTCCGGTTTTACCAATCCAAACGGGAAAAAACACTGCATTTCTAATATTGGATAGGTAAATCGGAAAAAAGAACTGGTGTTTTTCCGTCTGGACTGGGAGACTCAGACGGGAATTGTTTTTCAGAACCACTGGGAGTGGGAAAAGAAGCTCTTAATTAAGATATATACATCAAAATAGTCAGTCATTCTCCATTTGGTAAAAATGGGGGACTATTTTGACCGTTACTAATTTTCATTTTCACTATATTTTTACGCGGTCTTTAATTTTTGCTAATAAGAGAAATTTGGGTTTCAGGATTCTGATTGGTTCACCTGGATGCATGTGCACCAGTCATGGTTGGAAAAATCTGGCCAAAATGAGTGGATAATATAGACAGTTCCTAGGGATTATCCAAGTTCTATCTTGTGATCCCTTTTGAAATAAATGTTATGTAATTCATGACAAACTAATCTCTACATTTTAATATTTTGAAGACCTTCCATATTGTCAAGGTGTCCTATAACAAATTTACCTGAAATTTACTGTTAAATTTCTGGTTCAATAGCTTTCTTGATAATCAATTTTTAACATCTCTGCTTGATGATAGATGGTTTTGTTGCATTATTGTTTGTCATGTTTGGTCTTAAATCCCCTGTTCTCCTCATTTATCTTGAGAAGCAATCATCATTTGCATAAGTAATAGAATGAAGGAAAAAAAAAAAAAAACATAATATTTCCGATTGAGTTGGAAACGTTGTGTTTTCATAATTTTGTCAATATCAGAGCTTAAGTGGATCGTAGTAGAATGTTTATCTAATGTAATCTGCTTCTACTTTCTTTTGTGTCTTCACTTAGTACTTTAGATTATGAATTTATGTATGTATACCAGAGCTTAGTACATTAGATTATGCTGTTGGGAGGAACAGTTCATAAAGTATTGATTCAATAATCGTTTATGAAATGAGTTATATTTCTACTCTTAAAAAGAAAAGAGGTTCACTTTTTGCATAAACTATGAAAATGTTTGTTTTTATTTTAAAAAACATAGCTGTGAAATTCGCATACAGTCATCCACTATTAATTAAGTTAAAAATTGATTCTTTACTAACTACGTCTGCAGACAAGAAAAAGAAGTAAGTTAAAAATGACTTGAAGAGTGAGTAATCATAAGTTATATTCACATTTTACAATTGTTCACATAAAATGTCGTATATTTTAAGTTGAGGAAAGTTAGGAACATTTGATTTGCAACACTTAACTATTTTATTGATTGAAATCAATGTAGATCCTACACTTTAAGAATGAATAGATTGAAATCATAACGTTTTTATTTGCCATTTTAATTTCTCCAAATAAAAAGATTAGAATACATGAGGTTATTCAAAAATAGTCTGAAATTTCAAAATAAAACATTAATTCATCGGTATTAAACTACTTTGAGTTACTGTAAAAACTGAGTTTTAAAAAAGGAAAATGATAACAACCTCCCTTCAGTTCTCTCTTAATGCACCTAACCTTGGTGGGGTTTAGCATGAGAAAGGAGAGTTGTTTTCCATCATGGGAAATTTTTTTTTGACCATTAGATTAAATGAGAAACACACTCTTATTATATTCTCTCAACACTAGATTATTTTATAAACTATCTTCCATCTTCTTTCTTTCATGTCTCCACTCACCCACCACCATCACCACCACCACCACCACCAAAACACATTGTCATCTTCAACCTTACTATCTTCCACCTTACTACTGGTTTCGAACACAGTTACACAAAATTCACCCATCTTCAGTGTTTGCCTTTTTTTTGTTGTTGTTGTTGTTGTGATTTTAAGTTCATGATTCATAGTGTCTTTGGAAGCTGTCTTTCCAGTCTTCTAGACCCATTAATTGTCGTAATTACTCATTATTATGCAGTAAACAAGACCTGTCGTATATACTGATGTTTTAGACAGATTTGGAGTTCAATTTCATTCTACCAAATTGCTTTCAAAAGGAAAAAACATAATTATTTATATGAGTTCTCTAATTGGAACAACAAGTAGGATCTGAAGTAGTAAAGTTTACAATTTTGATAAGCTTTTAAGTAGCTTCTGTATCAAATTTTGAAGTAAAAAAAATTAAATATTTCCCATTATACGGCTGAGAAAGGAGAAGAGGTTGGAGATTTAATTATTGTTATTGATTTATCCCTCTTTTGCAATTCAAGAAGAATTGAAGAATGTTGATGAGAGCTTAGACAAAAAGTGTTATGTTGGTGGTGGAGGTGGTGGGTGAGTGACCATGGAGGAGAGAGAGTTATGGTAGAAGATAATGTGGAAAATCTAGTGTTTAGAGAGTATGATTAAAATGTGTTCCTCATTTGATTAATGGTCAAAAAAAAAATTCCTATGCTAAACCCCACCCCTAACCTTCCCTCTAGTGAGTCTAAAAAATAATGCTCTCTTGGTATAAAAAAAAATAAAATATCACAATGTATCCTAAGTTGGTAAATTATAAGGGATTATTTGTGGTCTTTTTTTACAGTTTCTCTGCAATTTTTTGTTATAACGAGTCATTACTCTAAAATTTCTGTACTCTTTGAACTTGGCTATCTATGATTTCTTTTTATTTATAAAACTTGGTTATATATTGATTCAATAAACAAATGGCATTCATCTTTCAATGGAGAATAAAAAGTATTAAAAGGATGAAATGCACGATGTCACTTAACAAAAAGGAAGTACCAAATAAGAATAACGAAAAATATCAAAAACAAATAATTAAAAAAGGGCCCAACCGGGTTCGAACCGGTGACCTCTTGATCTGCAGTCAAATGCTCTACCACTGAGCTATGGACCCTTGGTGCTAACAGTCTCCGTCTGTTTATAGATATTAAAAACAAAAGAACACAAACCTACACTTTATTTTTTGAAGGACAATTCTACACTTTTAAAACTCAACTGTGATAACTTAAACTTATGAGTGGAGCAACATTATTTCCCTTAACATCAATCAATCAATTGACAATTACATTCGCAGGAACTTGTATCTCAATATCATATAATTTAGAGAAATTCTAACAACATGCATTTTTCAACGCATTCTCTTTTATTAGTTAAAATTCACATAGGTTCTACCAAATTTATATAGAACCCACATAATTTAGTAAGACCCATATAAATTTTAACCAATCAAAAAGAGTGTGTTGATAAATGTGTGTTGCTTGCTAGCATTCCTCTATAACTATTTATGATTTATTACATTTTGGATCTTCTATGGACACTTCTATCAATCAAGTTAATTTTAAGTTAAATCCAACGTCTAAGATGAACTAATATTTTAAGTGATCAATCAAAAATCTCATTAATTTTTTAATGGAAAAATCTCGTTAATTATTTTTTATCTTAAATTATTTGATCATTTCATAAAAGAAAAAATAGCCATTAATTTTTGAATGTCTACCAAAAATTATTATTTTCTTTACTTTCACATCAACTAATTTATTTTCTTTCTATCGAACTTTTTTCTTTACACACAAAAACATTTTTTTTAGAAGACACAAAAACATAATATGATTTATCGTAATTTATCAAAAATGGATATATATATTGTCTGTGATACACATTTTCTCACATGATGCGTGTACACTGTACCAAGTTGACACATATATTTCCTTCAAAAAAAAGTTGACACATATATTAGAATCGTTATTGTAACACACAATCTTATGAAATCCATCTTATCCAAACACATCATATTTAAAGGACCAAGTCCTCAATTTCGTCTCCATCTTTTATTTTTGTGTCACTTTAACAATTGGCAATAGTAGCTAGCTACAGAAACAAATCGAATCCATATAATTTAATGGGTATTCGAGTCATGTATGGGTTGTTGTTCCTATGTATGTTCTGTACATGCATCATCTTCCTTGATCTTATGCTTTCTCCTCTCTTATTCTTCACATCTTGAACAATGTTTCTTTGCTTCATGTCCTCAATGGTCATGGCCTCATATGTTATGTACACTTTTCTTTTGTAATACAACGTGCAAAATTTAATCATTCTGGAAGTGTGGAATTGTGGATTGATGTTTTATTTTATTATGATTATCATATCCGTTTCATTGCTTATTTTCATTTTTGATGAAAATAATGTTTAATTTCAAGTATGCTTAATTATTTTTTTTGAAGAAGAGTTTATTGCTTAATTATTAATGCTCTATTACATTGCTTAATTAATTTTTTCTATAGTTATTTCTTTTTTGGCAATAAACAAAATTTGGGGAGTCCAAGATAGATAAGACTACGAAGGATTATAATTTACTTTCTCTAATATAACTATTTTTTTTGAATCAACTAAATTTATTCTCGTCGAGATATACTTAAGCCGTACCTCTCGCGGATAAAAAAGAAAAGGACATAGAAGTTCGTTCCGTACATAAGGAGGAATTAACAAAGAAACAAAACAAAAACAGCAGGAACCAAAAACTCTAAGTCAAAACATCCCACCTACCAACTAGTCTAGAAGCTAAAATATAAACAGGGAAGAATTATAGCAGGAATCGAAAATTCCTAACCATAAGTATCATACCCAACCAAGCATATAATTGCTTCTAACACTAACTCCCTCACTACTAAGCATATCCACTGACAGTACAAAATCCAGCAAAAGAATAAACCAAAGCCAGCTAGAAGATACATGCACCAACACCCAGTGACAGAGATGCAGCTCCAAGTGCCAATCCACCACGCCTCCAAAACTAACACTAACAACTACCTTAAAAGGCATTCTTGCGGATTCCAATTCCATTCATAATGTAAACAAGTTTTCATATTGAGTCTATTCATACTCCAACGCCACGACAACACAATAATATCCACCATCAAATCATCAACATGTCTCGTTTCATTCCGGAAAATTCTATGATTCCTGGTTTGCCAAATAACCCAAATAGTTGCATGCCAAATGATCCATAATCCCTTGCGAATTTTCTTCTTCCTCCCTTCATTACTCCAACACTCCCAATGCAGAAAAAGATTCGTTGGAGTAATAAAGGAAAAATCAAGCCACCTCATGACATTCGCCCAAACACTAGCCGCAAAATCACAATGCAAAAAGAGATGATTCACCGACTCTTCCGCTCTACCACACAAAACACACAAAGTAGACACATCCGGAGGGAGACAATTACGTCTCGAAAGATTTCTTTTCGTTGAAATTCTATCTAGAAGAAGTTTCCAAGAAAACGCCACTACTTTCAAGGGAGCTTTACTCTTCCAAATATACTCAAAAACCCTCCTCTCTCTCCCACTCCACCCAATCTCACCCAACCACATCTTTTCTAACTTCAAGTAACAAGACTTAACCGAAAAGACCCCATCTCCCTCCAATTTCCAACTCCATCTATCATCTTGGTTAGCCCACCTATGCCCCTCCAAATCCTCCATCAAACTAATTAGAAGTTCCTCCTCCCACACAAAAAGAGGCCTCCGCCATACTAAATCCCAAACATCCATACCGCCATCAACCCCCCTAACCTCCTCCACTGTAGCCTCTTTAGAGTTAGAAATCCCATAAAGTCTCGGATACTTCACACAAAAAGGAGTGTCCCCTCTCCAAGGATCCTTCCAAAAATTAGTCGCATTCCCCGTTCCCACCTTCTTGAAAATTTCCGAATTAAACCAAAAATCTCCTCCCATTCCCTCCAAATGAACTATATCTTTCCACCATCTAGAGATAGACCACGACCAAGTCCCAACTTGATCACCCACAAGATTACACACCCGGGGACCATACTTTTCAATAAGCACCTCTTTCCACAAACCCTCTCCACTTTGTAACAATCTCCATCTCCATTTTGCCAATAAACTCAAATTCACCAATCTTATATCTCTCACCCCCAAACCTCCATATTTCCTAGGTTGACACACCACCCTCCATTTCACCCAACAAAGCTTCCTTCCCTCCCTTCCCCCTCCCCACAAAAAATTCCTTTGAATCTTAACCAACTTTCTCAACACAACCGCCGGCATTTTTAAGTAAGAAAGATAAAAAATTGGAATAGCATTAATTACCGAATTGAGAAGAACTATGCGCCCTCCAAGACTCATATACTTATGTCCCCAAGCATTAAGTCTCCGAGTTAATTGTTCCAAAAGAGGCTCCCATGTAGCAAGCTTCAACGGATTCGCTCCAACCGGCAACCCCAAATACTTAAATGGCACCTCTCCCTCACTACAATTCAAAAAGTTACAAGCCATAGCCATAAAATCCGAATCCACATTTACCCCCATCAAGCAACTCTTGTAATAATTGACCTTAAGCCCCGAAGCCATCTCAAACCCTCTCAACACCGCCTTAAGTGTCCAAAGATTATCGACCGTTGCTTCACCAATACAAAGGGTATCATCGGCATATTGGAGATGCGAAATCCCAATACCATCAATCTTTATCTTAAAACCTTGAAACAAATTACGAGACACCGCATTCCTCATCACTCCACCAAATCCCTCCGCCACCAAAAGAAACAAAAATGGGGCAATGGGATCTCCTTGTTTCAATCCCCGTTGAATATTTATCTCCTCCGTAGGACTACCATTAACTAGAATGGACATACTCCCCCCAAAAACACAAGCCTTCATCCAAGCCACCCATTTATTACACATCCCCACTCTAATCATCATATATTCAAGAAAGCCCCAATCCACCGAGTCATAAGCTTTCTCAAAATCTACCTTCAAAATCAAACATTGGACTTTAGCTTTCCTAGCAAAATCCACAATTTCATTAATCACCACCACCCCATCCACCAAATTTCTACCCTTGAGAAAAGCCGATTGAGAAGAGGAGATTATCGAATTCATAGTACCGGCAAGTCTTCTAGCCAAAACCTTTGCTAGAATTTTATATAGCGAACCTAGGAGTGCTATAGGCCGAAAATCCTTCAATTCTTGAGGAGAAGAGACCTTAGGAATTAACGCCACAAAATAGGAAAGAAGGCTTTTAGGGACCACCTCATTCGCATGAAATTGATCAAACATTATCCTCACCTCATCCTTCAACAAATACCAAAACTCCTTAATGAACGCAAAATTAAAACCATCCGGACCCGGACTTTTATTACCATCACTTTCCTTCACCGCCGTTTCTATTTCCAACATCGTAAACGGGGCCACCAAAAAATTATTATCAACATCGGACAAGGTAACAAAATTGACCCCATCCAACCGCGGCCGCTCTCTAATATAACTATTACTAGTAGAATTAGTCTATGTCGCAATGATCCACAATACTTTTTAAAATATAGACTATGTAATTTTTGCAAATTCACGTTTGATCACACATCAAAAAAGAAAATCATGTTTGATCAACGTGATTTGAGTACACACATCGTAATATCAAACATACACACTTAATTAGGAGTAGGTATCACGTTACAAAGACATTAAAATTATATAACATGAAATAAAAGTTCGCATCTCATTTACCAGCCTATGCTCATATGCTCCTAAAATCTCAAAATTCCAACTCATAAATTACCACCTTCTAGTATGCTTGACAACATGTCGCCCCAAATAATGTCTAACAAAGAATAAAAAAGATCCATGTACCTTTTTTTTAAGGTAAAACTCCATGTATTTGAAATGCTTGATGTTTTCTAATATGGATTTCTCTTATGGTTTCTAATATCCTTTCTAATAATGAGAATGAAAGCCTGATTGGTGGATCGTTGGTTGCGAAGACTTTGTTGATTGCTTGAGTTCGAGTGGGAGATAACGATGTGTCGCTCTTATCGAAAGACCAATCAGTGCGTTGATGTCTTGACATACTTTATATGCTTGAATGTCGATATTGTTTATTACGAGATTTGTTCGGTTCAATTATCTCTTTCGGTTAATGCTGATGTTAGGGGATTTACTTTCATGTTTAGTTCCTTTGTAGTATGTCTTCTTTTCGGGGCTTCTTCCCTCTATGTAATAAAAAACACGCTTGTAGGCATCATATTTCTCTATTCATGACATTGAAGAGAGGCAGGGACGGGGGTATGATTCAAGGGTACTGTTTTAATCTGAAGTATGCATCTTTGGCCAAACTACGTAAAAAAGATCGATTGTGTTTATTGTCTTTTTTTTATTCTTTTCGTTTCTTTAATCCTCTATTATCGGTTGTTCTTCTATCAACTTTCAATTATGCACTCAATACTGGATTTTTGGTGAATATTAATGTTAATGAATTAGAAATTACAACATACTATATAAAAAAATTTCTTTGTCAAGTGTGAACTAGAGGTCTCGGTTTTTAAAAAGTGAAGGTTGAACATCATATATGAGATGACCCATACACCCAAAGTTTTAAGGTTTTAAATTAAAATGTGATATCAAATTCTCTGTGTGGTTGCTCTTGACCTAAGGTTTTAATGTTATGATTGAAGTGAGTAAAATAGTCACAACCGGGGGGGGGGGGGGGGGGGGGGGGGTGGGGGGTGGGGGTGAATTGTGACCCTTTAAAAATAAACCTGTAACTTAAAATTAATTCTCAAGTTGTTTACTTGGAATAGTTAAGTTAGTAGTATGACTTCAGAACGTTCTGATGTCTGGGTGTAAAAACAGTTTAATAAAGTAAATGTGTTTGTGTGTGTTGTGTTTGCAGTAAGTAAAGAGTATAGGAAAGAGAAGAAGAAGACATAAATTTATAGTGTTTCACTCAATGTGGGTTAGTCTACTCCTCACAATCTTGTGAGAGTTTCCACTATGATGTTTGAGATAACGTCTCAAATCCTGCACCTTACAATCTGTGTTCACCTGAACACTTACAACTTTTTATTCTCTTAGCCTCAGCAGGCTTGCACCTTCTTGTTAAGTTACCCACTTAGACTTTTACACCTTTTGCTCAAACTAACACTTTAGTACCTCTAAAGCTAGATGAGACTTTCTTTTCTTCTTGCTAAGTTACCCACTTAGACTTTTACACCTTCTGCTCAAACTAACACTTTAGTACCCCTAAAGTTATATGAGACTTTACAAGATGTTTGAAGATTGAGTGTTTGCAGAAACACACAAAAGAAGAATGAAGGAAAAAGTTATCTTTAAAGAGATAACAGGAAGAATTGATTTACACTACAAAGAGACATTTTGAGATCTCAGTGATGATCGATTTAGAGAAGAATGGAAGGAGAACTTATCTTTAACAAGATAAGAAAGAATTGGTTTACACTACAAGAGACAATTTGAAATCTCAGTGATGACCAATTCGAATGCTAAAGCTTCAAACATATTTCAAATGTTTTTAAGAATGCTTTGCAATGTTGCAAGTAATGTTGAACCTTTGATCTCTATTTATAGAGTTTTTGGGCTCATATAGCCGTTGTAAGGTGTCCAATGGTGTTATGCCACGTGTCTTGGGCCCCACAAGCTTTTATTTGAAATTCTGGGTGAACATTTTGACCATCATAATGTTGTTGTGTTTTTCATCAGAATGTTGATGTTCATCAGGATCTTCATCTGGGTTCATCATTGATGAATGTATTGATGAGTTTCTGGGCTTGTTCAATGCGTGACATATGATTTTCTGGGTTATATCCTCAAAAAGTAACTTTTCCATATGCATCAAAAAGTTGCTGGATAAAGTAGGATAAAGTTAACTAAATCTGCCTTGAACATTGTGCAGGAGAGAGATAGTGGATCTGCAATCTTCAGACCCATGTTTTTATGAGATATTGTAGAGATGTTATACAGTACCAAATCTCAGACACAACTATCACTGGTTGGTTGGGACAAGATCTCCTTTTTGCTTTGCTTTTTATCTTTTCACCAACTACACTGTCATTGTAACACCCTGTTTTCCAACCATACAAATTTCTCAAAATAATAATCAGAGTTTCACAACTTAAACGGAATGCTACATTTCTTAAAAATCACAATGGAATAAATAATAATTTATCCTTCAAAATATTTCAATAAAATCTTAAATCACTTCGCAGCGAAATTTATTTCAAAAATCTTAAAAACAACTTTGGCACAAAGGCCTCTACGTAAAATCTCATCAAATTCTTTAATATCATGTTCATAAAATCTCATAGTTAAATACGTAAAGAATAGAAAACATAAGCAAAGTTCCCCATCCCGTTACGTATCAGAGCACCTAGACACGTGAGGAATCCACTCACATCAACAGCTAGTCCTGGAAATCTGCACTTGCCCACAAGGCGGCAATTCCAACAGAAGGGGTGAGATTTCACAAACATTAAACTTAAGCATATAATTCATCAATTTACAACTAACAACTTAAAACATCAATTAATCACATAATCTTCAACAAGTACAATCATAAAGCAACTCATCATAGTTCATCATATTCATCAACAGATATAATCTCAAACAACTCATCATAATCATGTATAGAAACATCATCAAAATTCATCATATAGAAAACATCATCGCATCATCAAGTTCATCATGTTAAACAACGAATGCATTAATAATTATTTAATCACGACTCTTCTTCAACAACTCAACATCTTAGACAACTTAGACAACTCGACACGACTATGCAACTTCTTAACATCTTGACATCTTAACATCTTATATGCATGTGGTACCATCCAGGGCATAAGCCCCCATCGCTAAAGGTCAAATAGGACCTGTCAGGCATCAAGCCCCCATCGCTAAGGTCGTAAAAGGACCTGTCAGGCATCAAGCCCCCATCGCTGACTATGCTATGCAACAACACGACTCAATACAACGACACGACTCAATGCAACGACACGACTCAAATACAACGACACGACTCAATGCAACGACACGACTCAAATACAACGACACCATCTCAATACCACAACAACAACTTCATAATTCAATATTAAATCAACCATAAAAGATTCATTAATCATAAACAACTTCATCATATAACTCATGCACAATCAATTAAAAAAAGAATTGCATATCAAATTACAAGTACTGAAATGATAATTCAATTACCAGCGAATCACATATTCATATCAAAACTCAAATCATAATCAAAACAATTCAAAACAGCACAAGTAAACAACTTAGAAAATCTGGAACAGCCTAATCTCATGGTTCTAACCTTAAAACTAATTCCGATTATCATCTTATGAATTATCTAAGGTATGTGCATCAATTTTGCATCACTTAAACCGTTAAACATCATTAAACCATTAAATTCTCTCATAACCCTAATTCTCAAAAACTCTCAAAACTAATCCCTAACATGTTAGATGTAATTTCAGAGATCATACACTTAATTTTAATGAGAGTTAGTCTCACCCTTACCTTAATTCAGATGAACAAAGCTTACGAAAGAAAACAAAAGTGATGAAAACACCCAAATATACTGCTGCAGTGCGCGACAGTTTTCTCTTAACTCCGACCTTGTTTCGACGATCCGAACGGTGAAAAGGTAGACCCAGGTGTTGTGAACCTTGTGTCCAAAATTCGTCACGATCCAACGGTTAACGAGTGAGAAATCGCTGTTTTACTGAGGCAGATTTCAGAAAAACGGGAATTGCTTTCTCTCTTCTTTTTGGTGGCTCCTTTTCTCACAAAAACTGTTTTTACCTTAAAACTATTCTAACCTAACTTCTCCTATTTATATATCTCTTCTCCTCTATCTTATTTACTCTTATCACCAAAAACTACTCTCTTCCCTAATATCTTAATAATAATAATAATACACCAAATAACAAATATATTTCTATACTAGATAACATATATATATCCACACAAAATAACATATATATTTCTACATAAAATAACAAATATATTTTCAAACCAAATAACAAATATATTTCTTTAACAAATATATCTCTACATAACAAACATATTTCTATAACAAATATATCTCTACATAACAAACCTATTTCTATAACAAATATATTTTTACACCAAATAACACATATTAGCATATTTCATCAAAATATATATTATAAATCAAATAATAATACACTAAAAATACAATGAATTAATAAAATATTAAATATTAAAAGTAGGGCGTTACAGTCATAGTTTGAAGCATGTGCAGAGCTGAACACTCTGACCATCAGAATGTTTCATCTGTTTCACTTAGGATGATTTGTAAGACTTGCATCTGGTGTAATAAATCCTAATAGTGAAAACAAAACTGAAGTGCAGTGATTGCAACATCTAGGATGATATTCTCATTGGAATATTCCTAGTAATTAAAATGTTCATAGTCTTAAATGAACATTGAATATCCTTTTTGACATTAACCTTGTAAATGTCTTTATTGCTTGATTGATCTATGTCAATGTACTTTACTGGACATTTATTCATGTCACGTGTACATTGCATGTTCTTGATAATGTTCTTAAGATTCTGGGCTTGTATAAGAACAACCTTCTGAACTTTGCTTGAACATTCTGATCAACTTTCTGAGCAACATTCTGAACTAATTTTCTGAACTCAGAGTTAGTTCATGAATTCAAATGTCCTTTGATTTGTTGTATCTTGGTATGATTTAAACTTTGTTTGTGTCTTGGTTAATCACTCAAGAACGCACAAATACCAAGAACTATCAAAGTCCATTAATCCCTTAATCACCATAGATGCCTTTAATGATTTATTGATCTAAAGTCAAAATCATTGTCTGCATAAGATGTGTTCATGTCACACATGTTCTTGCATATTCTTGGTGTGGACATTGATTTATAGGTTTGCTCTAATAAACCTTCTGAGCAACCTTCTGAACAACCTTCTGAACTCCTTATGGGTTCATACATATGAACTTCAAAATGTTTCTTCTGGTTTCCTTCCTTTTTGACGGTTGTACTTTGTGCTGAACTTTCTGATGTTCATAAACATACTAATGTTCTTCAACACTTTGAACCTTATGAAGGTTGTTTATTTATTTCCTTCAAAAATTACTTGAAGCATATAAATGAGAAATCTATTTGTTTTGACAAACAAGATGATTTTTTCTTTGAAGTCCAAAAAAATATTTCTTTGCATCTTAGTTCATCATTGCATGCAACCGATGACTTTAAATATTCTTGTTTATCCATGAAATAATCCTTTATTATTTATGAATATATTCATGGTTAATGTTCATGATTATTGTGAACTCCATTCATATGAACATTCTGATATCTGTTCATATGAACATTATGAACTTCTTATCTTTAGAAGCTTTGGAAGTGTGATACTTTGAGTAGGTTCTGAGAATCTTCCTAACTTCTATGCATATTTCTTTTATCATATAACATAAAACTCAATGTGAGTTATGTCACATGACTTCAAGCACATTCTTGTGTAGCTTGTGATGTAAGTTCTTCCATCATGATTCAAGTTCTTCCATCATGACTATTGAGCTATGAATTTTCATGGAGATATAATATTGTTGTTTCAACTGATGATATACTCATTCTTTCATTGTTGAGTAGATATAATGCACTTATCAATGTGGGTGGCTTCTAGCTTATCAACTTATGTGCTTCCTGTTTTTTTAACAAAAACTCAAGTGCAAACATCAGTAGATCAACATTCATAAAACTTATCATTTCTTCCACGAGGTTTGTTATCATTAAAACATTCATCAAAAAGTTTTTTGCTTCAATAATGATTTCTAAAGTTCTTCTCATGATCCAACAATAGTATATATGAGTGCCTATGATTACAAATGGAACATCTTAGATAAGTGGGAAGACTCACATCTTAGTTACAAAATGTGTGTCTAACCACATGGAGGAACAAACCTTTTATGATTCTTTGCCCTTTGTTTTTGTAAGTTTTTTTTATTTTATTTTATTTATCATGTTGCATATTATATTGTACACAATGTTGGTGTCTATATTGGAGTTTGTTTTTGGTTTTATACTTAGTAGTTCAACTTTGTTTGAAAAGTTGGCTTATGAAAATGCTTGATCAAGTTATAAAAGCTCGTTTGATCATCTTGACTGCCCAATTTTACTAACGAATAACTTAAAGCTTGTTTAAAAGTTAGTTACAATTTTACTACCTCAAGACTATCTTCAGCACTAGCTAAATAGTAACCAGATGACATCCGACTTCACCCGTTATATGTACCCCTAATTATTATTGTTAAAAAAACTTCACAATTATATTTTGATTAAATTACCCTTCTCTCCTTTCAAAGATGTTTGAATTACACTCCTTTTTTATCTTATGTTAAAATATACACTCCCTTCCCCTCTTATTCAAAATATATTTGAAAATATTTCACCCATCTCCCCTAAGAGAAGCTTGAATTACATTCCCCTCCCCTCTTATGTTAAAATCTACACTTTAATCCCTCAATATTTTTATTTTATTTTTAATAATCGAGAAAAATAAAATAATTTAACACACTTTAAAAAAATAGTATTGCATGTCTATTTTAATATAATCAAAATTTGAATACATATTTTTCACTTTTTTTTATTCACAATTTCACTGATATATAGTTTTAAACCCTAATATAAAATAGGAAACAACCCAAAATAAAATAAAAATACAATAACGTATGGTTATTTAAAAGTTAATTTTATAGGCTAAAATATAAAATTAATAGAAAAATATTTAAATTCAATTATCATTGATATTTAAATTATAAAGAAATGAATTTATTTTTCTTAAATGGTTGTTCAAAATTACTATATATAATAAAAATATTTATTTAAGTTAAAATAGATTAAAGTGTAGTGCATATTTAATTATTAAGGAGGAGATTGTAATTCAAACATCTTATCAGAGATAAAAGTATAAATTTTTCTTTTTAAAGAAAGAAAGTGTATATTTTAACATACAAAAAAAGAGAAATGTAATGCAAACATCTTTGAAGGGAGAGAAGTGTAATTAACTCTTATATTTTTATATGTAAAAGCTTCACTATTATTAATCGACTCCTAATCATATTAATCAACTCCTAAAAAAATATCCTAATCATGTCCACACAAGCACTTGGCTTTAATTAAAGAAACAAACAATAAACAACAATATCACGAGGTGGAGTCAAATAAAATGTCCAATTGTGCGTTCCCTTCCAATTCCCCTTTCTCTACATTATCTGTGTCTCACTCAATTTGACTATTACACCCGAGTTCTCTCTAGAAACCCAAAATCATATGCTTTTTATTAGCTGCCATTGCGTATGCCTAATACATTTTGTCTTCATTCTATTTTTCTTAATTTCAACCATTTCTAATTCTAGATACATACATTAATTAATCACCCCCTATTTTCCTCACATCACACCAAATTCCACACACCAAATATACCCAAAAATAAAAAATGTCTCATCTCAACTTACTTTAAAAAACATTTCCTCTCCTTCATTTCCCACATTTATAGGCCACATTGATTTCATTTCACACACCACCAAGAATTCCCTTAATCCAAAATCATCACATTTATCTCCTTCTGCCTCTATTTTCGGATCACCTGCGAAACTTTAGCATAATTAAAAAAATATAACTCGTTCATTATTTCTCTCTTTCCGTTATAACAAACTTTCCATTTCCTCCTATTCATTTTCCGTTACAAAGGTGCCTTTGTGGTTCCACAGGAAGATAAGGCTATGCTCTAACATAACATAAAGAGCTGCCTTTATCTTCAGTTTCTTCTTAGCACAAACAAACATTTTATCTGACTCGAAAAATTAGTCTCTCTAGAATATTTTTTTATCAGACTCGAGAGATTAGTCTCTAAATATGTCGAGTAAGGTTGTTCTTAGACAAGTTGCATCGTCGAATCGACGACAACCGTTGCTACAACAGAACAAGAGCTCTCTGAGAGCCGGTACACGCCTCGGTGAAGCGGTTGGTGGAACAGCGGCGGTGTGTTGTTGCGCTCCATGCGCGGTGGCAAATATCGTTTATCTAGCGATCTACAAAGTTCCGGCTACTCTTTGTATACGAGCGTTGAGGAAGAGGAAGCAACGTGATCGGAGAAGGATTCAGGCGTCCGGGGAAGGGATGTTTCCGGCAAAGCGTCGTTGTACGTGTGGTTGTTGTGATGATGTTGTTGGGGCTCGTGTTCATCCAACGTGTAGTGATGATGATGAAAAATATGGGGGTGTGAAAAGTGATAGTTTGGGGGTGCAAGAAGAAGATAAAGATGTTGTGGAATTGGAGAAGGAGATGTGGGATACGTTTTATGAAACTGGGTTTTGGAGAAGCTCTTCTCAGAGGAATAAAGATTCTTTGTCTCTCTCTTCTTCTCAAACTGCTACTCCAAATTTTCAGGTTATTATTGTACCAACCTTGTAAATTGTAATCAAATCAATGGTTGTAGTGAGAAATGAGTTATAATTTGGAACTTGTATATCGTTTATTTTATATGATTAATGCAATTTTCCATTCTAAAAGATTGTTTAATTCTCATTTAAAACCAAGGAAAGGAATAATTTGGAATTTGAGATTCGAGGTGCATGTTTGTTATCATTGTAGATATGTCAGAATCAGAGTGTATTTTTTGCATATCATATGTAATGCCAAACAATCGCTCGATTACAATCCGTAACTGCAATTGCTAACGAAATATAAACAATTAGAGGTCTTTGTAACTGCATTCTATTGTAATTGCAGCCGCATCGGTAACATTTACCCGCATTTTACCGCAATACAAAGTTTTACAATGTAATTGCGATCGCGATTGCAATTACAATTTAGTTCTTTGTTTATTTTTAGGTTTCTATGTTTGTATAATTTTTCCCAAATGAGATAGAAGGAATTTTGTCACCTTAGGCTGGTGGTTGGGGTAAAGCTAAATTTTTCATGTGATGAGAATTAAATAATTATGCAGAAAACATGGGAACTGCAAAGATGAAATGAAATTGATATGTTGTTGATTTGTTTTTACTTTGTCTAAAAACTAACTATTTATGACAAAGGGTGTATGCAAGGAAAGAGATGTGAATCAGTAACATTTTCCTTTTTACTACCTTTGGGTAAATGGATTAAATGACTCTTAACCAATATAGGGGTGAATGGTTTTCATCTCCTTCACCAACCATACTTGAAATAGAGAAGGAATAAGTGAAGTGGTAGAAAACAAATTAAGAGATAAATTGGACTTGATGTAAAATAGAATGGAAAGAAAGAGATGCATGTGGCTTCTTCTGTCATTGTCTTCCTTTTTGTTCCTGATGAAAGTATTCTTCTCATATTTAGTTATAAGCTATGTGGCTTCAATATTCTAAAGTAATTCTCTAGCAAATTTCAATTTCAATATTATTACCTCAAAGGACAAAGAATTGAAAATTGTGAGGTTCACACAAGACAAAAATATTAATCTTCTCACAGTGTAATCTTTCTAATGCAACATTTTGGGAATATGCATGTGGTGCATATTAGCTATCAGAAACTTTAGATGTATATTTTAAGTGTGTAACTTGCATTGTAGTCAAACAACTTGCATTGTAGTCAAACACGCATGTGGTTATGGACACCTATGAAGCACATATACTGGACACGACACTGACATGTCACCACCAATAAAATTTTGAGAAAAAATGACATGATTCAATATAATCACAAATGTCGTGTCGGTGTTGGACAAGCCTTCAAGTGTCCGTGCAACAGAGATGGACACCAATTGGATTGAGAGATCAAAATTCAGTGATTCATTTACACTTTAAGAGTCATTTTCTGACAATGACTTTCTAATTCCTCTACACATACTTTGAATGATTTTTTTTATGGTTGAACTGAAACATTGTACAGAAGTAAAGTGACAAGTCAGTTGCTAATCCAAGCTACCCTTTAGTTAGTTAGTTATTAGTATTAAAACATAGCAGAATGGTTCAGTTGAGTCAGAGATCTCAACAGTTTTGGTGAGAATTGGACCTTTCAACTTGTCCTTGACATGGATGCATACCTGTTATGCCTTAGTACCAATAATTTGTCTTTCTCTAGTGGTCCTCTATTTATTTATTTCTAGTGGTCCTGATTTTATTCTTCATTCCTTTATCTTCCTCTCAAGCAATTCAATTTTTTCAGTCCACATTAATTAAATTCATGTGACTCTAATATAATTGTGGTTACTCTGTGTATGAGTATCTACCTTTTTGACTAGCTCAATTTTTATGAGAAGGAACTATATGTACACTGCTGCAAAATGAAATCATAGACATATGTGCATGCTTGGATTAGCAGCAAGTTTGATAAATCACATTCCAACCATATGACAGACATGAGTAACTAAAGTGGCTTATAATTGTAGTAAGACTTTGCAAATGACAAATTTATCATGGAATCATAATAGTTGAAGTTGCATTTTCTCACTGATCATTACTATGATTCATATATATATAGTTTTATAACTGTAACACAATTTAAAATGAAATTTCAAACAAGGAGTGAATGTTATGATGTATCAATTTTCATAATGGAAGTAATATTCTAGTACAGTGGTCCACAAGATCTTTGAATCATGAACATTAATAGTGATGGACCACTAACAAGATTTCAGTGAATTTTGAAAGTCTGAATTCAGCACCAGAAGTGAAAAGGGAAGATCAGAACAGAAGCAGGGTTGTTTTCTTGGCAGTTATCAGAAACTACTGATTCTTTGTCAAAGCAATAATCAATTTGGCAAGATGGCGAATGTCTGCTGCAGATTTTTCCAGTCATATTTTACTCCATAACTCTGCATTTGGTATTAGTATTACCTTTTTTTTTCCGACAAAAGCAATTTGATATTCATTCATTCAAGTTGATAGAATACATCATATACAATAACATCATCAATGTGCTAAAAAGGTAAAGGGTGAATCTGCAAACACAACACCCAAGTTAATAGCATACAACAGTAAAATGTCTATAAAATCTAAATCACCAGAATACTCATGCTTCCAAATCTGCAACGTCGACACGCTAATCGTTGATTGAATCTGTAATTGATTGATTGAAGTTATCTTTCAATGGAAACAAAATGAACACCGCAGTAAGAGGCATAATCAAAAAAGGTCGCACAATATGACGAACAATACAACGCTGCACTCAGACAACGAAATCACAAAAAAAGAAAAACTTTATATGTAGAAATCACTTTTTTAGACTGAAAGAAATGGAAAAAGGATGCAGAGGGTGATTCTAAGTAAAAAAATGACCTAAAACTACTCCTCCTCGATAAATGAAAGAGAAAGGAAACTTAGTGAGAAGATGAAGTTTCTCCTACTAAAAAACTAGCCTCAAAAGTAAATATTATCGGCCATGGTATTAGTATTACCGACACTGTTCAGTCTTATATTGAATGTCGTTTTAATTTTTTTAAGGCAAATTGAGAAAGTTGTAAGTAATTAATTAAATAAGAGAATGTATAGATTTTACAAAATTATTTGAATTCACGAGTAACTTTAACCATCATCATAAATACATGGTACAATATAATTGACTTGACAGTGGTGTATATAATATTAATTTAGATATAAAATTAAAATGAATAATATTGTATTAATAAAATCAGGCGGGCACTTAACTTTGGTATTTTTATTTTGTTAATGAAATATATGAGATTCCTGTAAAAGAAAAAGACACTAATATGCAACACAGTTCAAAGTATAATTCACTAGTCCTCCAATCCAAACTACTACTTTACAAGATTTTGATTTCATAATGTTAAAACAAGGAGATCTAATATCTCTCTATCTCTTTGTACTTTTCATGATGATTCATAAAAATGTCCAATCTCATGTTATTTCTCACTTATTCATTGTTAGCGGAGTGATATGCCATTTTTCATGCTTAGCCAATACTAAGGGTTACAGTAACAACCAACTGACTGTATTGAATTTGTATGTTACTTGTGTGAATTATACGTGTCTACAATGAGATCACATTATTGTATTTATAACGGTGTTATAGTAATTATATTAAACAAGCACTAATCTAGGAAGTCCTATAATCCTAGGAATATTAACAATCAACTAGGTAGTTGTTAAACTTTTAAAGAATATCTACAAATTTTCAATTCCAACACTCCTCCTAAAGCTGACGCATTCATGTCATATGCACCAAACTTCTTACAAATAGATTCAACATGTGGTCCTCTATGGTACTTGGTAAATATGTCGGCCAATTGAGCATTCGAACCAACAAAATCTATATGATTTTTCTTGAAAGAACCTTATCTCTTACAAAGTGACAGTTAATCTCGACGTGCTTAGTTCTTTCATGGAAAATTGGGTTGAAAGCGATATGTAGTGACTGGTGATGCTTGGGTGACATCTCCTTATTTGAGTTGTTGGAGTAATTGTCTTAGCCATGCGAGTTCACAATTTGCTGTTGCTATAGATGATATTCGACTTCTGCATAAACCTTGCAATTATGTTCGGTTTCTTGCTCTGCCATGAGATCAAATTTTCTCCAGTGAGGACACAATACCCTAAGGTGGATCTTCTATCTTCTAGTGAACCTACCCAATCAACATCAGAATAGTCTACAACTTCGATGTTACCATTGTTTTCATATAGTAATCCTTTACTCGACACATTCTTTATGAACTTAAGAATACGGACAATGTTCCAATGGTCATCACATGGAGCATGTGGAAATTAGCTAACTTGTATGGTTACTATGAGGTAATTAAGTTTGTTGACTAGACGTCGATATTTGCTAGGGTGTTTTAGAGGCTTCCTCTGACATGGTAGTAACTTGACGTTGGGACCCATAGGAGTGTCACTAGGTAGACAATCAAGCAAGCCAGTTTCCTCAAGTATATTAAGAGCATATATATTTTCGCCGAGAAATAGCCACACCAATCTTGGAATGAGCAACTTTAATCCAAAATAAATATTTTAGTGGTCCCAAAACTTTAGTTTGAAAGTGAAGGGATAAACGTTATGCCAACCTTATCATTACCAGTGATATTGTCGTCGACATAGATGAGCATATAGATGCAAGTGGTCGGTGAAGAATGCAAGGAGAATACATAGTAATCACCTTTAGATCTAGTCATGTCATGCCTTTGGCGCACATTGCTAAACCTTCCAAACCAAGCTCGGGGAGATTGTTTCAAGCCATAGAGAGATCAACGAAGCCGACATACGAGGTGAGAAGCAACATTAACATGAATCCCAGTGGTTGTGCTAGGTACACTTCCTCTTGTAACTCACAATGTAGGAAGAAACTTTTAATATCATCTTAGATGTTGTGGTTGAGTCTTACTCAACCCACAAAATCGGCTTGTGAGGTGACGATTGCACATATCTTAAAAGAAACTCTGATATCATATTAAATTTGTATGTTATTTGTGTGAATTTTGTGTGTCTAAAATGAGATCACATTATTTTATTTATAATGGTGTTACAATAATTAAATAAACACTATCTTGGTAAGTTCTATAATGATGTTACAATAAACACTATTTTTTTTTTAAAGAGAAGTGTGATTGAAACATTATATAATCTTTATCATGTTATTAATTTTGTTTTAAATATCAAATATATTATAAAGGCTTAAACAACTTTTTAATCACTCATCTTAATTTTAGGGTTCATACCGGTTCTTAAATTCACTCTATCAGTTAATTTTTTTTTTGGCTTTCGCACCGATTTCTGACCCACCAATGATAGACGATTAATTCGGCTCATTCGTAGAGGCATGCGCACTGACCAAGCGTTAACTCAACCAATTAATTTTTATCCAACAATGATTTCATATTAGTCATCAATGATAAACGACCAACCTGAGAGTTAACTCTCAACCTTTGAGCATCTCAAAAAAATTCTCCACCTTTCATATCGGTCTTTATATTAACTCTCAGTTGGTCACTTATCATATTTCACAAAAAAATCATTACGAAATCAACCTGACCAATATAAAAATTAATTCATCAATATTGGTCACTTATCATATTGGTCTTTTTTATCCAACAATGATTTCATATTGGTCACTTATCTTAAACTATGTTAGATCGATCATTGTCATTCATTTGGTTAATCAAAGTCAAAGATTTTATCCAACTGAATCTCACGTGGAAAGCTATGAATAAAGGATTAAGTATGTGGTGCCAAATGGCAATTAGATTTTTTTATTCATTAATTATTATTATTATCTTAAAAAATTATTATTATTATTATTATTATTATTATTATTATTATTATTATTATTTAATTGATATAAAAATTATAACAAACTAAGTAAGAGATGAGTGAAGTGAAAGTAAAGAAGGGATGAGTGAAGTGGTAGAATATACGTGTGTTTGTTTCAAGTTTATCAAATTTATTTTTAGGAATAATATTTTTTAGAATATAAAGAAAGGTATTTAGAAAAAATATGTTTGGTTAACTTTTATAATATTCTTAAGAACCATAAAAATAGAGATTATAATAATAAGTAACTACATATGAATTTATTCTCATCTCTATGAGAACTTTATTCCCACCATTTTCTTTGAGAAATTTTGTCTATTTCCAGGAACATTTTATACCTGAGAATAAAATGTAGTAAACTTGTAACAAATATAATCATATATATTTCTATCGTTTTATTCCCGGGAATCAACAAATATAACTTAAAACAAACAGACTTAGATCAGTGTTATTGATAAAAGTATTCATCCAGTAATTGCTCTGTGGTTTCAATATTCTAAAGTAGTTCTAAGTAGCTCCCAAGTGAGATAACAATTAATAGAAGGAATGGTTGGACAAAAGCTACATTGCATTTTTTATGTGATGAGTATTAATGAGTTATGAAGAATATAAATGAACCGTAAGCAAAGATGTAATGAAATTGATATATGTTGTTGATTTGTTTTTACTTTGTCTTAAAAACTAACTATTTTATGATAAAGGGTGTATGAGAGAAAAAAGATGTGAATCAGTAACATTTTCTATTTTACTACCTTTGGATAAATGGATTAAATGACTCTAACCATTGTAGGGGCGTGTGGTTATATTAAATATTATTTAGTTAATTTTGATTTTCAGTTTAATGTAACTTGAAATTTAAAAACATTTTATCAACTTTTCTCAAAAAAAGGATTTACTCCTATTATCGTTTTTATTATCATAAGCGGGAAATTTTAGTGGTACATTTTGAGAATGTAACTTGGATCGTAGTCAAACAGATAACACTTGGGTGACATAGAATTGATGACATAGGTGATATTGACCAACCACAACGTCACAAGTAGCTTTTTTCTCTATCTTTTATAAAGATCGTAACATTATGATTGACTAATGTCATCAAAGTGCCCTCCGTAGTCAAACATGCATGTGGTGATCATTGATCACAAGTCACAAACAGTTTTAGAATCATTTGCTATAGTTAGTTATTAGTATTAAAATAAAGCAGAATGGTTCAGATGAGTCAGAGACCCAACAGTTTGGGTGAGAATAGGACCTTTCAACTTGTCCCTAGAAATGGTTGTCTTTCTCTAGTGGTCCTGCTTTTATTCTTCATCCCCTTCTCTTCCTCTCAAACAATTCAATTTTTCAGTCCATACTAATTGTGGTTGCTCTGTGTACAGGATCCTTTTCTGTTTACATGGTATCTGCCTGTTTGACTTCAATTCACACGGGAAGCAAATTTATGTACATTTTTACAGAATTAAATCATAAACATAAGTGCATGTTTAATTTGGGTTAGCGGCAAGTTTGATAATATCACATACCACAATTTATGCTAAAGATAACAAAATCGAGTTGTTACCGTAAATTTGTAAAACTCATTGTCAAATGACATCTTTATCATAATTGTTGCAGTTGTATTTTCTCACTGATCATTACTGTAATCCATATATATAGTATTATAGTTGTAACACAATTTAAAATTATATCTAAACTAGGAGTGAATGTTATGATGGAATCCCTTTTCATAATGACAGTAATATTCTAGTGCAGTGGTCCACAAGATTTGTGAATCATGAACATTAATAATAATGGACCACTAACAAGATTTCAGTGAATTTTGAAACACTGAATTCAACACAAGAAATGAAAAGGGAAGATCAGAAGAGAAGTAGGGTTGTTTTCTTGGCAGTTAGCAGAAACTACTAATTCGTTGTCAAAGCAATCAAAAATTTGGCATGATGGTGACAGTCTGCTGCAAATTTCTTTAGTTTCTTTCTTTCTTCCATGTCTTGTCTCCAGTCTCCCACATCCTGCATTTTGTGATAGTATTAATCTTCCCTTTTATATTGAAATGGTATTTTAAGTTTTTATTAGCAGATTAAGAAAGTTGTTAATTCATTACTAGAATGTAATAATTTTACAAAAGTATCTAAATTAATTAACTATTGAGTTTAACCATTATTATAAATTCATAATTAGTACTCTGAGCCTGTACAAGCGACTCTATATAATATTATCCTTTATCTTATAGCCTTGATAATTTCCTTTTTCTTTCGGTGAAAACCAACCACGTTACAAGCCTATTACTTGAAAAATGAAATCTTTTTACCTTTCTTGGAGTTAGGTCAAAGCTTTATTTTCCTTGTCATAACATAAGCATAAGTTTAATTTTATCTTGATGCAAAGTAGGATATCTTTCACAATTAGCAAAATTCATCCAAATCATGGAGGTTTTAGCTTCAATAACCTCTTTTTGATATTGCTTACAATTTAAGAGTTTAACTCATTTTGAAGTTTTAAAATTTGAATTTCAATTGAAAGAATGATCAATCTTTGAAAAGATATTTTCTCAAGTCCACTTTTAGCTTATTTGTGTAATTCTAAACAAGAGGTTTTAAGTTTATCATAAGTAGGAAAGTCATTAGAATAGAAACTACACATCTCATTGTCAACATGGTGATGAGTTGATCTGTTCGGTGAGGATGGATGAGTGGCAACGGTGACGGAAAGGGCTTCGGTGTGACTGTGATGATTTTCGGTGCGCTGGAGATGGATCTTGCGGTGGAACGAAAGGTGCCTGCAGACACGTTAGCACTTCAACGCTTAAGACAATAATGAAACTGGAGAAAGAGTGTGTAGAAAGTGAATCATACCTTGAGGGTGAAGCAAGTTCACCCTTATATATGCGTGCGTTGGTGATAACTGCTTTGAGTTTCACGGCATGTGATTAGGAACGGTTAGAGTACATGTGTAGGGTGATCCTCGCGTGGGGCGCACTTCTGTGTTGCGCGATGCACTTAAGCTGTTGTGTTCCTTCAAGTGTGAAGCCTTTAAGGCGGTGTAAGTTATGCCATGCGTCAGCGTGCGGTTGGTGTTCTGACCAGTCCAGAACCCGATCCATTAAACAAAGGTTGGCAGTCTTAGTGTCGCTTGCATGATTTAAGGTCGATACCGAGAAGCAAGAAGGGAGAAAAACCCACCACTACATTTTCTCTTATATATATGGATCTATTTTTGTTTTTATTTACTTGAAATCATAATTATAATTAAGATTTTTCATTATTAGTTTTCTTTGTTTGATGTACTAAATTAAATGCCTAGTTTGGGAGTTGGATGCCTATGTTTGTATGATGTTGTATTCCACTCATCAATACTAGTACTAGCAATTGTTCCCACACACGAAAATTGAATGATCTTGGTAATTACTAGCAATTTTGGAAACTAAAGGGACTACTAATACATAGTAATAAGTTATTGATTGGTGTCCTCTATCCACTTTGAACCATCTCTCCTAGTTACAGCAAAACATCACTATCAATTACAGTTCAAAATTTGAAGTAATTTCTTGGGATTGGTTATAATCTCACCATAGTGTTTTTGTTACCTGAAATGCATACACTACTAAAAACAATAAACATACCTTATGGAAAGCATTACTAATATCAGAAAGGTATTCCCCATTTGTTTGCTTTGCACTTCTTCCAAAGCATTAATAGAATTTGGTTTCAGAATCTCCTAAATCCTTTTTTCATCTTTGATTTGGTAATGCATTCTATACTCGTCTTCATATTTGTTTTGCAATATTAGTTTATACCATTCAACCAAACATATACATATCTCTATTTCCTAATCGTAAGTCCGTAACTGCTCATTATTTCCAGTTCTTCTTGAATGAAAAGCGATGGAGATGAGCAGTTCACCTCTGGAAAACAACACCAGCGGAGCCCAGCTATGGATGTGGTTCAACCAGTTAGGCCAATCGACGTTCAAGGAGTGGGAGACAATCGACATCATCCGCCACACCCGTACTTAACCTCAACTACCAAGGGATACACTCAACCAAATGCAGTATCCTCGGTAATTCAGTTTCTCTCCACTCTATCAAATTCTAGGGAGGGTTTCTTGCTTGATCCTTCATGTCATGAGGTTATTCCATTAGTTCAAAAATTACAGCAACAACTTCAACCCTCCGAGGTTCCGTTTGAGTTTCAAGTGTTGAGGTTTGCTCTGGAAGTTGTTTCTAATTATTTGGATTCTAATGTTGCTGACCTTGAAAGAGCTGCTTATCCTGTATTGATGAGAATGTTAGTGATGAGAATGTTAGTGATGAGAATGTTTTCTTGCATTTGTGAATAAAGTGTGCTTAGTTTTAAGATCCTTTGTTATATGTTAGTCTAAACTGTATAAGTGATGCACTCTGTTATCTTTGAGATATCTTACTATGGTAATTAACTGCCCACTTTTGCAAGTGCTACATATGTCTATTAAATAACAATAAATACATGGCTCGACTATATTTGACAATGAAGGTGATAGAAAATCAGAAACTTGAGGATGACATAGAGGAGTTGAAGATCTTGCTTGAAGAAATTTTTATCATTGTTGTGAAAGTGACTCAAAATTGGAGAAATTGAAGTTTGTTGAAGCTGTTAAAATCGGAGCATGATCCGAGTTTCTATTATCTCATTAAGAGTTTGTAAGTGAAATCACCTTAAGTGGAGTACATAGAAACTCTTAATGAGATCTATACTCTATGTTGAGTGGAGTACATAGCTACATGAGTACTCTTGATAGACTCACCTATACGAATGTGGAACTGAGGCCGGTTCCTATGAAATTCGGGGCAGAATACCTAGAGCATTTGTTAAAACTGGGATAGACGTGCAGGGCCATAAACGCACGGGCTTTCAAAATACACCTTAAGAAAAGGTTTGTGTGCGGATTCTATGTCTGAGATAGAGTTCAATGCTGTAAGCAACTCTTGTTAATCGGAATATTATCCGCTATGCAAAGGTTCAAGTTGTAGGCGACACCTTTGTTTATTAGCAACCTTATAGAAACGTTTTGACGTTATCATTGAAACCATTTTTTAAATTCAAGTGGGGGATTGTTGGAACATTAGTGTGATGATGGAAAATAAATTGGAAGATTAAACACCAAGTAATTATACTTTGAACTAATGTTGTGTGAATTGAAAAAATAGAGTGTGGGGGTCCCACATAAAATAGAACACACACATTATAGTGTTTAAATTGCGGTATTTAATTTTAAATACTTGATAATGATAAAAATAATAGTAATTATTATTTTTATTCGAGAATATCACTTCCCATAAATTTAGTTTATGGTGGTTGTGATAAGAATAAGAATTTAATTAAATTCTTATATTTCCTTCATTCAAATCCAATAGTTTGTTTCCACCACTTTTGTGGATTTGTTTCTTTTGATCATATCCACAAGTGTTGTTGAACTGATTAATGGACAAACTTCATTTTAATCTTATCCATTAGAGTAATTGTTGTCGCAATTTTTGCTAAAACAGTTACATGATCTCTATATAAATAAAGAACTCCACTCAGTTGAAAAAACACACCAAAGAGTTTCATTGAGTTGTCGGGAACTCTTTCTCTCTTCTCCCTTTTTTGACTTGTGTTGACGAGTCTTTCTTTTCTTCATCTCCTTTTTTCTGTCCCTTCGGAATTAAGAGTGTTCTTAAGACCATAGTCCCTTTTTCGGTTTAATGTCCCTTCGGAATTAAGAATGGTCTTAAAAACATAGTCCCTTCGATAATACATGTCCCTTCGGAATTAAGAGTGTTATTAAGACCTTAGTCCCTATTCGGTATAATGTCCCTTCGGAATTAAGAAATGTCTTAAAAACATAGTCCCTTCGGTAATATACGTCCCTTCGGAATAAAGAGTACTTTTAAGATCATAGTCCCTATTTGGAATAACAATGTCCCGTCGAAATCAAGAATGATCTTAACGGTATATAAATATTATATTTTTCTATTCGAGGAGAAATGGTGGTAACACCATATTTGAGTGGTCGTAGTACCATATTGATAGGTTGGAGAACTTAAAGGTTAGAATGGTGGAAACACCATATTTGAGTGGTCTTAGCACCATAATAGAATGGTAATAATACCATATTAAAGTGGTTTCAGTATTAAAGAGTGATCTTAGTACCATATTTGAGGGTGTATATCTCGAACGGTTTTCTACAGTGCAGTAGTTAACCGCACAGTTGTAGCTGAGCTTGTTTTATCCTGGAGGCGGCGTGGTTGATAGTCTGCCTTGCACAATTTTGGGCAGTGCCACGAAACGTCTTAAAGAGAGCGACCTGGTCGTAACTCAACCTAGTAACAACTTCGGTAGATAATATAATTTGGAAATCCAAATATAACAGTTTGGAAATCCGAAAACAACAATTTTAAGACGTTTCTTTATGTCTACCGAAGAAGTTACTTATTGAGGTTAAGTTGTCCCTAAATACATTAAGGATAAAACAAGTTATAAAAATACATCTTTCAACTGAAACGGTGAGGTGATTGTTGTTTCAAGCAACAACACTAAAATTTGAAATACCCTAACTCTATTTGAATTTTGGAATGCGAGCTGTCACGTACTCTTGTTACAAAATAGTAGCAAGAAAATAAATTGGTTTTATTTGTTACTAAACAGTAACAAGAATTGATAGAGATAATGTTCTTTTTTGATAAAACATTATTGTCTCTTACGTGATGTAGTTTTCAAACAATAACAAGAATTGCCATAAACTTATGCAACGATTTACAAAAATGGTCTAGATGGTTTTATGGCATAATGGGTATACAGAGTCGCAAGTCAGCGTATTAAACCGCAAGAATTTAGTTTTCCCTTGATGCTAATGCTAAGGTTTAGACGTGTTGCATGCTCCAATGATAAGAAACAATCTGTATTTCAGATTTCTATTGAATAAGACTGAGTTGACTCAGACTTAAAGAGACACTTGCGTATCATGTATTTTGTTGGAAAAAGATTGTGTCTTTGAAGCGGTTGATTTAAACTTGAATAACTTGGACTTAATTCCAACGTTATATGATTGGACAATTTTATTTATTGCAGTCAAGATATATGAACCAAAAGTTCATATAAATCAGAATTTAGAGAATATGAATCTCTAAACATAATAATTTATGATATGTGTGAACTTGATGACACATAAACTAGAAATGATAAAATGATATTTTATCATATTTATTGATGACTGTGAATTTTGAAAAATAAAATTGATATGTTTGATATGTTCAATTTCTATAACGAAAATTGAAATTTATAGAGTACCCAAGTCTAAGAACAAAAATTCTTATTAAGAAATGTTTGAAGAAAAGACAATCAACTTGTCTTATTTTTTGAACTTGGGATTGTCTGGACTATATTTGGATTCTGGACCCCAAGAGAGTTGAACTCACTAGTTGAGCTTATGAATGTGTATTCATTCAGTATGTTGTAAATAGCGAAGCATATAGGTTTTATGACCTAAATGTTAAAGTGATCATAGAATTAAAAGATGTTGATTTCTATGTAAATATTTACCCCTTTAAATATAGAAGGATGAGGGCACTAGTGGGGGCGCTAGTAAGATCACGACATTAGTGGGGGAAAATAAATTCCCTTTTAAAAATTAAGAACTAGTGGGGGCACTAAATCTGATCACATTCCAGTAATCAGAAATAGTTATGAAAACATTGTACGAGATGTTATAGAACCTCGAGGAGGTAAGAAAGCTAAAATTGCTAAAGAGTATGAACTTGGTTTATACATTGAAAGAATATCCATTAAGCCTTAAAGAAGTAATATCCTCATTGGATGTTGACTTATGGCAAGAAGCAATAAACGATGAAATGGATTTTCTAGAGTCTAACAAAACATGACACTTGATTGACTTGTCTCATAGTTGCAAAACCAATCGGTTGTATTTGGATTTTGGAAAAAGAAACTAAAACCTGATGGTACGGTTGATGAATACAAGGCTCTCCTTGTAGTCAAAGGTTTTAGACAAAAAGGAAAAAATATAGACTTCTTCGATACTCATTCACCAGTCAGTAGAATCATATTCATAAGAGTACTAGTCCCTTTAGCCGCCGTTCATAACTTGATGGTACTCCAAATGGATGTGAAAGTTGCCTTTTTTATGGTGAACTAGAAGAAGAAATCTATATGGAACAACCTGAAAATTTTTGCGATTCATGGACAAGAAAACAAGGTATGTAAGTTAGATAATTTTTTATGAGGTCTAAAATAAACTCATAAGGAATGACATGAAAAATTTGACATTCTAATGTTATCGAATGAGTATAAAGTGAATGAAAGTGACAAATAATATTTGCACGATCATATGTCTCTATGAAGACGACTTGCTCATATTTGATTTAAAGATTCATGTTATGAATTATGTGAAATCATTGTTATCAACAACATTGATAAGAAAGACCTTGACAAAGTTGAAGTAATTCTTGGTTTCAGGATTACTAGATCATAAAAGAGAACTTTTTTGATAAATCTCACAAAGTTGAGATGATATTAAGGAAATGTAATTATTTTACTGTAAACTTGCAAACATATATTATGATCCAAGTGTAAGAACAGTTGAGATGGAGTTAGAAAAACAAAATATGCGAGCATCATTGGCAGTACTTAGGTATGCCACTGAATGTATTAAACCCGACATTGCTGATGTCGTGAAACTTTTGTGCAAGTTTACTAATAGACGGATGAGAAGTAGCACCATGCTATAGAAAGAGTCATGAGGTGCCTTAAGAAGACTATGACTCTAGGATTACTTCATGAGGAGTAACCTATTGTACTTAAATGGTACAAGATACAAAATAGAACATCCTTCAGATGAGTCTTAAAGCAACCAGTGACTGCTCATTGAGCATCACTGTAGGAGTTGTTTGTTGAAACAAATGATATTGACTCAGTCCACTATGGAATGTATCTGGGATGAGAACACTAGAGAAAACTAGTGAAGAAGCAAGTTAATAAGATACCTGCTAGCTGAGAACCCTTAGTGGGTGAAACCGTTGTCCGAAGTGTTAATTTATTGTGATAGTCTGCAGCTATTACAAAAATGAGAATCGTTACCACAATGGTAAGAGACGATAATTCAGGCACGAACACATAAAGGATTAGAGAGCTAGCTACTCTCAAAAGGAACGGTTAAAGTAGATCATGTACGTACTTATGAAAAATTAGTTGATCCTTTGAAGAAAGGAATAACTAGAAAGAAAGTCCAAAACACATCCAATGGGATGGGACTAATGCCCAAAGATCACAAGTGATGGTAACCCGACCTACGTGACTGAAGATCCCAAGAAATAGGTTCAATGGGTAATAACAAGTCACAAGTGATAGAACATGCTATGACAAAAGTAAGAAAGCATGATTCCTGCAGTGATAGAAGGATGAGATAATAGAAACTCTTAATGAGATCTATACTCTATGTTGAGTGGAGTACATAGCTACAGGAGTACTCTTGATAGACTCACCTATACGAATGTGGAACTGAGGCCGGTTCCTATGGAATTCGGGGCAGAATACCTAGAGCATTTGTTAAAACTGGGATAGACGTGCAGGGCCATAAACGCACGGGCTTTCAAAATACACCTTAAGAAAAGGTTTGTGTGCGGATTCTATGTCTGAGATAGAGTTCAATGCTGTAAGCAACTCTTGTTAATCGGAATATTATCCGCTATGCAAAGGTTCAAGTTGTAGGCGACACCTTTGTTTATTAGCAACCTTATAGAAACGTTTTGACGTTATCATTGAAACCATTTTTTAAATTCAAGTGGGGGATTGTTGGAACATTAGTGTGATGATGGAAAATAAATTGGAAGATTAAACACCAAGTAATTATACTTTGAACTAATGTTGTGTGAATTGAAAAAATAGAGTGTGGGGGTCCCACATAAAATAGAATACACACATTATAGTGTTTAAATTGCGGTATTTAATTTTAAATACTTGATAATGATAAAAATAATAGTAATTATTATTTTTATTCGAGAATATCACTTCCCATAAATTTAGTTTATGGTGGTTGTGATAAGAATAAGAATTTAATTAAATTCTTATATTTCCTTCATTCAAATCCAATAGTTTGTTTCCACTACTTTTGTGGATTTGTTTCTTTTGATCATATCCACAAGTGTTGTTGAACTGATTAATGGATAAACTTGATTTTAATCTTATCCGTTAGAGTAATTGTTGTCGCAATTTGTGCTAAAACAGTTACATAATCTCTATATAAATAGAGAACTCCACTCAGTTGAAAAAACACACCAAAGAGTTTCACTGAGTTGTCGGCAACTCTTTCTCTCTTCTCCCTTTTTTGACTTGTGTTGACGAGTCTTTCTTTTCTTCATCTCCTTTTTTCTGTCCCTTCGGAATTAAGAGTGTTCTTAAGGCCATAGTCCCTTTTTCGGTTTAATGTCCCTTCGGAATTAAGAATGGTCTTAAAAACATAGTCCCTTCGATAATACATGTCCCTTTGGAATTAAGAGTGTTATTAAGACCTTAGTCCCTATTCGGTATAATGTCCCTTCGGAACTAAGAAATGTCTTAAAAACATAGTCCCTTCGGTAATATACGTCCCTTCGGAATAAAGAGTACTTTTAAGATCATAGTCCCTATTTGGAATAACAATGTCTCGTCGAAATCAAGAATGATCTTAACGGTATATAAATATTATATTTTTCTATTCGAGGAGAAATGGTGGTAACACCATATTTGAGTGGTCGTAGTACCATATTGATAGGTTGGAGAACTTAAAGGTTAGAATGGTGGAAACACCATATTTGAGTGGTCTTAGCACCATAATAGAATGGTAATAATACCATATTAAAGTGGTGTCAGTATTAAAGAGTGGTCTTAGTACCATATTTGAGGGTGTATATCTCGAACGGTTTTCTACAGTGCAGTAGTTAACCGCACAGTTGTAGCTGGGCTTGTTTTATCCTGGAGGCGGCGTGGTTGATAGTCTGCCTTGCACAATTTTGGGCAGTGCCACGAAACGTCTTAAAGAGAGCGACCTGGTCGTGACTCAACCTAGTAACAACTTCGGTAGATAATATAATTTGGAAATCCAAATATAACAGTTTGGAAATCCGAAAACAACACTTTCAAAGATGTCGAACTAGAGGTATGAAATGTGAAAACACACACAATAGCTAATGGAGTTGAATAATCTTTTGTTGGCAATGATAAAAAAATATTTGAATGATAAAAAAATATATAAATTATGATTTATAAATTCTAATATTATTGTTTATTTAACCTATACTTTTGAGTGGACTTTATAAGATAGCTAGCAGTTGAAAGTGACTCAAAATTCATGGATGCAGGACTGCCAAAATCGGCGGCCGGTTTGGCAAAATCGGGTCCCAATTTTCGGCTAAGTTTTGAGACTTTTGTCTCCAAAAAATCGGCACCCGAAGTGATAAAATCGGCGCCATATTTTACGTTAATGCAGAAAAACAAAAACATATTTTTCAGTGTGGAGAGTAGAAACATGATTTTACCATAAATATAAACCTTGTATCAGATGAAAAGGAGAGTAGAAAAACAGGGTTCAGAAGCCAACAACAAACTAGGGCTTATAGAGATTTATCTTGACAACAAAAATTAGGGTTGGGATTGTTTTGATTCACCTTGAACAAAACACTATTAGGATAGAGTCCCTTGGTCACATGAAGAGATTCAGGACTTACGGTAGAATTATGTTTGAAAACTAATTCTTGTAACCATTTTATATCTCTTTGTAAATAAACTCATTATCATAGTAGAACGAAGAGCTGCTCTCTCCCACAGAGTAGGTCAATATTAGACCAAACTATATAAACAAATTATTTTGTGTTCTTCTTCTTCTTCTCTCCTCTCTTGCTGATTAATTTTTTCTTGAATTATATTGTCACCCACTTGATTTGATTGCTTAGTTTATTTGCTCAACACCTCAAGTTTTTATTGCTGTGATTTTTGCAACGAATTCACAACAATTGACGTCCACCGTGGGGCAAGGATGAAATCAATAACCAGATATCATGGGTTCGAAGTGGGATTTTGAGAAGGTTACTGGTAGTAATGAATTTGGGTTGTAGAAGGTAACGATGAGGGAAATTTTAATCCAACAAAAGTGTGTCGATGCTTTGAAGGGAGAAGTACGGATGCATGTGCATCTGACACCTGCTGAGAAAACTAAGATGAATGATAAAGTGGTTAGTGCCATCATTATGTGTCTTGAGGATAAGGTGATGAGAGAGGTATCAAGGGAGACAAGTGTTGTGTCTATCTGGAATAAACTTGAATCATTGTACATGACCAAGTCCTTGGCACATAGACAATGTTCGAAACAACAACTCTACTTTTACCGAATGGTGGAGTCAAAACCTATAATGGAGCAACTGACGAAGTTCAATAAGATTATTGATGATTAGGCGAACATAGATGTGAATCTGGAAGAGGAAGATAAAACCTTACACCTACTATGTGCTTTACCTAGGTCCTTTGAGAATTTCAATGATACAATGCTTTATGGGGAAAAAAGGGCACTATATCACTTTGGAGGAAGTCCAAGCAGCTTTGAGAGCCAAAGAGTTAAATCAAATTCAAGGAGTTAAAGGTTGATAATAGTGGAGAAGGCTTGAATCTGTCAAGGGGAAGAAGTGGAAACAGGGGGAATGGTAAAGGCAAGAAATCCATGTCAAACTCTAGGTCGAAGGGAAGTGGTGAGAAAACAAAGTATAAATGTTTTCTTTGTCACACTCCAGGTCACTTTAAGAAGGAATGTCCTTAGAGAAAGGGCAGTGATAATGGCAGTTCACCTGCTCAAATTGTTGTAAGTGAAGGGGAAGGTTATTAAAGTGCAGTAGCACTAACTGTGACAAGTTGGGAACCTGATAAGAGCTGGGTCGTGGACTCTAGGTGCTTTTATCAAATTTTTAAACTAAAACTTCATGAACAACTTATTCTATAACTTCATACATGAGTTTAAGCACATAAACAACTTAATTTCACAAAGTTCATTGTATCTATAATTAACATAATCAATTAGCACGAATATCAACTTATCATAACACTAATTTCATGAAAATCACATAATCAACATGACCCATAACCACACTATCTCTCATAATCTCTAAATGGTGAATATAAACTTTACTCTTACCTTAACCTTCCAATAGCTAACTTTAATCTTCAATCTACTCTTCCTCTTGAGCTTTCCCCCAGGCTAGATCTCCATTTCTCTTGAAGTTCTTCTTTCTTCCTCTATTTTGCTTCTTCTTCCAACTTTGCCTCTTTTCTCTAAAATGTAACAAATGAGTTCTTGACCTAATTTTTTAAATGACTGTCTCACTTATATATTCATGGGCTTAGTCATTGAAGGGGAGAAAAACACAAGAAGGGGGGTTGAATTGTGTTAAACTTATTTTCGTTTTCTCTTTAAAACTCAGAACACTAATGATCAGAAGCAATTGAGACAGCTTCTGAAGATGATGTTCAGAAGCGTATGCAGCGGAATGATAAACAGAGAAGAAGCAGGACACAAGCAATTTATACAGGTTCCTTCCACAAATCGGAAGTAGTCTTGTCCCCCTTGCACTTCCAAGGAGAGTTCACTAAATGTAATATCTGATTACAAATGAAGCAAGAGACTTCAAATGCTCAAGAACACAATCAAGAGACTTCTAATGCTCAAGCACACAAGCAAGAGACTTCTATCAAACAAAATTACAAGGAAAATGTTTGAGGTTGAACACTTGATATACAATCAGTGGTGTTCACAATGTAATTCAGATACAGACTCTTAATACTTTTGAATTTCAAAGATATGAACTTGAAAACTGAAATTCTAAGTGAACTTTTGGATGCTGAACAATTTGACAGAGTTTTGGCGCTTTTAAATTGTTGTAGAGTCTTGTTGTTCTTCCAGTCTTCACTCCTTTATATAAAGGTGTGAAATATGAACGTTGTAAGTGCCAATTCATCCAAAAAGAGTCGTTGTTGAAGCTTGATCTTTCACCAATGATTCTTTGCCTGATTAAGTTATTGTCCTATAAAGGATCAATTTCAAATCCATTCCGGTTGAGAGGGAACAAGGATGCAGGCTTGGTTGTACATGAGAGTTGTTATTCTTGTCTGGTAGTTGAGACAAAGAACAGAGTAGTGGAGAAGGTGGTTGTACAGTTCGTACATAGTACATTTGTCAACGCTCTTTGTATTTTAGCAACCAGATGCTTTTAAACGTGAACGTGTGACCTCCATGTGATCTTCTACCACTTCTTCAAGACTTTCGCTCCAAACTAAATCCATAAAAACTTGAATCAATTTGCTTCTGGTGAAATACTGCAGCTTCTGAAGAACCAGCTTTTGAGGACCTTCAGCTTCTGATGACGTCATACTCTTCAGGAGCGCAAGTCTTCAGGAGCGCAAATCTTCAGGAGCGCCTTAAGCTTCAAATAATGTTTCTTTTGCTCTTTATTTGTTCTTCCAGAACCTTTGTAAGATATAACACTTGGTCTATGGTCTTGTACACTTGAACAAATGTTAGCAATACCAATTGTCAATTTTTAATACCTTGTTATCATCAAAACTCTTTAGGATTTATTGTTAAACACATTTTGTTCCAACAATCTCCCCCTTTTTTATGATGACAAACAATAGTATTTAAAACTTGATCAATTGTTGTTAATCTAATTAACAAGTTGACTTATAGGGTATGAGGTTTGTAAGCTCCCCCTGAGTCTAATAGTACTTTCAAGGTGAGGTTTGTAAGCTCCCCCTGAGTTCTATCTTGTTAATTAAATTCATTCAACGCACAATAATAAATTTTAACGTAAATGAAAAAAAGAAGTAAAGGTTCAAATAATAAATTTGAATTTTGATACTCCTTCATAGATTCAGAGCTTGTATTACCCTTTTAATTCAGGTAAGAATGATAAGAAGTTTTTCAAAATTTCAATTGATATTAATGGGGCTCAGAGCCTTTAAATACTATCACATATACTCCCCCTTTTGTCATTAGCAAAAAGAAATAAACAAAAAGAAGAGATGAGAAAAACATAGCGTATAAAAGGTTCAGAGCATAAACAAATCAAAATGAGAAATAAATATATACGTTAAGACAAGTCATTCAGAAGCAGTTATTAGATTAGAAGCATTTAAGTTCAGAAGCATTGTAGAATTCAGAAGCATACAAGTTAAACTTGAATTAAGAGAAATAAAAACACATCAACAACAACTAAAGGTGTGCAACTAAGGGTTGGTTTGCTTGCTGGTGTTTTCAAGAATCTTCTTGAGTAACTTATTTGTTTCCTCTTGTTTCTTCTGCATTTCTGCTTTGAATTGTTCATGCCTTCTGATCAGATCTTCCTCTCTGATTCTGGCTTCTTCCAACTTAGCGTTTGTTTCAGCCTTGTATTCCAGTAGAAGTAGCTTCTGTTCCAATAAGTCTTTCTCAAGCTTCTGATTTTTCTTTTCCAAGACCTTATACTTCTGAACTAGAGCCAGATCAGGAGCAGCTGACTTCAGATTCACCTTGGTTAGAAAAGACAAATCCAGGTCCTTTGGGTGAATGTATTGAGGGAGAAAGTAAGTTGCTTCTCTTCCTCTTATACTTAGTGAAAATCTTGCCCAAGTTCCCAGTATCTTGACCTCCTCAAGATTCTCATAAATGCCACTGAGCCAGTCTTACAACTTCTGTTTTGCTTGTTCCTGGGCTTCAATGCACGTAGAGGATAAGGCATTCATCACATTCTCAACTCTTTCCTTAAGCCTCTTCCACTGCTTTTCATAGCTCTCCCTGTGACTCAAGTCATTTCTGGATGAAATGAGCTTGATCATTTTCTCTGCTATGTCTTCACACACACCTCTTAATACATTAGAATCTAAGAATCTGGTGGGTAGTGAAGGTTGTTTTCTAGGTCTGGGAGCAGCAACGGGTTCAATTTGAAGGTTATTTGAGGGGAAGGATTGAGAATTGCTAGAAGATGATTGATCAGAAGCAGACTGTTCAACCTCCATAGGTGAGGATTGTTCAGCCTCTTCATTAAGATCTTCAGAAGTAATCATATCATCAATCTCCATAGCATTTTCAGAGTGAGTGGGTGCAGGAGTATGGTCAGATGCAGTTTGTTCAAGAACAGTGTGTTCAGGAACACTTTGTTCAGGAGAGGATGGGGTCATTTATGGTTTAGGTGTATGTTGTTGTGGGCTTTCTGAAGCAACTTCAGAAGTTGTTACTTCAGAGGCTTTTTGTAGGTTTATATCAACATTTGGTAGTTTACCTGATAGATGACTGCTAAGATTGTTCAAAACAGAATCATCTTCAGGTTTTTCAAGAAAGATCATGTTGAGTGGTTGAATTGTTTGTGGTTGAAGTGGATGGTTAGGAGGTAGTTTAATACTTCTTATTTCAAGCAGATTACCAATCCTAACTCCAATAGGTGGTTCCATTGGTTTGAAAGGAGAAACAGGTTTAGAAGGCGTTTTATGGAGTTTGGATGATGGTGACTGGCCTTTGTTTTTAGATTGGCAAAGGATGCCTATTGGAATATCATCCATATCAGTAGATGAGGATGATGTAGATTTGGATTGAGAGGAGGTTGAGTCAGATTCTATATGTATTAAAGGTTGTGTAGAAGAAATACCTGTCATAGCTTCTGATCCAGGAGCCAACATCAGGTTCTCAGCTTCTGCAGTCACCTCCATCTGAAGTTCTGCAGTACTTTTCAATGCTTGCTCAGCTACTTCAGCAGCAGCAACCTTGAGCAACACTAAAGCAGGAACTTCAATTTCTTTGGCTAACTCCAGGACCTTCTGAAGAGCTTCAGCTTCAGCTTTCTTCCTCTTTCTTACCTCCCTGGTAACCAGTTCAGTAGCAGCATCTTCAGAAGTCTTCAAGGCTTCTTCATCAACCTTGTTGGAAATCTCTTGGACTTCAGCAATTTTTTCAACAAAGAACTGATCACAGTTTTCTTGACCGATTGCTTTCAGCTTTTCATCCCTCTGCAACTTGTATAGAGCAGCTTTTCTTTTCCTTTCAGCCATAATTTTGTCACCATGCTCTTTACATTTCTTGGCCATTTCAGGAGTCATGATGAACATAGGACCGACTCTTTCAAGTTGGCTTTTGCTTGGCCTTTCTTCCTCTGCTTCCACAGCTGCATCTTCTTCAGTCATATATACAGATTCTTTCAGCTTCCTTGGTTTAGGTGTTCTCTTCTTCTTCTTCAGAAGAGTCTGTTCAGGAGTTGTTGTGGATGCAGAAACAACTTGTTTGCCACTTCTGGTCTTCTGTTGAATAATTGCTTCTGGGTTCAGGTCCTGAGCTTCTTTCTGAATAGAAGGGGCTTCAGAAGCACCAGCTTTAAGCTTCTCAGAAGCTTTTTCCTTCTTAGCTTTCTTAGAAGGATTTTCACTTTCTAAGTACTCCTCCTGAGTGAGCTCCTTTCTCTTGGCTTTCCTGCTTTTCTCCACTAAGCCCTATTTTCTCACCAGTGTTTTCATAATGGTCACTGAGAAGTGCCATTTGCACGGCTAGTGAATCCTTCTTGCATATTGGTGGGAAGTTTGCCATCAAATCTGACACCACCATAGATTCACTCATGTCTGAATTGAGAGGAGTGAATATCTTTATCAGTTGCATATTCTTCAGGGTCTTACCATTAATCACCTTGCCGACCACTGTTTCTAGCATCTGATCAGTGTAGAAACGTGTTTGACTAAGAGCTTCAATAATTGCTCCTTGATGAAAGATTTCAGACAGCAATCTTCCATAAGGGACCCAGAATCTATCTTCATTATGACTCTTCCACAGTTCCTTGACCATGTACTTGAAGATGTACCTTGGTAAGTTAACTTTTTCACCATGAATAATGTGGTGAATGAAGACTTTGTGAGCTAGAGAGGGTTGATCACTACCCCCACCCTTTGGTAGCAGATTTTCAAATTGGATTTTCAGAAGCATCTTCTTCTGCATATCCAAGTCACTGTATTTTCCACCCTTTGTGGATTTGAACAAAGTCATATTCACAACGTCTTTCTAGGAGCTGGTATGAGGGTTAGGAATCTCAATCCCAGAGTAAATACCTTCAGCTTTAACACCAAGAACAGAAGCTATGATCTGTTCAGTGATTTGAATAGGGACACCCATCACACTTGACCTTATTTCAGTACCGGTGAAGGGTTCCAGATGCATTTCTTCCCTTGTCTTCCCAGCTAACTCTGGATAAAGAAGAACCAGATTCCTTTCTTCTTCTTCAGCAGCTTTCTTGTCGTAGATACTAGCTCCTACCCAAAAATGCCTTACAAGAGCTTTGTATGTTGGACCATTCAGCAGATTAAAATACTGTAGCCAGCCTTGTGCAGCATAAAATTCTTTAATGTCGCATCCATGAAACGTCAAGGATTTGAAATCGACAGGATTTTCCACTTGAATCTTTAACTGATGTTCTTTGAGTTTCATAGTAGATCCACTGATTAAATAAGCAGCCCTTTCTGGTTGGTCTTGTTGTTGAGCTACTTGCTAATTTAGATTACCAGATTTTGGAACGGAACTAAAAGATGCCATTGATTTGATTGAAGACGATGAAGTTTTAGGGTTATATGTAACGCCCTCTTCATTTATTTAATTATTTTATTAGAGAATATAGTATATTATTATATATTATATGATTTTTGGTGATTTTGTGACGTGTTAATGATGTGTGACGTGATGATTATTTTATTGTTTAATAAAATAATATATGTGGTGCTTATATGAATATTTATATGAAAAATATAGAGATTTGTTATGAATATATATTATTTTGAGAAGTGGGGCTAATTTAATAAATAGGAAGAGTTGTGAGGGTTGAATTAGAATTAGAAAGATTGAGAGGGAGTATTTAAGAGAAGTAGGTTAAGAGAAAACACTTTTTAGAAAACGCGTACAGACAATTGGGAAAAGAGAGGAAACGGTTCAAGAGGAAGAGGAAAAGCTAGGCTGCAAATTCTGCAATTTTTCCAGGTAAGGGTGAGCCTAACTTCAGTAATATTAATAGTATTTCATCTGTTTATGATTGGCTTAAGAATTGGGAAGAATTGGGATGAGTTTCATAAGTTAGGGTTTTGATGAATTTAATGAATTGGGTGTGAGATTGTGTTGCGTTGGTGTAGAAACGTGTTACAGAACCTAGATTAATCCCTATAACAACATTGCTGATGAATTAGAAGCCTAACTTGAGAGATTTGAGATGTTTTGGTGAGAATTGGAGTGAACCCGTAGTGGTTCTGAGATCGCTCGCCTGTGGCGAGTGACTACTCGCCGTGGCGAGTACAGCCCTATCGCTCGCGAGGCGAGCAGCATAGCTCGCCGTGGCGAGCTTGCCCCTAAAACTTAGGATTTTTGCCAAACTTTAGATGGTTTTGAGTGCCCTTATATTTATAGAGATGACCTGTGAAGTTGGTTTGGTCAAATTGGATTTAGAGAGCTTAAAAATGAGGATTTTTGGTGAAAAATGTCAAAAAGGCCGAGAGCACCCAGGATTTCTCGCCTCCAGTTCGCTCCCAACTCGCCTTTGGCGAGTAACCCTTTGTGAGCACTCGCCTGTGGCGAGCAGATCCCTCGCCGTGGCGAGTTAGTGTGGTTCTGGGCTGATGTTCCGTTTTGCGATCTGTTTCGCATAGGACCTTGAGAGAATACTTTTGGGTAGTGTTAGAGATGTTCCATAGCCTGAGATGGAGTCTGTGAGAAGGATTAAGGATGCACCCTGGTGTTGATGCCAAAATGATGAATCATTGTGTTGATAATGACTTGTAACATGATGTATATGATTATGATGATGATGTCTATGTATTATGATGTGTATACAACGTGATGAGTCTCTGCCATGTATTATTCATAGCTGCATGTGTCGGTCTGATTTAATTAATGATGTTTGAGAAGTTGTGTCAACTTGTTTAAGTTATTAAGAGTCGAGTCCATGCATTTGCATAATTATGAGACGGTGGAGCTTTATGCTCAAAGCGAC
Organism: Medicago lupulina; assembly: GCA_958299785.1. Lineage (NCBI taxonomy): Eukaryota > Viridiplantae > Streptophyta > Magnoliopsida > Fabales > Fabaceae > Medicago > Medicago lupulina. The sequence goes on along the minus strand of OY283141.1, from coordinate 28,423,750 downwards.
GGTGGAGCATTTGCTCAAAGCGACGGTGAAGCATATTAATGCTTATATATATGGTACCACATGCATGATGTCAAGATGTTAAGAGTTGCATTAGTTGAGTCAATTTGTTGACACTTTATGAGACGATTGTTTTGAGACGTTGATGTGTTTATTTAAGATGTTTATGATGATGTTAACCTTGTATGTTAATATGTGAAGTATGTGATGAACTATGTTGTTAATCATAACTGCTTGATTTATATATTAATATTTCTGTTGTGAATCTCACCCCTTCTGCTGGAATTGCCGCCCTGTGGGCAAGTGCAGGTACCCAGTCTTAGATGCGCGGATGTGAGGAGTCTTGTGTGACGTAGGATTGCTCTGATACGTAACGGGATGGGGTCTTAATTAGAGTCTATTCCTTTATGTATCATGTTTGAACTATTTAATGATTTCTAGTATTTTGAGGAATTTATGAGACGTTTATGAGACCTTTTTGAAGGATATATAATTATGATTCCGCTGCTATACATTGAATTATTTATGCGAAGGACAAACTAATATTTATTTGGTTTAAAGATTTTTGTTGTTGGGATATGTGACACTCCTTTGTGATGTTACTCTGATATATGTTTTATTTTAATGAAATTTTTAAGTCGGGAAAATGGGGTGTTACATTATAGGTTGAGAGCGTTTTCTTAGCAGATACGAAAGCAACAAATGGAAAGTTTAGGTAGTGAAGTGAGTAGTGTGTGTTTTGTTTAAGTGTTTTTAGTAAAAACGTTTGAATACTCAGGGGACAACAAACACAGCATTAATGACAGTTTGGGGGCGCGAGATAGTACTACAAAAGCATAAAGATCGTCATTGCCCTTTTTGTTATACACCAATACATTTATGTCACGTTATCAGATTTCAGATGCGCTGTATAAGTTAGTGGGACAGGTGTCACAAGAAGCAACTCCAGAAATTCCACTAACTCTTACTATTCAGAAGCACAAAGATTCCACTTCTGAAGTTTGAAATTCTGATGACTCATCAGGAGCACATTTTCCTCAGAACCTCACTTAAGAGCTTCTGATGGACTATGGCTTCTGAACTGACTTCAGAACCTAAACTTCCCATTCAGAAGCAAGCAATTTTAATTAGACACATGATGCATGTTCAAATTTTTCTTAATGAATTCAAATCTTTCAACTGTTAAAGGCTTAGTAAATATATCAGCCCATTGATTTTCAGTGTCAATAAATTGTATATCTAAAATTCCTTTTGGAACATAATCTCTGATAAAATGGTGTTTGATCTCAATATGCTTGGCTCTTGAATGTATAATTGGATTCTTTGACAAACAAATAGTGGCAGTATTATCACAAAAGATGGGAATACTGTTAGCATTAATCTGAAAGTCTTCCAACTGATGTTTCATCCAGAGTAGTTGTGTGCAACAACTTGCAGCTGAAATATATTCTGCTTCTGCTGTAGACATAGCAATAGTTGCTTGTCTCTTGCTAGCCCAGGATATCAGATTATCACCCAGAAATTGACAATTGTCACTGGTTGACTTTCTTTGAATCCTGTCACCAGCATAATCAGCATCACAGAATCCAATTAACTTGTAATATGAGGATTTCCTATAAAGGAGTCCAAGATTAGTTGTTCCTTTCAGATACCTAAAGATTCTTTTAACTGCAGTTAAATGAGATTCTCTAGGATCTGACTGAAACCTTGCACACAAGCATACACTGAATAAAATATCTGGCCTAGATGCAGTGAGGTATAACAGAGAACCAATCATACCTCTGTATAGCTTCTGGTCTACTTTTGATCCTTCATCTTCTTTGCTTAAGGTGCATGTTGGATGCATTGGAGTGTTCATCAGCTTACAGTCTTCAAGCTTGAACTTCTTCAGAAGCTCCTTTGTATATTTTGCTTGATGAACATATACTCCATCTTTGCTTTGATTAATTTGAATGCCCAGGAAGAACTTCAGCTCTCCCATCATGCTCATTTCAAATTCATCCTGCATTAACTTAGAAAACTCCTTGCAAAGAGATGCATTAGTAGAACCAAATATTATATCATCAACATATATTTGCACAATAAGAATGTCTTTCTCAAGGGTCCTTTTGAAGAGTGTTGTATCAACTTGACCTCGTTTAAAATCATTTTTAATCAGGAAATTACTTAGTCTATCATACCAAGCTCTTGGAGCTTGTTTCAAGCCATATAGTGATTTCTTTAGTTTGTAAACATGGTCAGGATGCTTCAGATCCTCAAAACCAGGAGGTTGTTTCACATACACTTCTTCTTCTATGACACCATTAAGAAATGCACTCTTGACATCCATTTGATATAATATAATGCCATGATTAACTGCGTAGGATAGAAGTAACCTGATTGCTTCCAATCTTGCAACTAGAGCAAATGTTTCAGTGTAATCAATGCCTTCTTGTTGACTGTATCCCTGTGCAACAAGTCTGGCTTTGTTTCTGGTTACTTCACCTTGCTCATTCAGTTTGTTCCTGAATACCCATTTTGTTCCAATAATGTTCTTCTGAGAAGGTTTAGGTACCAGATCCCATACATCATTTCTTTGAAATTGATTCAACTCTTCTTGCATTGCTAAGATCCATCCATCATCTGAAAGTGCTTCATCAACTGCTGTAGGCTCAATCATTGATATCAGTCCTATCATAGATTCTTCTTGTCTGAAGTGTGATCTTGTTCTTCTGGGACTTTCTTTACTCCCAATGATTTGATCCTCGGGATGAGAAGACTTGTATTTGAAAGTGTTGTTGGATGAATCTGCTTGTTGTGAGCCATCTTGTGCTTCATCAGAAGCAACTTCATCTTGAGCTTCTGATGTGGGTGCAGCTTCTGGACTAACTTCATATTCAACTATCTGATCAGCTTCTGAAGTGTCTTCAGAAACCTGTATCTCTGCAGAACCTTCATCTTGCTTTGAAGTTTTATCTTCAAGCTCTTTGTCATCAAATTTAATGTGCATAGATTATTCAACACAGAGTGTCTCTAAATTATACACTCTGTATGCCTTTGACCTTTTAGAGTAACCTAAAAAGATTCCTCTTTGGGCCTTGGCATCAAATTTCTTTAGGTAGAGCTTGTTGTTCAGAATGTAACATGTACATCCAAATTGATGAAAGTAAGAGATATTGGGTTTTCTTCCTTTGAAGAGTTCATATGCTGTTTTCTCCAAGATAGGTCTGATGTAGATCCTATTCTGGACATAACACGCTGTATTCACAGCTTCTGCCCAAAAATGTTTTGCCAAATTGTTTTCGTGGATCATGGTTCTGACCATTTCTTGTAAAGTTCTATTCTTTCTCTCTACAACCCCATTTTGTTGTGGAGTTCTAGGAGAAGAGAATTCATGGATGATTCCATGTTTTTCACAAAAAGCTTCAAATGGCTCATTTTCAAATTCACCACCATGATCACTTCTAATTTTCAAAATTTTGGCTTCTTTTTCAGATTGAATAAAGGTGCAGAAGTTACTGAATACATCATATGCATGATCTTTGCTTTTCAGGAATTTCACCCAAGTCCATCTGCTGTAATCATCTACAATGACTAATCCATATTTACTTCCATATTAAGATGCAGTGCTTACTGGTCCAAATAAATCAATATGGAGTAGTTCTAAAGGTCTTGAGGTGGAAACAATGTCTTTAACCTTAAAAGATGATTTAACAATTTTTCCTTTTTGGCATGCACCATAGAGTGCATCTGAATGATAATCAATGTCAGGAAGGCCTTTGACAAGTTGTAACTTGCTAAGCTTAGAGATTAATCTCCAGTTAGCATGTCCCAACCTTCTATGCCACATCCATTTCTTATCATTCATTGACAGAAGGCAGATTACCCTCTGATCAGCCAGTTCAGAGAAATTAATTTTGTAAACATTTTCCACTCTCTTTCCTTTGAACACTATGGATTTATCATTCTTGTTGATTACTGTGCAGTTGGCTTTTTCAAATAATACATCATAACCATTGTCACAGAATTGACTGATGCTCAATAGGTTATGTTCAAGTTCATCTACCAACCACACATTATTAATAGAGGTAGAGGAATTACCAATAGTCCCCGTACTAATAATCTTCCCAGACTGGTTGCCTCCAAACTTTACATTTCCTCCTTCTTTCATTGTGAGGGATAGGAACATTTACTTCTCTCCTTTCATGTGCCTTGAGCAACCGCTGTCCAGGTACCATGACTTTTGCTTTGATCTTGCTTTTAGACAAATCTGCAGTATTGACAATTTCAGATTTAGGTACCCATTGTTTTATGGGTCCTTTGGGGTTAGAGCTGGAAGATTTACTCACCATTTCCAGTTCCTTTAGATGCGCTTTGGGTAGCTTCTGATTAATCATTACCTTAGGTTTTTCAACTTTTGGTTTTGATACTTCAGAAGCAACAACTGCTTTGCCTTTCTGAACCTTAGACTTTAGGATATCAGATTCTGATTCCATCAGACTCTGAGGGACAGGTTCTGATCTTTTCAGAATCTTAATCTTTGAGGTTTTAGATTCAGAATTTACCACAACCCTAGGCTTGGAGTTCTTTGGCTTTGAAATAATCTTAGCTTTAGAACTGGAAGCTTCAGGTTCTGGTTGAGCAACAGTTTCTATTTTGGAACCTTCAGGAACAAAGAAGGTTTTCAATCCTTCCTTAATGCATTCACAGTATGCTTTAAGATTGGTTTCATTAGACTTAGCTTCTGAAAACCCAATCCCTTTGCCATTGTTTTTGTAAATGCTATAAATCATAGAAGCAATTCTGCTTCTGTCAATACCAGAAATAATGAAATCTTCAAGAGCAATCTCATGGTTACTTAAAGACTTTCCATCACATTTTTCTTGTAACTTCTGACACAAGAACTTGAGCTTGTCTTCATAAGTTTTACATATGAAGTCAAAGCCTCTAAGTCCCTCTTCAGAAGCTTTCAGATCCAATAAAGTTGATTCTTGTTGCTTCATCAGAACAACATATTTTTCTTTCAAAACTTTCAACTCATTGGTTCTCAGTTCAAAATGAGTGAGGAGTTCTTTAAGTGACTCTATCAGTTCTTCTCTAGGGATTTTGGAATATACCTCATTTTCATCTTCTGAATCTGATTCAGTTTCAGCTTCTGAAGTTGTTGTAGCTACTAACCCAACAGCTATCTTTGCACCTTCATCAGATTCTTCTTTGTCAGACTCATATTCACTATCCAAGTCATCCCATGTGGCCATCAAACTCTGCTTTAACTGTTTCTTGAACTTGCTTGACTTGAATGTTGGCTTCTTTGACTTTTCCTTTGACTTTTCCTTCTGAAGATCAGGGCAATCAGCAATGAAATGACCAGGCTTCTTGCAATTGAAGCATCCCTTCTAATCTTCCTTCTTTGAGCTTCTGAAGCTACCTCTTCTGGACACAAACTTCTTGTTCTTTTTGGCTAGATACTGAAGTTTGTTTGAGAGCATAGCCATCATCTCAGTAACCTCTTCATCAGAATCTCCAGTTGGTGAATCTTCTTCTTCAGATTCAACCACTTTAAGAGCTTTTGATGACTTGCCTTTGGATGGAAGAGCTATTGATTTACTCTTTTTAGTATACTCATGTTCATTTAGACTTAACTCATGAACTTTGAGAGAACTAACAAGATCTTCAACACTTAAAGTGTTTAAATCTTTAGCTTCCTCAATGGCAGTCACCTTTGGTCTCCATCTGGCAGGCAGACTTCTAAGTATCTTCCTCACGTGATCAGAAGCAACATAGCTTTTCTTCAGTATTTGAAGTCCAGAGACTAAGGTTTGAAATCTTGAGTACATCTCCTCAATACTTTCATCATCCTTCATCTTGAACAACTCATATTGATGAACAAGCATCAATGTTTTAGCTTCTCTAACTTTCTTGCTTCCTTCATAGTTAGCACATAAAGATGCAAACATGGCTTTTGCAGTTGATTTATCACTCATCTTCATGTACTCTGCTCGTGGTATAGCAGAAACCAGAGAGCCTATGATCTTATGATGTTTCTTCTACATCTTCTTCTGAGTAGGAGTATGAATTTTTCTATCAACAGCAGCTCCTTCTTCATCAAGGACTAAGTCATCAACTCCATCTTCCAGAATATCCCATAGTTCTTCATCTAAGCCCATGATATAACTGTAGAAGTTGGTTTTCCACCAAGAAAACTCTTCAGGATCTCCATTAAATTTTGGAACCTTCCCTGAGTTAGTTTTCTTTTCACTATAGTCATAGGAAACAGCATGATGATTACCACCAGAACCAGCAGAACCAGAACCAGAAACAGATGATTCAGCAGACATGTTTTTCTCAGATCTTGGACTGTTACATTGTTAGGTGTTGACAATAGAACCAAAGCTCTGATACCAATTGAAAGGGAGAAAAACACAAGAAGGGGGGGTTGAATTGTGTTAAACTTATTTTCGTTTTCTCTTTAAAACTCAGAACACTAATGATCAGAAGCAATTGAGACAGCTTCTGAAGATGATGTTCAGGAGTGTATGCAGCGGAATGATAAACAGAGAAGAAGCAGGACACAAACAATTTATACAGGTTCCTTCCACAAACCGGAAGTAGTCCTGTCCCCCTTGCACTTCCAAGGAGAGTTCACTAAATGTAATATCTGATTACAAATGCTCAAGCACACAAGCAAGAGACTTCAAATGCTCAAGAACACAATCAAGAAACTTCTAATGCTCAAGTACACAAGCAAGAGACTTCTATCAAACAAAATTACAAGGAAAATGTTTGAGGTTGAACACTCGATATACAATCAGTGGTGTTCACAATGTAATTCAGATACAGACTCTTAATACTTTTGAATTTCAAAGATATGAACTTGAAAACTGAAATTCTAAGTGAACTTTTGGATGCTGAACAATTTGACAGAGTTTTGGTGCTTTTAAATTGTTGTAGAGTCTTGTTGCTCTTCAAGTCTTCACTCCTTTATATAGAGGTGTGAAATATGAACGTTGTAAGTGCCAATTCATCCAAAAAGAGTCGTTGTTGAAGCTTGATCTTTCACCAATGATTCTTTGCCTGATTAAGTTATTGTCCTATAAAGGATCAATTTCAAATCCATTCCAGTTGAGAGGGAACAAGGATGCAGGCTTGGTTGTACATGAGAGCTGTTATTCTTGTCTGGTAGTTGAGACAAAGAACAGAGTAGTGGAGAAGATGGTTGTATATTTCGTACATAGTACATTTGTCAACGCTCTTTGTATTTTAGCAACCAGATGCTTTTAAACGTGAACGTGTGACCTCCATGTGATCTTCTACCAATTCTTCAAGACTTTCGCTCCAAAATACAACACTAAATCCATAAAAACTTGAATCAATTTGCTTCTGGTGAAATACTGCAGCTTCTGAAGAACCAGCTTCTGATGACGTCATACTCTCTAGGAGCGCAAGTCTTCTGGAGCGCAAATCTTCAGGAGCGCCTTAAGCTTCAAATAATGTTTCTTTTGCTCTTTATTTGTTCTTCCAGAACCTTTGTAAGATATATCACTTGGTTTATGGTCCTGTACACTTGAACACATGTTAGCAATACCAATTGTCAATTTTTAATACCTTGTTATCATCAAAACTCTTTAGGATTTATTGTTAAACACATTTTGTTCCAACAACACTCACTAATGGACTTAATAAATTTCTATCACTCACAAAATATTACTACACAATTACTTCATTAAAACCCTCACTAATACTCATACACCACTATTCTATTAATTAAATAATTAATAAAGCAATTAAATAACAAGAAGAATTCATTCATGAAAACACCTATCATTCATTCATTCCTAAAAACAACAAGAATTCATCATCAAAGCAACACCTAGGAACTCACCAATCCATCCCCCAAGCACCCAAAACAAAAAGCAAGGAAATCCTTACAATGTCATGGGCTCCTGGCGCCAGAGAGGGTCAGTCCAAGCACAGGTTCTCTGTAACTGGGCGCCTAGCGCCATAGTTTCAGCACCAGCGCTGCGAAGAGTGCGAAAATGAGTGTTTTCCAGTCGGGTTTTCCTGAAAATAAACACAAAAGTGCTTATTTAGATCCCCACATACATCTTAAGTGTTTAAAATCATTTACCAAGGTTCAAACAGATCATTTAAGATCTTTTTACAAGTACATAATGTAACGTCATATTTCTATTAAAGCGATAAATCACGCAATTATAATCAATAATTAAGAAATAGACGCCACGTCTTCATTTAATTCACCAACTAGACATGCATAGAGTATCTCAATATAAACCATCACAACGGAATATCAAATACACTTCCAAATAGCCATGTCATCAACTCATAAATAAATCCCAACAAAAGGTATATCTCAACAACAGAAAAAGTCCAAGACATAAAATAAATGTCGTCCTAAATTAGAGCCTCTCTAAGACACGACAAAGCAAAATAAATGGAGGAAGCTCCCGCTGTCCTCAAGCACTCACCAAGCAAAGCAATCAACTAATCTTGCAAGTTGTCTTCCATGTGTCGCAGCTTCGGAAATATGTTCCGGATCCATCTCATGTGATCCAGAGCGATGATGTGCAAGTTAGAGACAACCTTACGGTGGAGACTTTACCGGTAAGGATTGATGACCGGAAAGTGAAGACGTTGAGAGGCAAGGATATACCTCTCGTTAGAGTCGTTTGGTCGGGAGCGACTGGTGAAAGCTTGACTTGGGAGCTTGAAAGTAAGATGCTGGAGTCTTATCCAGAGTTATTTGCTTGAGGTAATTTTCGAGGACGAAAATCTTTTAAGTGGGGGAGAGTTGTAACGCCCACGTTCGTTTTATTATTTATTTAAATCAAGTTTAGGTGATTATATTATATTTATATAATATATAAGTGTTTTGATATGTTTCGATGTGATTTGTTATGCTTGAGATGATTTTGTGGTAAGTTATAATGCTAAGGATAAGGTTAAGAGACTTATTTTATTGTTAAATAAAATAAGATTTGAAAAGAAAATAAAATATTTAGTTATGGGTTAGTTTTGGATTTTAGAGAGTTATGTGGGAGAAAGAGTAAATAAGATAAGATTTGCTGGCAGTATAAATAAGGCAACTAGGGTTAGGAGTCAGTAACGCTTTCAGACCTTTTGGGAAAAGAAAGAAACACACGCACACGTGAAGGAGAAGAGAAGAGTGAGACCTGCGATTTCTGCTTCTAACCAGGTAAGGGTGGGACTAATAACTCTTTAATATTGATTAGCATAGTTCTGATAGCAATTAACAAGGATTAGGATTGAGTTAAGAGAATGAGAAAACTAGGTCAAAACCCTAGAATTTGATGAATTAACGGTTGGAATAGGTTTAATTGATGTAGAAAGTGTTCCTAGACATTAGAATATGTTTAGGATGAATTCTGGAATCAATAGAAGGCTTAGAACCATGTGAATCGTAGGATTTTTGAGAAGATAGCAGTTCTGGCCGCAGCGAAATTCATCGCTCGCCACGGCGAGCAGTGATCCTCGCCTCGCGAGTGATGAGCTTCATCACTCGCCACGGCGAGTACTTATCCCCGCCTCGCGAGTTGCTTCTGGCAGCTCGCCACAGCGAGCACTTTTCTTCGCCTCGCGAGTTGCTTCTGGCAGCTCGCCACAGCGAGCTAACCCACTCGCCTCGCGAACACTACCAGTTTTGGGAGTTGTGAGGGTTGTGCGACCTGTTCCATATGGTTGATTTTGGAGATGATTTCTGAGTGTTATTTATGCCTAGTGGTGATGTTGAGAGCCCTGTTCAGAGCCTTTCTAAGTATGGATTGTTGGGTTATGGTAGTAGAGCATGAATTAAGTATTAGACCTTATACTAAAATGAGTAAAGTTTATGTTGCCTTGATTTGTAATTGATATAATGATATCATTCTGCTATTGTTATTTGAATTATGCTGCTGAGGTTATTAAACTGAACCGTTATGATATATGTATGTATTATATATGCAATGATAAGATGTTGTTTAGCTCCAAATTCTTGGATGCATATTGATGAAGTGATTAAGATATGTTGTTGTTTATGTTGAGTCCATGCATAGCATACATTGAGCTTAGTCCTCACCATGATAGGAGCTTTGTCCTCCGCACGTTATTTAGGAGCTTTGTCCTCCGCACGTTTTAAAAGTATATTAATACTTATGATGAAGTTTGGTACCACATGCATATAAGGAGTCTAAGAGCATCGTCGCATGGTCATATTTATGATGTCATGTTGTTGATAAAGAATGAATATATGATTACGTGATAAGTGTTATCTATCTATGCTACTTGCTTAAAGATATATGAAGTTGATTATGTGATTACGTGCTAAATATTATGCAAGAATGCTATTAATGTTTTGATGTTAATTGTTATTCTAAATTATGTTGATTAATATTATTTTGTTATGAAATCTCACCCCTTCTGCTGGAATTGCCGCCTTGTGGGCAAGTGCAAGTGATCGTGCTTAGTGTTCAGGTGGTTCGTGAGTGGCATTACCTCACAGTGTTGTCTAGGTCGCTCTGATACGTAACGGGATGGGGTTGTCTTATGCATGCTTCATTCTTTACGTGTATTTGATGTTCCTTGCTAACATTTGAGATATTTTATGGGGCCTGCGTGCCAAACGTTTATGAATTTTTAGTAATAATTCCGATGCAAAGTTTTGAAGTAAATTGGTTAAATAAATTATTATTTAATTGTTTTGGATTATGTTTTATGTAATATCCCGTTGTTGTGTTTGCATACTCTGATAATTGTTTAAGAAATTTTTATGTTGGGAAAACGGGGCGTTACAATTGGTATCAGAGCAAGTCGGTCTGTCCGGCCAATTAGAGAGTCTTGTTGAGTTTTAGTAATATTTGTATTACTAAATCTTATGTTGCTGCTACTGTTTGTTGTAGTATATCAGGATGGCTGGAAGGAACGATGCTGCTCTTGCTGCTGCTTTGGAAGCAATGGCTAATGTTGTGGGACAGCAACCTAATGCAAATGTTGGCGTGAATGCTGAGACGAGGATGTTAGAGACTTTCATGAGGAATCATCCTCCAACTTTTAAGGGAAGGTATGACCCCGATGGAGCCCAGACGTGGCTTAAGGAGATAGAGAGGATTTTTAGAGTAATGCAGTGCACTGAAGCCCAGCAAGTGCGTTTTGGTACACATCAGCTGTCTGAGGAAGCTGATGATTGGTGGGTTAGCGTGTTACCTAGCCTAGAGCAAGATGGAACTGTGGTGACTTGGGCCGTGTTCAGAACAGAGTTCCTGAGGAGATACTTTCCGGAAGACGTTCGCGGGAAGAAAGAGATCGAGTTCCTTGAGCTGAAGCAAGGAAATATGTCAGTGACTGAGTATGCTGCCAAGTTTGTGGAGTTGGCGAAGTTCTATCCGCACTATGCTGCTGAGACCGCGGAGTTTTCTAAATGCATCAAGTTTGAGAACGGTTTGAGGCCCAACATTAAGAGGGCGATTGGGTATCAGCAGATCAGAGTTTTTCCGGATTTGGTGAATAGCTGTCGGATATATGAAGAGGATACGAAGGCTCACTACAAGGTAGTGAATGATAGGAAAGCCAAGGGCCAGCAGAGTCGCCCTAAACCTTATAGTTCCCCCCGCTGATAAAGGGAAACAGAGGATGGTCGTGGATAGGCAGACCGCGAGGAAGGGTACCCCTGCTGAGATTGTATGTTTCAACTGTGGTGTGAAAGGCCACAAGAGCAATGTTTGTCCTGAGGAGATCAAGAAGTGTGTCCGGTGTGGCAAGAAGGGTCACTTAGTAGTTGATTGCAAGCGTAATGATGTCGTGTGCTTCAATTGCAACGAAGAGGGTCATATTGGTTCCCAGTGCAAGCAGCCGAAGAGGGCGCCTACTACGGGTCGAGTTTTTGCCCTGACTGGTACTCAGACAGACAGTGATGATCGTTTGATCAGAGGTACTTGCTATATTAATAATACTCCTTTAGTTGCTATTATTGATACTGGTGCTACACATTGCTTTATTGCTTTAGACTGTGTTTCTGCTTTGAGTCTTGCTATGTCTGATATGAATGGAGAGATGGTTGTCGAAACTCCAGCTAAGGGTTCGGTGACTACTTCTCTCGTATGTTTGAGTTGTCCTCTGTTCATGTTTGGTCGCGATTTCGAAATGGATTTAGTTTGTCTACCTTTGAGCGGTATGGATGTGATTCTGGGTATGAACTGGTTAGAATACAACCACGTTCTTATCAATTGTTTTCGCAAGACGGTGCATTTCTCGTCCGCTGAAGAGGAAAGTGGTGCTGAGTTTTTATCTACTAAGCAGATGAAGCAACTAGAACGTGATGGCATGTTGATGTTTTCGTTGATGGCTTCTTTATCTTTAGAGAATCAAGCAGTGATCGATAAATTGCAAGTGGTATGCGACTTTCCTGAAGTTTTCCCAGATGAAATTCCTGATGTGCCTCCAGAGAGGGAAGTCGAGTTTTCTATTGATCTTGTTCCTGGAACTAAGCCGGTGTCGATGGCACCTTATCGTATGTCTGCTTCCGAATTAGCTGAGTCGAAGAAACAGTTGGAAGATTTACTTGAGAAGAAATTTGTTAGACCAAGTGTTTCACCTTGGGGAGCGCCAGTGTTACTAGTAAAGAAGAAGGATGGTAGTATGAGGCTATGTATTGATTATCGGCAGTTGAACAAGGTAACTATCAAGAATAGGTATCCACTACCGAGAATTGATGATTTGATGGATCAGTTAGTGGGTGCACGTGTTTTCAGCAAGATTGATTTGAGGTCAGGTTATCATCAGATTAAAGTAAAGGATGAAGATATGCAGAAGACAGCTTTCAGAACACGTTATGGCCATTATGAGTACAAGGTTATGCCTTTTGGAGTTACTAATGCACCGGGAGTATTTATGGAGTATATGAATCGCATCTTCCATGCATTTTTGGATCAGTTCGTAGTTGTATTTATTGATGATATTCTGATTTACTCCAAGACTGAGGAAGAGCATGCTGAACATCTGAAGATTGTCTTGCAAGTGTTGAAAGAGAAGAAACTTTATGCCAAATTGTCTAAGTGTGAATTCTGGTTGAAAGAAGTGAGTTTCCTTGGTCATGTTATCTCTGGTGATGGTATTGCAGTAGATCCGTCTAAGATTGAAGCCGTATCGCAATGGGAGACTCTGAAGTCAGTTACTGAGATTAGGAGCTTTTTGGGTTTAGCTGGTTATTATAGAAGGTTTATTGAGGGATTCTCCAAGTTAGCTCTTCCGTTGACCCAGTTGACTTGTAAAGGTAGAGCTTTTGTTTGGGATGTGCATTGTGAGAACATTTTCAACGAGCTGAAGAAGCGTTTGACGACTGCTCCATTTTTGATTTTGCCAAAGCAAGATGAGCCATTTGTTGTGTATTGTGATGCGTCTAAGTTGGGTTTAGGAGGTGTGCTTATGCAAGGAGGTAAAGTGGTAGCTTATGCTTCAAGACAGTTGAGGATTCATGAGAAGAACTACCCGACGCATGATTTGGAATTAGCAGCTGTGGTTTTTGTATTGAAGATGTGGCGACACTACTTATATGGTGCGAGATTCGAAGTGTTTAGTGATCACAAGAGCTTGAGGTATCTTTTCGATCAGAAGGAATTGAATATGAGGCAGAGAAGATGGTTCGAACTTTTGAAGGACTTCGACTTTGGGTTGAATTATCATCCGGGTAAAGCGAATGTGGTAGCAGATGCCTTGAGTAGGAAGACTTTGCATATGTCTGCTATGATGGTTAAGGAGTTCGAATTACTTGAGCAATTTAGGGATTTGAGTTTGGTTTGTGAAAGGACGCCTCAGAGTGTGAAGCTAGGGATGCTGAAGATTGATAGTGACTTCTTGATGAATATAAGAGAGGCGCAGAAAGAAGATGTCAAGTTTGTTGATTTGATGGTTGCTGGTAATCAGACTGAAGATAGTGATTTTCAAGTCGACGATCAGGGAGTGTTGAGATTCCGATGTAGGATTTGCATTTCTGACAATGAAGAGATTAAGAAGATGATTCTTGAAGAGAGTCACAGAAGTAGCTTGAGTATTCACCCGGGAGCTACGAAGATGTATCATGATTTGAAGAAGTTATTTTGGTGGTCTGGTTTGAAACGTGATGTGGCACAGTTTGTGTATGCTTGTTTAGTTTGCCATAAGTCGAAAATAGAGCATCAGAAACCAGCTGGCATGATGGTATCTTTGGATGTGCCGGAGTGGAAATGGGATAATATATCCATGGATTTTGTGACTAGCTTGCCGAATACTCCAAGAGGGAATGACGCCATTTGGGTTATTGTTGATCGATTGACGAAGTCGGCTCATTTTCTACCGATTAATATTAGTTTCCCTGTTGCCCAGTTGGCAGAGATTTATATCAAGGAGATTGTGAGATTGCATGGTGTTCCTTCGAGCATAGTATCCGATAGAGATCCAAGATTTACTTCTAGATTTTGGAAAAGTTTGCAAGAGGCTTTGGGTTCTAAGTTGAGATTGAGTTCGGCGTATCATCCGCAGACAGATGGTCAGTCGGAAAGGACAATTCAGTCGCTAGAGGATTTGTTGAGAGTTTGTGTTCTTGAGCAAGGCGGAACTTGGGATAGTCATCTTCCGTTAATCGAGTTCACATACAATAATAGTTATCATTCTAGTATTGGAATGGCACCTTTTGAGGCTTTGTACGGTCGGAGGTGCAGGACTCCGTTGTGTTGGTTTGAGTCAGGTGAAAGGGTGGTTTTAGGGCCAGAGATTGTTCAGCAAACTACTAAGAAGGTTAAGATGATTCAAGAGAAGATGAAAGCGTCGCAGAGTCGACAAAAGAGTTACCATGATAAGCGTAGGAAAGATCTTGAGTTTCAGGAAGGAGACCACGTGTTTTTAAGGGTCACGCCTATGACTGGTGTTGGACGTGCGTTGAAGTCAAAGAAGTTGACTCCGAGATTTATTGGCCCTTATCAGATATCAGAGAGGGTTGGAACGGTGGCGTACCGAGTTGGGCTACCACCGCATCTTTCGAATTTGCATGATGTTTTCCATGTGTCGCAGCTTCGGAAATATGTTCCGGATCCATCTCATGTGATCCAGAGCGATGATGTGCAAGTTAGAGACAACCTTACGGTGGAGACTTTACCGGTAAGGATTGATGACCGAAAAGTGAAGACGTTGAGAGGCAAGGATATACCTCTCGTTAGAGTCGTTTGGTCGGGAGCGACTGGTGAAAGCTTGACTTGGGAGCTTGAAAGTAAGATGCTGGAGTCTTATCCAGAGTTATTTGCTTGAGGTAATTTTCGAGGACGAAAATCTTTTAAGTGGGGGAGAGTTGTAACGCCCACGTTCGTTTTATTATTTATTTAAATCAAGTTTAGGTGATTATATTATATTTATATAATATATAAGTGTTTTGATATGTTTCGATGTGATTTGTTATGCTTGAGATGATTTTGTGGTAAGTTATAATGCTAAGGATAAGGTTAAGAGACTTATTTTATTGTTAAATAAAATAAGATTTGAAAAGAAAATAAAATATTTAGTTATGGGTTAGTTTTGGATTTTAGAGAGTTATGTGGGAGAAAGAGTAAATAAGATAAGATTTGCTGGCAGTATAAATAAGGCAACTAGGGTTAGGAGTCAGTAACGCTTTCAGACCTTTTGGGAAAAGAAAGAAACGCACGCACACGTGAAGGAGAAGAGAAGAGTGAGACCTGCGATTTCTGCTTCTAACCAGGTAAGGGTGGGACTAATAACTCTTTAATATTGATTAGCATAGTTCTGATAGCAATTAACAAGGATTAGGATTGAGTTAAGAGAATGAGAAAACTAGGTCAAAACCCTAGAATTTGATGAATTAACGGTTGGAATAGGTTTAATTGATGTAGAAAGTGTTCCTAGACATTAGAATATGTTTAGGATGAATTCTGGAATCAATAGAAGGCTTAGAACCATGTGAATCGTAGGATTTTTGAGAAGATAGCAGTTCTGGCCGCAGCGAAATTCATCGCTCGCCACGGCGAGCAGTGATCCTCGCCTCGCGAGTGATGAGCTTCATCACTCGCCACGGCGAGTACTTATCCCCGCCTCGCGAGTTGCTTCTGGCAGCTCGCCACAGCGAGCACTTTTCTTCGCCTCGCGAGTTGCTTCTGGCAGCTCGCCACAGCGAGCTAACCCACTCGCCTCGCGAACACTACCAGTTTTGGGAGTTGTGAGGGTTGTGCGACCTGTTCCGTATGGTTGATTTTGGAGATGATTCCTGAGTGTTATTTATGCCTAGTGGTGATGTTGAGAGCCCTGTTCAGAGCCTTTCTAAGTATGGATTGTTGGGTTATGGTAGTAGAGCATGAATTAAGTATTAGACCTTATACTAAAATGAGTAAAGTTTATGTTGCCTTGATTTGTAATTGATATAATGATATCATTCTGCTATTGTTATTTGAATTATGCTGCTGAGGTTATTAAACTGAACCGTTATGATATATGTATGTATTATATATGCAATGATAAGATGTTGTTTAGCTCCAAATTCTTGGATGCATATTGATGAAGTGATTAAGATATGTTGTTGTTTATGTTGAGTCCATGCATAGCATACATTGAGCTTAGTCCTCACCATGATAGGAGCTTTGTCCTCCGCACGTTATTTAGGAGCTTTGTCCTCCGCACGTTTTAAAAGTATATTAATACTTATGATGAAGTTTGGTACCACATGCATATAAGGAGTCTAAGAGCATCGTCGCATGGTCATATTTATGATGTCATGTTGTTGATAAAGAATGAATATATGATTACGTGATAAGTGTTATCTATCTATGCTACTTGCTTAAAGATATATGAAGTTGATTATGTGATTACGTGCTAAATATTATGCAAGAATGCTATTAATGTTTTGATGTTAATTGTTATTCTAAATTATGTTGATTAATATTATTTTGTTATGAAATCTCACCCCTTCTGCTGGAATTGCCGCCTTGTGGGCAAGTGCAGGTGATCGTGCTTAGTGTTCAGGTGGTTCGTGAGTGGCCTTACCTCACAGTGTTGTCTAGGTCGCTCTGATACGTAACGGGATGGGGTTGTCTTATGCATGCTTCATTCTTTACGTGTATTTGATGTTTCTTGCTAACATTTGAGATATTTTATGGGGCCTGCGTGCCAAACGTTTATGAATTTTTAGTAATAATTCCGCTGCAAAGTTTTGAAGTAAATTGGTTAAATAAATTATTATTTAATTGTTTTGGATTATGTTCTATGTAATATCCCGTTGTTGTGTTTGCATACTCTGATAATTGTTTAAGAAATTTTTATGTTGGGAAAACGGAGCGTTACAATAAGAGTACATGCTTTCACCAAAAATTCAACACCAATAGCATGTAAGAAAATTCACCAACAACATATATGCACATAACATATATAAACACCAACAACATCACCATAGTAACTCAACAACTTCATGTCATTCTCACAACTCAAGTAAAAGAGAAAATACACCACATCATGATAAACATCATATTCAACACCCATCAATCATTCATATATTCTTATTTATTCATAGCAAATCATTCATGAAAGAATTTCAAAGTAAAAGGGTTCAATAAATATTTTCGACCAAGTTCGTATAATATATTTCACAACTTTGAACAATTGGGTCAATGAACCAAAACAAAGCAAAACAACTCAATTGCCTCGGCTATGCATGCACACTAATCACTTATGAGTGTAGGTGTACATACATGTGCGTTTCACCGGCCAACTACCAAGAAATCTCATAATTCACAAAGTTCGTCTCATAATGTCACTTTTCAAAATGAAACTATTTTCAAAGCAAAACAATTTAACTCTCAATGGATAAATCAATATCATTTTTAGTAACCACACAAACATCATACATACTTAACCCTATATCATTCACTTGAGAAAAACAAGTTTCGGAAAAATTGACGTTCTTGGACATTTTCCAAACATTAAAACCGATTCACAAAAACCAAGTCCAATTTGATTCAAATGATGTTCTAATAGGATTAGATGTATATGCAGTGATTAACTAAGTCAAAAGATACATTCTAGGAAGTTCGGATTGGTCCCCAAGTGCACAAAGCGAAAAATCAAAAGTTGCTGAATAGGGTGCTGCTCGCTTAAGCGAAGGGTTGCTCGCTTAAGCGACCGGCTTCCAGTAGCATTCTAGGCTCGCTCGCTTGAAGCTCGTTTGGGGCTCGCTCAAGCGAACTCTGTCCAAAATCCACTAGTCACGTTCGCTTGGAGCTCGCTCAAGCGAACTGTGTCCAAAAGCAACTGGGCACGCTCGCTTGGCGCTCGCTCAAGCGAACGCTCATCAGTTCAGTCAAAAAAATTCAAGTTTCAAACCTTTTTCCGCCAAAAATCCCAATTTCGATCTTTCCCAACCCTAAACTCGTTCCAAATAATGTTTACAGGTCATATACATGAAAACACTCTTAATGATGCATAAAACTTGAGATTAAAACATCATTTCTTCAAAATTCAACAATCCACCAAACTTTCATAATTTTTCAACAACAACAATTATCATCACCAATTCACAAATAGGGATACCCATTATATCAATTCATCAACAACATGTTCCAAAACAACATCAACAACAAATAATCATGAATTCACTCATAATTCAACAACCACAACTTCATTCTTCATCTATTTTACACAAAAACATAATATACCCACAATATAACTCTTGACATGTAAATTCATCTTCAACAACACAATTATCATTCAATTCACATACATGAACATACCATCAAAACCTAAGCACGAATTTCTACAATTAAAACTCAAATAATCACTTAACCAAATAATCACTTATCAAATAAGCACTTATGAGAAATGGGTAGAAAAAGATTATGTTTGAACACTAGCCCCCTTACCTCTAATTCCAAAATCCAAGCTTATGCCTCAATTAAGCTCCAACCCCTTGAGATTCTACCTTCCTATTCTCTTGCTCCCAAAGTCCTCTTTCTCTCTCTACCTCTCTCCAAATTGTGTGAAATGAAAACTAGGTGACCTAATTTCCTCAATGACTAAGATTTAAATAGGCTCACCTCTATTGGGCTTAACTCGTTATGTCTTAATGGGCTCAATTCACTTATTCATTATCCCACAATTAATTACTCACCTACGGTTAAACTTAACAGTCAAACTAATTTTTATACTAGTAACTTAGTAAAAAAATAAAAATATGCCACACAAACATTTAAATAACCTTCACTATGAAATTGCTAAATCACCCTTGCTCACCAAATTACTAAAATATCCTTCTAACATGAAAACCCAAGAAAATACACCCAAGGATAAATAATCACACACAAGCATATATAAATACACATAAAAATAATATAAAATAAAATAACGAAAAATCGGGTTGTTACACATACAACAGCTCATACTTCAATTAACATTGTTTACACTTAATTCATCATAAGTCTCAACAATAACAACTTAACAAAATCAAACATATCTTATGACATAACAACAACATAATTCTACCAATTTCACATACCCAATATCATTGCAAGAAGATGTAACATATATTTAACGCCATTCATCAACAACTTCATGAATTTCATTCAATTAAGCTAAAAACTCATAAACACCAACTTATCATAATCAAACATGGATTCACATGCATCAACATGTTTTCACAACTTCTCTCATACTCAAAATAACAACAATAACTGGAGCACGAAATTAAACTTAATTGATCAACAAATTCATAAAAACATGAGAAAACATATAATCCACAACCGCTCGATTTTTCATAAGTTCTAGATGGTAAAATAAACTTCCCTCTTACCTCTTAATACAATAAGCTAGCCTCCTAAGCTTCTCTCATACTCAAAATAACAACTAATTAAAGCGTTTCCAATGACAACAACTAATTAAATTTATAATTTTTTTTAAATGTATTAATTTACATCGTTATAAAATTCATGTCATAAACTTTTTTTTTTATATTCTGTATATAGACCGGCCTAACTTGAATCATCTTATTCAATCTAATTTAATGCATGTACATTTTTCATATAGAAACCAAACCAAACATCTAGGGATGAAGTTCATTCATCGACCCAATAGTTCAATCAATAAACCAATAATCCAATAGCTTGAACGAATTGAACACCGATCTAATTTTAATATACTATCATATTCCATTAAATTGTAGTGGATAATTTTTTTTGTGTAAATTAGGTATCCTTCGCACAACTGCGGAAACTAATCCTTTAAACATTTGAAAATAAAATAAAATAAAATAGAGTAATTTGTATGGACCGTTGGATCGCATAGCCTTGTATAACACGAAAGGCAGCCCTACAAAACTCAGCTAAGTAGTTGATAGTATAAAAAGAAGAGTGTGTACTTGTAAGATTGTTTTCGTGAATCAAATCCCTAAATCCAATATAAACCATTGGAGTAGTAAAGCTACTCTTGTTTTTCTTCATTACCCAATTCAACTCAAATTTTCAACCCTAATCAGGCACGCATTCAACGACGCAACCGAACCGTGAACTACTGCTCCCGCCACCACCGAAAATTTCATCTCCACCGTCTACCACCGTCAGGTTCCATTACTCTCTCTCTCCTTCGCGTTCATTTTTTGGATGATTAAATCTTCTCGTGCCTTCTTTAAGCTTAATTTTTTTGCTTTGATTCTGTTATTTTGATATGCTTTCTGGGTATAATAATAATTTTAGTTAATTAGCATTTAATTTAATTATTGTTCTTGTATGTGTCGATTATGTTATATTCCCATACATCATTGTGCACAAGTTGTTTGATAAAATGCTTCAATTGAAAAACTGGTTTTTTAGAATCATGTTTTATATATATTGCTAAAAATATAAATAGTGTGTGTTATTGGACCAAATTTCTATACTGAGTTTTCTTCTCTAGATGTATATTTTTCTGTTGTATGAGAAAAAAATCAAACTTAGATGTTAGACTAGAGTTTTCCTATATTTGCTAAATTACCTTGAACCGAAGTTTTTATCTTATTTGGTGTCAAAATTTTATATATGAACTTTGAAATAGAAACTGTAATAATCCAAAATCTCAAGCTCAGATACCCAAAAAAGGAGAAATCTTGCTTCCTCGGTCTAATTACAAGTATTTTAAGCTGATCTCTATGTATGCTTATGTTTATAAGTTGATAGCTAAAAATTTTAATGACTATGTATAAGTGCGGCACTGCCAATAATTATATTTTTCATGTGATTCCATGCAGTTCAGAGTTCATGATTCTTTTTGTACCACAAATAAAAGCTATTTTCAATATATTAAGTAAAAAAAATTGGATTTTTGTTTTTCTATTGGGATAAATTAGCGGCTTCATTGATTTTACTACAAGGTATATGCATGTACTTTAATTCAGTATATGCTTTGAACATCTGTCATTCGCATCATTTGGGACTGGTTTTATCTTCATGGGGTGTGTTAAAAAATTTCAGTTTTAGTTTTAGTACTTGACATCAATGTAGTGAGTTATTCTTTTCTTCCCATTTATAATGTACTTCATTTGGTTTACAATTGGATGAGTGCTTTAACAGCATTACTTACCTTGATGCATGTCTTCTGATGTGAGTTCTAAATTTTGTTGAAATGTTAAAACTTATTGTGGTGTTCTTTGTGCCTGATGCAAATTCTAGATACTTGCTTGTTTCTGATGGAAAAGAACCAGCCCATTTTTGTCAAAGATGCTGTTTTGAAATTGCAATTGGCCCGTGCTTTAACAACATTACTTACCTTGATGCATGTCTTCTGATGTGAGTTCTAAATTCTGTTGAAATGTTAAAACTTATTGTGGTGTTCTTTGTGCTTGATGCAAATTCTCGATACTTGCTTGTTTCTGATGGAAAAGAACCAGCCCATTTTTGTCAAAGATGTTGTTTTGAAATTGCAATTGGCCCATGCTTTAACAGCATTACTTACCTTGATGCATGTCTTCTGATGTGAGTTCTAAATTTTGTTGAAATGTTAAAACTTATTGTGGTGTTCTTTGTGCCTGATGCAAATTCTAGATACTTGCTTGTTTTTGATGGAAAAGAACCAGCCCATTTCTGTCAAAGATGCTGTTTTGAAATTGCAATTGGCCCGTGCTTTAACAGCATTACTTACCTTGATGCATGTCTTCTGATGTGAGTTCTAAATTTTGTAGAAATGTTAAAACTTATTGTGGTGTTCTTTGTGCCTAGTGCAAATTCTAGATACTTGCTTGTTTCTGATGGAAAAGAACCAGCCCATTTTTGTCAAAGATTCTGTTTTGAAATTGCAATTGGCCCGTGCTTTAACAACATTACTTACCTTGATGCATGTCTTCTGATGTGAGTTCTAAATTTTGTTGAAATGTTAAAACTTATTGTGGTGTTCTTTGTGCCTGATGCAAATTCTAGATACTTGCTTGTTTCTGATGGAAAAGAACCAGCTCATTTTTGTCAAAGATGCTGTTTTGAAATTGCAATTGGCCCGTGCTTTAATAGCATTACTTGATGCATGTCTTCTGATGTGAGTTCTAAATTTTGTTGAAATGTTAAAACTTATTGTGGTGTTCTTTGTGCCTGATGCAAATTCTAGATACTTGCTTGTTTCTGATGGAAAAGAACCAGCCCATTTTTGTCAAAGATGCTGTTTTGAAATTGCAATTGGCCCTCCTTGATGGCATCCAAAGAGAAGACCCTTCTTGTGTCGTCCCATACATCATTGTGCACAAGCTGTTTGATAAAATGCTTCAATTGAATAATTTGTTGCTATCAATTAAAAATATTTTTCTTATATATTTGTTTTTATATTCAACCGTGATAAATGTTACACATATTTTTAAATAGCTATCAGTACACATGTCTTTGTGTACATATCAGATGATCAATGTTTTACCGTTAATTTTATTATGTAACAATGAAATTTATTTATTTTATGTTTTTATAAATATAAAAAAAGTTTCAATATTAATTAATTAATGTGACAACATGTCGTTAGATATGTGTAAAATAACATTAATTTAACTATTTTTTAGAGGTTAATTAAACTACTACTATTATTTTTAATATTTTATAAAAATTATTATTATTATTATTATTATTATTATTATTATTATTATTAATATTATTATTATTATTATTATTTTATTTTTTTGACAAATTATTATTATCCTTATTTATTAATTTTGTTGAGTCTTAACCTAATTTTTTCCCTCCACTAATCCTTTATAAGGGTTGCAACAACTCTATCCTAAAATTTTGGCTTTAAATTTGCATCATATATGTTTTTCATTTCTCTCTAATAACCGTGAATATTTTTCAAAGCAAAAATTTAATAGATATCTTAATCCTTATCTATATTATTTATTAATTTTATTAGGTATGCAGCAACTTAACTTATTGTTTCTGTAGATTTTTTTTTTTGACAAGTTGTTGTACACTTGTTTAATACGTTTAAAAACAGAATACCCTAATTTTCATGCAATGCAAACTCGGCTACTCTAAATAATTTGTTAGGAACCATGAACTGCTTTAATTTTTTATGTTTAACTATAAAAGTAATAAATAAAATAGACTCGTGCAACAATATAATTTTATATTCTTTTTATCTTTTTTCTTTATAATATTTTTTATTATCATTTGATTGTAATATTGTATATCTAATAATTGAATTTGCGTTTATTGATCGACCATGATCTTATATATTAAAGATTATTTATTGGTCTATATTCCATGATCTTATATATTAAAGATTATTTATTGGTCTATATTATAGTCGAGAAGACTCGTGTGTCGCACGGGTCAAAAGTGTTGTTATTATTATGTTACACTACTTTGTCAATTTTGCAATTAAAAAAACACATACCCCTTTCTATCTCGTACAAACCTAGAGTCTTATTTTATAATTTTCTTTTTATTATTATTTTCTACATTTAACTTTATCCATTTCATAGTTATTTTTCTCTCTCTTCACGAAAGAAAGTCTGAAAAACTCTCTCATTCACAAACAAACCCTAGCCGCCGCCTCCCTCCTTCAGTGTGTCTCCGGCGGCGGCGTTTCATTGTTCCACCATCTTCATCCTATCTTTTCGTCTAGATCTAGTCAACCACATACAAGTTTTTGAAAAACCATCACCATAAAAATAGTCCCCTCCATCTTCTCTACAAAACCCATTAAAGAAAATCAGGATCAGATCACTTTCGCCGGTTACCACCGTGCCGAAGTTTGCAACCACCGCGCCAGAAAAGAGCTGTTGTGTTTACATCCCAATCTTGTATGTTTTGGTCTCTTACCTTTGTTGTTGTCTTCATCAAGGTGAAGTTGTTTACATATTTTGTTTCCATGCAGCAACAACAATAGTAAAAATATGAAATTGAATGTGATTTTGTTTTATTTTCCAGAGATGTAAAAGTTCTTTTGCAGATGAATCCTTTTTAGTTCTAAAACAGTTGATAAAAAGACACAATTGAGACATTTTCTTATGAAAATATTTTGTATATTTGCTTTTTTTGTTGTTGATATAATTGTAAAACTGTGTTTGGATGTGTATGTTTTCTTTAACTTCTCATCTTGATCATTTCCCGTTTTCTACATTTTTATGTGATGTTGATGATAATGTAAGTTCAATAAAGTAAGCAAAAGTGAATTATCTAGTTGCAATGTAAAGGAAAATGTGTTTTTGTAGAGCAAATAAACTAAACCAAATGCTTTTAGTAGTTACATGACATCATCATAGTTCAATAAAGTAATTTTTAGACAACTTTTACCCTCAATTGTGTGATTTGGCAAGCAACCAGCTTAGGGTAGTAATAGATTTTCCACAACATCTTCCCTTCTTATATTAAGAATTAAGAAAGATAATAATTTTAGTTAATTAGCATTTAATTTAATTATTGTTCTTGTATGTGTCGATTATGTTATATTCCCATACATCATTGGCACAAGCTGTTTGATAAAATGCTTCAATTGAAAAACTGGTTTTTTAGAATCATGTTTTTTATATATATATATTGCTAAAAATATAAATAGTCTGTGTCATTGGACCAAATTTCTCTTCTGAGTTTTCTTCTCTGGATGTATATTTTTCTGTTGTATGAGAAAAATCAAACTTAGATGTTAGACTAGAGTTCTCCTATATTTGCTAAATTACCTTGAACCGAAGTTATTTACCTTATTTGGTGTCAAAATTTTATATATGAACTTTGAAATAGAAACTGTAATAATCCAAAATCTCAAGCTCAGATACCCAAAAAAGGAGAAATCTTGCTTCCTCGGTCTAATTACAAGTATTTTAAGCTGATCTCTATGTATGCTTATGTTTATAAGTTGATAGCTAGAAATTTTGATGACTATGTATAAGTGTGGCACTGCCAATAATTATATTTTTCATGTGATACCACGCAGTTCAGAGTTCAGGATTCTTTTTGTACCACAAATAAAAGCTAATTTTCAATATATTAAGTAAAAAAAATTGGATTTTTGTTTTTCTATTGGGATAAATTAGCGGCTTCATTGATTTTACTGCAAGGTATATGCATGTACTTTAATTCAGTATATGCTTTGAACATCTGTAATTCGCATCATTTGGGACTGGTTTTATCTTCATGGGGTGTGTTAAAAGTTTTCAGTTTTAGTTTTAGTACTTGACATCAATGTATTGATTTATTCTTTTCTTCCCATTTATAATGTACTTCATTTGGTTTACAATTGGATGAGTGCTTTAACAGCATTACTTACCTTGATGCATGTCTTCTGATGTGAGTTATAAATTTTGTTGAAATGTTAAAACTTATTGTGGTGTTCTTTGTGCCTGATGCAAATTCTAGATACTTGCTTGTTTCTGATGGAAAAGAACCAGCCCATTTTTGTCAAAGATGCTGTTTTGAAATTGCAATTGGCCCTCCTTGATGGCATCCAAAGAGAAGACCAGCTGTTTGCAGCTGGATCTTTGATGTCAAAGAGTGACTATGAAGATGTTGTAACTGAAAGGTCCATCACTAATTTGTGTGGGTATCCATTGTGCCGCAATGCTTTGCCAACTGATCGTCCTCGGAAGGGTAGATATCGGATTTCATTGAAGGAGCACAAGGTGTATGACCTACACGAAACTTACATGTTTTGTTCTTCCGGTTGTGTGATTAACAGCAAAGCTTTTGCTGGGAGCCTGCAAGATGAGAGGTGCGCAGTTTTAGACCTGGAGAAACTGAACAATGTTCTTAGGTTGTTTGGAAATTTGAACTTGGAACCAATGGAAAATTTTGGAAAGGATGGAATATTAGGTTTTTCTGACTTGAAAATCCAGGATAAAACAGAAACTGGCACTGCGGAGGTGTCTTTGGAACAGTGGGCTGGACCATCAAATGCAATTGAGGGTTATTTACCAAAACAAAGAGACAATGGTTCTAAGGCTTCTCAGAAAACTGCTAAAAAAGGTGAGAATTTTACAGCATCCTATATAATTTTATGAAATCATAGTCTTATGCCATTTTTTGCTCAAAAGGGTCTGATTATTGTATTGTATTCTTTGTTTTCCTTATGGGTGATTTTGATAAACTATAATCGTAAAGTTGATGACCTAAGTTCTGAGAAAATGAATAGTGTAGTTACTTATTCTTATCCTTTTCCATTTTCCAACTGCTGATTGTGCGTTGCAGGGTCCAAAGCTAATCTTGGCAAGTCGAATGATTATAAAAGTTTAATTAGCAGTGAGTTGGACTTCATGAGTACAATAATTACACAAGATGAGTATATTGTTTCGAAAGTATCATCAGGGCAAACAGACACAACTGCTGATAATCAAATTAAGCCGACATCCATATTGGAGAAGCCAAAAAGGGTTGGCAATAAAGTGGTCAGGAAAGATGATAATATACAAGATCTTTCTTCATCTTTTGAGAGTAATGTAAATTTAAGTACCTCAACAAAAGAGAAGGAAATAGCGAATTCATGTAAAGATGTTCTCAAATCCTCTCATGATCCTTCTGTTGAAAAGAAAGTTGTAAACTCGATTACCATTTCAGAAAGAGAATGTGATGCAGAACAGAATGATTCTGAAAGGAAATCGATACAACTCAAAGGGGAAACAAGTATAGTTGCTGCTAACGATGATGCTTCCACTTCCAATTTAAATCCTGCCAATGTTGAAGAGAAATTCCTAATTGAAAAAGCAATTGAATCATGCCATACTAAACCAAAATCTTCTCTTAAATCTAACGGTAAAAAGAAACTCACTCGCTCTGTTACTTGGGCTGATGAGAAAATCAACAGTTCTGGTAGTAAAGATCTTTGTGCAGTGAAAGAATTTGGAAACATTAAAAAGGAGTCTAATGTGGCTGATAACGTAGATTCTGCTGATGATGAAGATATGTTACGTTGTTCATTAGCGGAAGCTTGTGCAATTGCCTTGAGCCAAGCATCAGAAGCAGTTGCTTCTGGAGACTTGGATCCCAATGATGCTGGTAATTGATGTTTATTTAGAGGATTTTCTATTTGAATACTAAATTATTTCTAATTATTTTTTTGTCTACCAATGCATCTTGTGCAGTATCGGAAGCAGGAATCACTATACTGCCACATCTTCCCAATGCTGTTGAGGAAAGTACTGTGGACGATGATGACATTCTAGAAACAAATTCAGTTACTCTGAAATGGCCAACGAAACCTGGAGTTTCTGAATTTGATTTGTTCGAGTCTGAAGACTCGTGGTTTGATGCTCCACCAGAAGGTTTTAGTTTGACTGTAAGTCTCATATTTTATTTTTTTTAAAAGAAGTATATAAAGCTATACAAATTTTATATTATACTCAATCACATACTTCGGTTTTTTCCGTACTTTCTTCCAGTTGTCACCTTTTGCTACTATGTGGAATGCCTTCTTTTCGTGGATAACATCGTCTTCTTTGGCATATATATATGGGAGGGATGTAAGTTTTCATGAAGAATTTCTATCAGTTAATGGGAGAGAATATCCTAGCAAAATTGTCTTGACAGATGGTCGTTCATCTGAAATAAAACAAACATTAGTTGGTTGTCTTGCTCGAGCTTTACCTGCAGTTGTTGAAGAGCTCAGGTTGCCAATACCCGTAGATATATTAGAGCGAGCGATGGTAAGATTTTTAATTTATCTGTTTATTATAGTTGTTTTAAATTAAGTCATTAAGTATTTATTACACTCTGGTAGCAAGACCTACTGCAATTTATACTGTATCGATTAAGACATCCCTGTTATGTTTGTGACCCCTCCAAAAAATGCAGAGCCACTTATACACACAAAATAAGGAAATCAACAAAACTGTGGAAAAGGAAAAATCACTTCGCACCTAATAGCACATGCTCTTTGTTGGAAGCAAATACTGAAACGATATCTCCAACTCCAAGTTTCATCAATTTAGCATCTGTGAAAAGGAACTGGTTTAGACGGCAGTTTGAATAATTCTTTGCTTTTAAAACATTGCTTCATTATTTGGAAAAATGAAATATAATTTTAGAAACAACATCATAAATTTGCGAATGGTGACTAGTTATGGCACAATGTTAGCAAGTTCTGGAATTTGCTTCCTGCAAAGGCAAGATAAGGCTGGTTGCTATTGACCCATAACACATGGCCAACCATTTCTTTGTTTCTTATACTCTGTGGTTTATAGGACCAGTCCACCTTCTTTTTCAAAATTTAGAAATTTCCAAAAAATCATGGGTTTAAGGCTGTCTGTTGCAGTTAGGCTTAAGATATATTCTCATATCAGTATTGAAAAAAGTTTTTCAATATATCCATTTTTTGTTTATATGAGGATGAGTTAAGTGCACAACTTTCTTTTAGGTACGCTTGCTGGATACAATGTCGTTTGTGGACGCACTACCGGCATTCAGAATGAAACAGTGGCACGTGGTTGTTCTCTTGTTCGTCGATGCATTGTCTGTTTCTAGAGTGCCTACTCTTATCTCATACATGACGGACAGGAGGGACTTGTTTCTCAAGGTGAGACCGTTTGTTTATATTGTTCTGATTTATTATTTTACCCACATTACTGTGGTAGCAATCTGATTGACGCACATGAAGGATTTCATAATGATATCAGGTTGCATATATAAATATCCCGACAAATATTTAATCCTTATTATTTTATTTGCTAGTATTTTGGTTACTTTTTATCTGCATTTCCTTCACCTTTCTTTGTTTATTCTAAATGTGAACTTAAAAAAATAAACCCCCCATAACTTAGCTGCCCCATGCTTTCATAGTTATACGAGCTTGCATGGATATCCTGACAAAAACGCTTGATCCCTGTTATTTCATTTGTTATTATTTTGGTTACTTTTTATTGGTGTTTCCTTCACCTCCAAACTTATCAAAATAAAATCCCACATAACTTAGCTGCTACCATGCTTAGATATTATTTTACTCTATAATTTGGTTTATCTAATGTGGTTCTCCAATAGCTGTAGACTTGAAATTCTTTTCCAAAACTTGCCTTACATTAGCAGTTCAGCTCGTAACTGCTATGTGGATTTTTAGTTAAAGTGAGGTTGACTACATGATGTGCACTCAAATTGCCATATGAATAAAATTTACTTGCATATGCATTTTGACCTTTACTTTATTTTGAATATGGGAATGATGTTAATATGGGCACTTGTTTTGGTTGGATATGATGTATATAAACTGAGGTTAATCCTATCTTATGTTATGTCTTGCAATGATTTCACTCAACGTTTAATTTGTTACCCATTGTTCTGGTGTTGGTTTGGTGAAGCAGGTTCTGAGTGGTTCACAAATAGGCAAGGAAGAGTATGACGTTTTGAAGGATTTCATTGTACCGCTTGGTCGAGCACCTCATCTCTCTTCTCAAAGCGGAGCGTGACAGCATAGAATTTCCTTCGTAATTGGCCAAAAGCTTGAACTTAATCAAACACATATAGGACTTTTTTTTAATCATGAACACAATGTTACCTTTCTTTTTAGGAAATTACCTTCCAAGCTTTGGAGTGTTAAGTAAATATGTTCATCGATGTCAAACATCCAATGATAAGTCATCATGGCCACTAGCAACAGAGGAATCCTATTTTATCTATATGCTACTCTAATGATGTTTGTGGGAGTGATTAATGCAGAATTGATATTCAAATGGACAATCTTCCGAGTTATCGTTTTCTATTGAAACGGCCATTTGTATTAATTGGTGGTTTGCAGTTTCTTTAATGTTCTGAAGAGATATCTTTTACATAGCAATTGGCATGAAAACATAACAGTGGTAAAGGTCTAGTATTTGGGGAATAAAATTACAAACTATATTAAATGAAAAACTTGTAAAGTTCAAACTATATTCAAGGAATTTCTATTTCATTTGTTCCCAATTTTTTTTTTTATAACTTTTTAGTATTATGCATAATGACAAAAATGGTAAGTTCCTGATCTTTTTTATTTGTACGGGATTAAAACTTCAGCCAATTGAAGTGAGGGAGTGGTTCTATTGATTACTGCGTGTGCCTACACAGCTTGATGTGCTCTACTGCCTCAGTGTCACTTACGGTTATCTTTACTAGTAAATTGGAAGAAGATTATTCCATATTTCGTAATAAGAAGCTACAATGAGCAATAGTAATTGTAATAGTGCTCCTTCAGTCAGAGGGAAAAGCATATCAACAACTTGATAACTCACAAATTAACAAGGCTTGCTTTCTTACTATTCATTACAAACATTTAAGTTTTAGTACAAGAAACAATTATCTTCGTTGCAATACATGTTTATGATGAATATGAAGACCTCTATATTCACAATAATAATGAAATAACTGGTAAAAAGGAATCACGAGTTTACATAAATACTCTTCACCTTGAGACACCAATCTACACTCCCACAGCAACTTCATAGGATACAATTTCTGGTGTGGAAGCATTTAGAACCAACACACTGCTCTGAGCAAGACCATTCTGTGACTCTTGTTCTATCCCATTCTGGTATTCAGAAATATTAACAGTTGAATCTTTACATTCTTCACTGCCTTCTACTATACTTGTTTTTGCATCTTGGTTGATTACTGATACCTCGTTTGTGGAAGACATGATAGAATCCTTTTCTGTTTTTGTGACCGCGATTTCTTGAGATTGTACCTTGGCTTGAGTTCTTTTGATTGGTTTCTTTGTACTCATATCTTTATAACCTTTTACCTTTGCCTTGGTTGAATCATTCTTCTGTTGTTTCTCATGTGGGATAGAACTAGGTTTATCTTCTGAACTGTTGTTCACAATAGATCCTTTGTTTCTTCCAAGCTTTGGTGATTTTGGGCGTGTTGTAGGTATCTAATTAGTAGATAAAATACAACAGTATAAGAAAGGGTTAAAGAAGCATTATCTCAAGTAATCAGACTATATATTGTAAGAGGAGTTACCTTTTTCAGCTCAACTTTTGGAGGAGGTTCCTTATAGAAACTTGGCATTGGAGCTGCTTTGAATGTCATTTTCTTTCTTAATTTCTTGATCTCTGCCTCTTGGCTTTCCTACAAGAAATCAAATAAAAATAAATGAATACGATAATAAGCTAAAGAGCTGCCAATGAAAACTCAAACCATATGGAACAAAATATCTTTGAGTTATTCGCATCGATACCTTTGATTTCTCTTGCAGATTACTTATCTCAGCTTCTTTTTCCTGAATTTTCTCTTCTAACTTTGAGAAGAACTGGATGAAAAGGATAAAAAAGGATTAATATCTATCATATGCAATTCAATATCAATATGCTTTAAGGTTTCAACAACAACCTCTCTTCGCTTTTCAGCTCGTTCTTCCAATCTGAAGGAAAATCCAGAGCCATTGCTCTTCTTACCAGGAGTAAGACTTCTGATAGCATGTAAACTAAATTTCATGAATCTATTATAGGTATAGAAAAAGAAGAAAGAATGGCAATGCCACAAGTTCATATCCTAATGAGACATATTAGTGTAAGATTTAGTAATCTTACGAAGTTGTCGAATTAACATCGTCATCTTCTCTGTTCGGCTTTTCACTTTTCGCAGGGTTTGAATTCTGATCAACATGTCTGCAGTCATGTGGAAAACCATAAGGTCATAATTCGTTCATCATAAATATGTTGGAGCATTCTCCTAAAGATATATATGAATTCATGCTTATAGTTGAATCTACCTTAGACTAAAATGTATTGATGAATAATATTATAAATGTGACTAACTTTAAAGAATGGTTAATAATTTAGTAAATTTTGGAAGTTGAGATTGCAGTCGTGGCTACAAATTACGCCACAAATGCGGCCACAGTTGAGGTCACATATGCTTAAAATCATTGAAGTTACATAATAATTTTGGTCGCGGACCATAATTTAAAACAATATAGTTTGGAGTTTAGGACTTACAGTGATGCCTCAGATGTCTGGCTTTTGGCAACTGCAGTCAATGGGGTAGACCTTCCAAACTGGTAGATAATATAGAAGTAATGAGCATGGAGACCAACGAAATGTAAAGAAGCTATCAATACATAGAAAAAGGCATTAACAAACAAAAAATCTTTACCTCAGAGCTTTTAAAGCTATTTATAGATGTCAAAGAAGTCCTTTGTTTAGAGTTTCCCTTGTTTGCTTTTGCCTCCTTTGAGTTTGTCAACTTTCTTGAACTAAGAGTTGAAGTCACAGCTTGAATGTGCTTATTTTCTGTCTTCTTAAGAATCCCGTCGGTGCTTTTCTTCATAGCATCAAGACGAGCTGATTTCGATGGGAATGTAAGGCTCTTCGAAAGGTTTTGTTGTCTTTGTGTTTGAGATGATGAAGTTGTGCCCTTCAAATTTGGTTTAACTTTGATGGTAGATTTAGTGTTCTTTGAAGCAACACCACTTTTGGCACCAGGTTCCTAACATGATTTCATAAGGTCAATTATTTACTTTATGACATGTTTGAATTGACTTATTTGAGCTTATCTATCGACATATTAATCTACATGATAGTTTATGAAAAACAACCTGTAGCATATATGAAAATAATCTTTTGATTTTATCTTTATTTGTAGCAATAACTTATAGCTTATAGGTTATACATAAACACTTATATGCTAAACATTTATGCTATAAGCACTTAATTAAACTGCTTATCCAAATATCGTAAATGATCATTGGTTGCTTATTTAATGATAAGCAATTATGATACATTGATTATGGTACCTTGGAACTTTTGGAGGTTTTAGTAACAGCAGAATTGTTGCCATCAATTTCTACTATGGGTTGAGATACTGCATTCTTGGGCTCAATTTCTGCATTACCATTGTCTTCAACTTCTTTATGTATGTGTTCTACCTTGGTTGTTTCTCCAATAACATGTTTCTCGTCTTCCATAACAACTTCATTTTCAGATTCCATTGTCCTACAAATAGTCACAAAAAATAGAGGTTAGTTTAGACATAATCACTTGTAATCAAATAACAATTTGTTTTGTTTTGATTTTTTTCCTGAATCAAATTACAAAATACAATGAATATAAATAGAAAATCCAACAAAATATGCATAATTCTAGCGAACTATATTCCTAAAACACGTATGGTTTAAGTCCACGCTAACTTCTTTTTATAGAGGAAATCCAGGCTAACTTTACCAAGTCCTTTTATTTATGATAGTCGGAACCGATGTGGTGCGGCACTTGTACTCGGCCGCTTAAGCATGTGGTCAGGTTTAATCGTTGTCGGGTGTGTATGGAAAAACAATTAGATAATGTATCTCAATTACCTGGTAAAATTAGTCTTTATAATTGCGCATGGGAGTAGCCTATATGCCATTGATTAAAGCTATTTTTAAAATTTGACAATTTTGGTTGGTCCATCAAATACTTGATCTGAAATACTGTGGTATGACATGTTTTAAATGAAGTTTCTCCAAAAAAAAATGTTAAGATAATTTTCTTACAATTTCATCAATATTCATCTTTTCTCATCATTAAATCATATATAACGTCATTTAAAACACATCACCGACTTTGTAGTTCAAAAATATGATAAAGGAATCAAAACTTTCATATTTTAAAATAGGAGGATCAAATCTGCAAAATGGTGAAAATAGAGGGACCAAAACTGCAATTAAGATGAAAAAATTAAAGCTTAGAAACACTGTTAGATTATATTTTCAACTCAAAATTCTAGATCCTCCCAATGTTGTAACTTTGATTAATCTTCTTAAGGTTACACTTCTTTGAAAATAAAATCATGGATTTGAATTCTCTACAATGTTTGCCACAAATCTGAATTCAAATTCTCAGAATAAGATTCTGATGCTACATTTTCTCAGTAAAATTAAGAAACAAACAATAAAAAATGACATTAGAATTAGATCTTCATCCCCTGCAACAAACTCTCCACAATTCAATGAAACTAATCATAATTCAAATCAAAATAACAAAAAAGACAAACAAAAAAAATGCATATGGAAACATAAACACATGGAAATTGAGAATTTCTAGATAGCATAAATGATGCATAAAATACACACTGTGTACCTCTAAAACTTGGGTTTGAGAGATTGAATTATGCCAAATATTGAAGAAGTGATTTTGTTTTGTAAGTGCTTTTGGATTGGATATGTGAAGTGTGATAGTTGAACTTGAAGATGGAAACTGAAGTTGGTGATACTAAGGTTTTCTATGCAAGAGTGATTTGTGGGGAGAAAGCTCAAGTGGAACTAAGCTAGCTTTCAATGAATTGGAAATGTAATAGATAGATAGATTAATAGCAACTGTCACAATGACTCTTCTACCACTCCCTCTAATATGTAACTGTCACTGCAATCAATAATTTTTCTTTTTGTTGTTTTTTGCTAGCATTGCATAGCATTGAGGTGAAACTATAAATTCCTGACATAAACATATACATATGACATTCTGACGCATCAATATTTGTAATAAATTGAGATAACTCAATAGATTTTGTTACCGTCTAGACAGTCGATCCATTCCTCATATTTAAACTTAAACTCTAACTGTTCTCTGCAAATATTCACTATTCATCTTTTGTTGTAATCTGGTTTCATGCCCGTACGCGGGTTCGCTGGGTTGCGCCTGTGAGAATTTTGCTAGGATAAATTAGAGTAGTTCAATGATTAAATATTTGTAATAAATTGGTTACTCAAAAAATATTTGTAATAAATTGAGAAACCTCAATGATTAAATACAATCACATGTTTCGATGTTGTGTCAAAAAATAAACACTTTTTAATATAAAGTGTCGGTGCTACATAGGGTGAAACCGTGTGCTTGGAATCAAAAGATATATAAACAATATAGTTTGTTTTCAAGTCTACATGTATAATGAGTTGTTGTAGGACAATTAATTGCATTTGTGAGATAAATAAATGATGATTTGGATATATAACTAATTATTTTTTTAGCAACATTGTTTATTTGTCGATAGTATGTGATAAGAGATTAAAGACTATGTCCTAATAGTGTAAATTTTGTATACAACGTCATTCAATAAAATTTCACCACATAGTGTTTATATTTAATCATTTATGTCTCGATACTGTCAGAGATCAAACACTTTTTAATGCACCGAAACATATGATTATATTTAATCTTACTCATGGTAAAGATGGATTATTCTGTGAATTTTTACCACAATTTATTAACTATATGTGTGTATATATTATATATGTTTGTAGAAATATACAAAACGTGTTTAGTTTCTTTCTTTTTGAAAGGGTTAACGTGCTTAGTTAAGAAGTCAACTATTCACCTTAAAAAGTTTAATTATTCAATCATTATAATTATATGACATGACTCCCCTATAATAAGAAATTAATTTGTATCAACTCTTGAAACTAACAATGGCAAGAGGGTGCCACTGCCAGCAAAATTTGTTTATAAAAAGGAAAAGAAGGTTGGTAAAGTGTTTCTTTACATAAACAGAAACAACCAAAAACAGAGAAGAATAGTTCATTTGTTAGTTAAAATATAATATTTTGAAGATTTTGGCCACAGACAAAGATAATTGACTAAATAAATTAAGAATTAATTGGATGATTCTGGTTTCTTAGGAGCGGTGGAGAGAGATTTGTCCATATACGATGAATTATTTTTGGTTGAACGTATATAGCATATATTCATGAAAATAATGCAAACAATGATTGGTGAAATTGAACTTAATTCCAAGTTTTTTTTAAGAATCCAAAGCTAAATTTTGTCCTAATGTAAAGCAAAATGTTAATAAGAAATACATTTTTAAGTTGGTTTCATGTGTTTAAATATTACACTATCCATATAGTATCATTTGAGAAAAGAAAATGCTAATGAATAAAAAGTATAAATCATCTAGAAATGAAGTAAAACAAACTTTTACGTGTGTGGAAAAATTGGAATACCTTTTGAGGAAAAACTAAAGTTACAATTCAATTTGTTATAAGTTTATATACATATAAATTCTCAAATATCTTTTAGATATATCACAAGGGTAAGAGAATGAAAAGACGAAAAAGTCAAAGATGGAAACACAACATAACATAAGTCACTATCTTAAAACATGAGAATACAAGAACAAAGCGTGGGGGCCGGGTATATGTCCTAACTCAAGACTAATACAAGCCATTAGACATAGCAAGAGGTGTGTCCCCCTGGCTTAAAACCATTTATATAAGTTATACTGTAATTTTATACAAGTTGAATATGAAACTCTTATCAAAAGGAAAAATTAAAGCAGAAGAAAAAGACAAAAAATACTATAATTGAGGGAACTAAGCTAGACAATATCTCGATAGAGGAAAATGATATGTAGAGATGATCTTAAGTTCATGAGTAAGTGAAATGTCTAGTTTGACGAGTTAATCTGTACAAGAGTTTCCTTCACGCAAGTTATGAACAAAATCAAAATTTCAATCTCTTACCATATAAGAACGAATTTTATCAATAAGATAAGCATAAAGGTGAGTAGGTAGGACCCCGTCCTTAATAAAAGTCCATGTGTGTTTGAGAGTCTGACTCACAAAAGAAATAACACGAAGCTCTACATTAATATTAGTAGTATGAACACAACTTCAAGCAAAACCAATGATCCAACCATCTAGAGAATTTCCAAGGAGACCCCAGATCTTGATCTACCAGGGTTACTAATTGAACTACCATCAACATTAACTTTAATCACATTATCTGATGGAGGGAGCCAAGAGACCAATCTAGGAATAGGGATAGGAGAAGGACCATAAAAAATCTTCTAGATAGAATTATAAAGAGAGTAAATTTGACCAAGAATAAACCAGATGAGATGATTAATGTTAGAGAAAGCTTCGTCATTTTTAGACTTCCAAATAAACAAACATTCAGTAAAAAAGAGTGTGTTATACCGACCAGTTGCATGTAGCTTGAACCATATCTCAAGATCATTTTTAATAGTATCATTATGAAGTCAAACCTGAGCTGGTGTCAAACCTGCATGACTTTTGGACAATCACACAACAAATGTAAATAAGTTTATGATGATACACCACATCTATAATTAAATTTATATTTGATCTATTATGTTTAGAAAAATGCTTAATGATACGAATGAGATTTCAACGAAACACACAAAGACAGTTTATATGTGGAAAAAAAACACTCAAACAATCATCTCTCTTCTCTCCCTCTCCCTCTCCCTCCAGGTATAACTAGTTTAACTTCTTTTAAAAGATTTTTTTATAAAAAGAAAACAAAATTGACACATGTAGAAAAATAGAGGGGGAATGGTGTTTTTGTCATTGTGCTAGTTATAAGAAAATTTTAAGGTATATTGAAGTTTGATTAGAGACTGGGTAGCACTTTGGTGACATTGGGATGTCAATGTCAAAACCAACCACAATGTCACAAGTGTGCAAAAGGACAAAAAACCATGACTTTCTTCTCTCTGACTAACAAGCATTTTTTTTATCTCTTTGTGCATTTATGACATTGTGATTGGTCAATGTCACATGACATTGACACCCCAATACCCCTTAAACAAAATTTGTTTAACATTTTTTCCTAAAAGAAAATTGTTTAACATTTGAAAAGATTGAAGAATTGGATGAAGAGTACAAGGTACAAAGACTTGCTTGGACACAAGTATTAACAAAACTCATTCAAACACACTCACATGAATGTAAAAAGTATGAAAGAACATAATTAAATAATTTGTATTTTTAAAATAGTTAAATGATATGTATTTTATAAGTGTGTCTAAATGACTTTTTTTTTCTTGTCAAATAGTTTAGTGACTAGAATTAATCATTTTTCCAAGTAAATAAATAGGGTGTACGAAATTCGAACCCCACCCCCTACATATAATAATTCATGTCCTTATCAACTGAGTTATGCTCACAGAGACTAAACGATTTTAATTTGAGTTTGAGACTATAAAAGTATTTTTCGAGCAGTACATATTCAATAAACCAACATAATTAACATTGTATACACCAATTTGATTTTTTATTTATCTTGAAGTGATGTGGCACGACCATGGAACATGATTGGTCGCATAGTAGGCCAAGCTTGACATGTGCCTCAGCACCCGGCGCCAACTATGCATGAGCTGTCGTGAAGTGGATAATCGGACGGTTGGTAGTGATAGGAAACGAAAATAATCGCAGTCAATATAAGTCCAAAATCCAAATCATTCTTCACGTTTTAGTGGGCCCATGTTATTTTCTTTCGAATTAAAACCTTTTTGGCCCCCAACCAACATGAGAAAACGATAGGAGTAGAGAACAAATAAATAAAGCACTTGTCTATCTTATTTTGTCCCTAAACTTTGCAGGATTTCCTATCTTTCCATAGTTTAATTTAGTGACTTTTTTTTTTTTCCTCTTATCTCTCTATTAACTCATACCCCATTTGTCTTTGATTTAAATAATCTTATATCAATCACTATTTTATCTTTTAAATACTTTTTTTTTTTACTAAAACTAGTATATATTCATTCAAATAAGTAGAAATTGCACAATCGAGAACAATACAAATTTCAAGTGGCTAAAATAAACTGACAACATCCATTGTAAGCTAAAACAGCATGATGGCTCCAAGTGTGACAAAATAAAGGTGTTTGAAATATTCATGTTTCCAAATTCATAACGTTGAAAATGTTAAGAGTCATTGTTTGAATTTGTAATGGACATCAAACGAAATAAAACTCATTAATTTCAACCGCACGAACATTGCTTGCAACAAAACATGAAATCAAAATGTCCACTAATGCGACAGACAACAAAACATTGTCACACTTAGACATCAAAATCACAAACATAAGACAAAAGAAAACATCAAATCGATGTAAAATTCACTTATTTGAATAAAATGAAAAGAAAAAACGATTTAAAAATGCCATTTTGGAAATATGGCCTTAAATCACCCTCTTTAATGAGTAAAGGAGACAAGACGCAGTTGAGGTGGTTAGAATATAAAAAAGATTAAAACTATATCCATATTTACGTTAAAATCACCAATTTTTACTAGCATAGTATGTCATATAAAGGGAATGATTGAACTCTTAATTAATATAAAGATTTTATATGAATGGCTCAAAAAATTAAGATTATATATAATGACATCGATAATGTAAGTTTATCTGTTGTATTATTATATGATTAACCAAGACTTATGATATGTTTGAAATTAGAATAAGTATTTTTATTTTTAAATTTTTTTAGGAAAAAGAAAAGATCATCACAACACAGAATTTGCATGCTAGTGAATTAAACCTTTTTTTTTTTTTTTCCCTTTTCAAAATACATTATCCGGGATTCTGTGGATGGAACGTTGCATCCTAAAACATAGTTGCAGGCTGATCTGTGTTGAACTTGAACCTATCAGTCCCATAGTGTGTCTCAATTTATTTTATTTTTCAATTTCGTTTAGAGGTCCCACACCCAAACATCTCTACATGGTTTGCATGCCTTAACAAGTATAGGTGGACCATGCGATCCTTCCTCTCAATTCCTCTACTCTATAAGTCTATATATAGCACACATTCATGCACATAGACAAATATAATAACTTATGCTTCTCGATACTTAGCAATAGATGTGGTCATGCAATTAGGTATTGGAAGGCATATATTAATGATGATATGTAATATATAAAATGTAGGATATTAGTGTGTTAATCTGTGCAATGCACGAGTGATAGATTATTATTTTTTAATCTTAAATTATTTTATTTTTGTTATTTATCGATGAAAATTATTTATCCCGTGAATTTTTAATCATGTCAGTATTTTTTTTATATGCAATGATGACAAATATGTGTCACATGTTTTTTATGTTTATCAGTGAAAAATATATGTCCAGTGTTTTTATGTATAAATGAAAAATATATTTATAGGTTTCAGATCGTCGTCGATGAAGCGCCGTCGCGGTCGACATTTCACAGTCTTGGTGTGTATTGATTATGTTGTGTTCACTGGTTTCGTTCAACGTCGTCGTTGTTGTAGAGATTTGGTGCTGACGCGGTTATGAGTTAGTCTCAATCTGGTTTTTTTGTTTTTTTCGTTTCTGTTTATTGCGGTTGTTTTCATTTTGTTCTGTGGAGATGAAGATGGGTGGTGGCGTTGTTTCGACTCTAGGATTTGGTCTGAAAATCATAAATATGTTTTTTTGGATTGAAGATATGGGTTCTTCAGTTCTATCATTATTCTGTTGGCGATGCATATCTCGATTCAACATGATTGGCTTTATCCTGATGTTGCTCGAAATGGCTAGGTGTGTAGATGCTCCGTATTGACGGTAGTAGTCGTTCATCGTACATAAAGGATTTTATCTGTTGTGGTTGCTTCTTGCATCGTTGGTGGACTGTGATAGATTTATGTTGTTTGTTCATGCCTCGACCTGGAATGTGACTAAAGTTTCATGACCAGCGCGACTCTGTGGATTAAGTTTTTAATTGGTTGCTTTGGCTCAAAAGGGCATTTATGGCCTGCTGATACTTTGAATGTGGTTGTTGGAACTTGGGTTGTTTCTGTGTTGGCAGACGATCCATACACATATTTGAATGCTCAGAATATTCATTATGCATTTTTTACATTATTTAATGCGGTTAACATGACATATTATTTAATTACCTAAAAAAAAAAGACATATTATTTAATAATAACTTTTCATATTTCAAGATACATTGATAGTATTAAGGAGGGATGTGTTTGTAAAAAAATGTAATAAATGCATCAAAATGTTTATAGACAATCTTATATTTGTAAATAGTCTTATAATTAGGTACGGAGTAAGCAAACGAATACATAAAATTAATTTTGTTTTTGTATATTTTTGTAACATGTGAAAAATGTATAAAGTAAAAAAGTAAGAGAAAGATAAATGTAGGGATCTCAACCATTAAATCCCATTTTTCCCATTTTCTTAATTCAAATTTTTATCTCTTTTTTTTCGCTCGCTTAGCAAATTAATGGTTAAGATTAGACTCTCATGTGACATGAAAAAACTTTTTCATTGGACTCTCATGTGACATGAAAAAACTCTTTCTCATCTTTACACTTGAGGAAAAAGAGGAAAATAAATTTGAGGGAATCCCCACCTATAAAAGTAGAGTTATAAGGTGTCCCATACAATATTTACAATTGTATACTTCATCCGTTTCATAATACTTGTCCATTTTAGAGAATAATTTTGCTTCACAATACTTGTCACTTTTAAGTTTCAATGCAACATTAATTATTGTCTTATCAATAATACCCTTACGTATTTATTATAAAGAGACGAAAAAATAGAATGAAATAATAAATGGTTAAGGGTATTATAGAAAACACACACATACATTTATAAAAAATAAAAAAATTTATTTGGTTTCTTGGTTACTGCAATTTCTCCAAAATGAACATGTATTTTGAAACGTATGAAATATTTAAATAACACAACTATAATAATTTTTTAAACGCGAAATGAACATATTTACACTAAAACAAATCATTGTATAAGATTTGTCATGAAAGAAAATAAAATAAAAGAAAGATGTGTCATGAAAGAAAATTAAAAGAAAGTTGAGGTCAAAGATCCTATTCCTAAGTACTCAAACATTAAATCCCTTCTTAAATAAGGGGTTGAGAATTCAAATGATAGGGATCACAATTAAATCCCTTCTTGAATTGTACATGGGGCAATGGTTTCCTTTAAGTGTGTAAAACATGGGGTTTAGACATATTAAGTGTGTAAAATGATAGGTATCGCAATGTTTTAAAAATAAATTTCAAACCAATGTACCAATTTAAAAAAGAGAAATGCTAGGGACATACCCACTAACACTCTCTTTTAACACACCCAATCATACTTAGCCACATCATCCACTTTTTTATTTAATTTGACCTAGTAATCGGTTTCATCTTGTAGTGTTGCAATTTTTTATTTTTTATTTTTTTAATTCAGATTTTAACTTTTTATATTCTCTTTGAAGCTCCCAATCCCACAAACATAGTCAAGTTCTTCTCTGCTAAAGGAATAGATTTCTTTCACCAAATTGAAAGACACAAAATTGTTGATCTTCCTCCCAAATTTAGCACAAACACTTTGATGGAGCAGGAACAAACCGAACTTGCTAGCTATATTAAACGACAACTTGCCACTTAATTGAACCAAGTGAAAAGAGGAAACAAAAGTTACTTATTGTGTGATGATTAAAAACAAACTAGAAGTATACCATTAAAACAAACAAAATGAAAGCAGTTAAAGGCGTGTGTTGCCTCCCACGAAGCGCTCTTTTAGAGTCATTAGCTTGACGGTTAGAAACTTTGTTAAAACGGATCAAAGAGATCATGTTGTGTAGATGACGCTAAGAAACGTTCTTTCACACTATGATCATTAATCATGCAACAAGAGAAATCAAAGGGCTCCTTATTAACAGTTTCCATTCCAAATCCTACCATTTCATCACTAACTCGAAAAGCAATCATTCCACCCTTAACATCAATCATAGCCCCTGCAGTAGCGAGAAAGGGCCTCCCTAGAATAATAGGCACTTGGTCATCCTCATCCATGTCTAGAACAATAAAATCAGTAGGGATATAAATCCCTCCTACCTCAATGGGGATGTCCTCAATGAATCCAACGGGGTGGATGTTAGTACGATCAGCTAACTTTAAGGTCACCTCGGTTGGTTTCAACTCACCTATACCTATCCTCTTGAAGAGGAGCAAGGGTAACAAACTAACACTAGACCCAAAATCATACATGGCCTTATCAATGGCCTCACTTCCAATCACACAAGGTATAGAAAAACTACCCGGATCCCCAAGCTTTGGAGGGAGCTTCTTGATGATTGCACTACTTTGCCTAGTCAAAGCTATTGTCTCATTATGCTCTATAACCTTTTTCTTTGAAATTTTTTTCTTGATAAACTTAGCATATAGAGGCATTCGAGTCAAAGCTTCCGCAAAGGGAATTTTAATGCAAATCTTCTTAAGTATATTAATAAACTTTTTAAATTGTGCCTCCAAGCAAGGCTTAGCAAGCCCTAATGGCAAGGGGATTTTGGATTTATCAAGTTGTTTTTCCCTCTCCATCACATCATTCTCACCTAGAAGCTTAACACTTTCTCCCTTGGTATTTTTAGCTTTAGCAACGGTCTCTTCTAACTTACTACCCCCAAAAGAAATAGCATTGACATGAGCTTTGGGGTTGGCTTCAGTTTGACCAGGAAAGACTCCCGGTGTTTTAGAAGAGGTGGCCACTTGTTGGGCCACTTGGGAGATTTGGGTCTCAAGCATTTTAGTGTGTGTGGCGATAGAATCTACCTTGGTATTGAGTTTGGAGAGAGAATCATTCAGGAATCCAGTTTGGTTTTTGAGCTCTTGAAGTTGTTTATTTTGGCTCATCATACAGTTTTCCAACAAAATTTCCAAACTTGATTTCTGAGTAACCCTCTGGTTGTTTGCATAGCCAGGTGGTGCTACTTGTCCATAGGAACCTTGAGGATTTTTATAAAAGTTTTGGTTTGGCCTCGTTCCTTGGTTGTATTGAGCGTAGTTCATTTGCTCAATACTATTAGTAGCACTACCTAATTGACAATCAACGCCAATATGATCAAATATACCATAGATTTCACAAGGAGGAGATGCAGGAGTAAGTGTGATAGCACTAACATTTAGTTTTTCAAATTTTTGGGTTAGTGCATCAACCTTAGCAGCAAGGTGATCATAGTCAGAGACTTCGTACATACCTGCCTCTTTTTTAGAGGGTGTAGAAGCGGTGATGGCTCTCTCGTTGGTCCATTAATAGTGATTCTGAGCCATGTCTTCAATCAAAGCGTAAGCCTCTGTATAATTCTTGTTCATTAGAGCTCCACCTGCAACTGCATCAACAGACATCTTAGTGGTATAAGTTAAGCCATTATAAAAGGTGTGGATTATGAGCCACTTCTCTA
This sequence comes from Medicago lupulina, assembly GCA_958299785.1. Taxonomy (NCBI): domain Eukaryota; kingdom Viridiplantae; phylum Streptophyta; class Magnoliopsida; order Fabales; family Fabaceae; genus Medicago; species Medicago lupulina. The sequence continues at coordinate 28,379,430 of OY283141.1, read as the reverse complement.
AACCATGGTGGGGACATAGTCTAAGCATTTCCATGAAACGCTCCCACGCATCATAAAGAGACTCTCCATCTTTTTGATTAAACCGTGTGATTTGGTCTCTTAGTTTCGTAGTTTTAGAGGGGGAAAGAATCGGGGGAGGAATGCTCGCCTCATTTGATCTCATGAGGTGATGGAACCCACTTCTAGAGAATGGAACCAAGCGCTAGCTCTATCCCTTAAGGAAAAGGGAAAAAGATGAAGTCTTACGGCTTCTTGGTTTTCTTTTATAGTACCACTGAGTCTTAATAAAGTGGAGATATGGAGATTTGGATCCTCAATGGGTGATCCAAAAAACTGGTTTTGCTGCACCAAATTGAGTAGTGCAGGCTTAATCTCGAAGTTGTTACCCTCAACCGTTGGGTACACAATAATAGCTTGTGGCTCTTCCGTAGAAGGTGTTGCATACTCTTTGAGAGTGCGTTCAGCCATAGCGATATTATTTCGTGCCTCTCTTCTCCTTTTATGTAGAAACCTTTCGATCTCAGGTACGAATGCATCAATACTTTTAGATCTTCGCATAAAAGGGAAAGAACCCAAGAAGTTAACGGTAACAATAGAAAGAAAGGAGAAGAAGAAAAAGAGAAAAATAGAAAAGAAAAATTCTAATCACTAAGAAAAAGTTAATCAAATTAGTTAACTCCTCGGCAACGGCGCCAAAAACTTGATGGGATAAAACCGCAAGTGCACGGTCTTACCGAAGTAGTAATAAAAGAGTATCGTTCCGACAGGGAGTTGTTCAATTTAATTAACTTTAGTTGATGATTAGAAAAGAATTAAATTGCAAAGTTGGGGTTTTCAAACGGTTGAAAGAGAATATAATAATAAAAGGAGCCTTGTGATTATTGGTTCATCATAACGACAAATCCCTCACAAACCGAAACCTTAAACTTAGAACCTTATGTTAGACCTAATTTCTAAAGACCGGTTTCCCTTTAGCCCCTCACTTTTCCTTTCGGTCCAGTGAGAATTTTCTTCTAGCAATCAAACCTATTTCGTTGATTTGATTACTAGAAGAAGCTTTTAAGGATTGAAACTACTAATGTCTCAAGGATTGCAAAGACTATTTCGCTGCCTTTGCAACCCTTGTCTAAATTCACTTGTTCGAATATCAAGACTCCACTCTCGTTTTATGAATTGATATTTGAGATAATGGATTAACAATTATCAAACCCTCTGCTCTCGCTTCTACAGTTTGATAATGGTTAATTCATGTTAAAACGGTGAATTTAGATTAGAAATTAGGGTTACATAAGATTTATGGATAAAGCTTGGTTTGATTAGGATTATGTCATTAGACTTATCCAACAATCCCAAGACAAGAGAAGTCTACTCACTCATGTTCATCGTATACATAGAGAAGAAAGAGAAGAACATAAATAAAATAACAAGAAAGTAAAGGAAGAACTTTTATAAAAAAAGACAATTGTCACTTATTGAATTCCAAGAATAAAAGATGAAAATTTGTGATGGCTAGCTACTCTATTTATAGTTTACATTCGACGTAAAATCTAAGCAATTACAATACTAGAATGTTCCACAAGAAACTGCGGGCCTTTCGGTAAAAACTAAAATAGAGTAGCTTAAAATCCAAGCAAAAGCAGCAAAAGGAGATCCTGGGAGGTGGCACGGCCGTGCCAATGTTAGTATGGGCCGTGCCAAGCTTCTGACTATGGGGAGACATATTTTTGTCTCCGAATCTTCGTATTTTTGCTCCGAATCAGCTTCAAACCCCTTTCTTTTGCTCCAAGATTCAATCCATCAAATATTCATTCCTGAAATATAATAATATGCAATTGAAGTAAAATAGCTCTAAAAGGAAATAATATTTAAATAAAATAAACTTAAATCTAAATAAAACGAAACCAAATATTATACTAAAACTAACTAATTATTAACTCACCAGTGATATTGTTGGAACAGATAACGGTACCAAATTAGTGAGATATGATGACAAAGGAGAGTTTCTAGGGCATAACTATTATAGTGAATCTTCACAACATGTATTCCTATCGGCTACGTATACAAAGTCTCTGCTTTCACTCCCTAGTGACAACGAGCAAGCTTAAGAAGGTGGCACAAACAAGAAGAGCGAGGTAGTCTTATTTTCGCCTTCATCGTTTTATGGATATTTATAATTAGAGTAAATTACACACCCTTCCCCTCAAAGATGCTTGAATTACACTTCCCTCCCCTCTTATGTTTAAATATACACTCCCCTCCCTTAAAAAGAAAAATGTATACTCCCCTCCCCTATAAGATGCTTGAATTACAATCCTCTCCCTTAATAATTAAATATGCACTACACTTTAATCTATTATAAATTAAATAAATATTTTTATGATATATAGTAATTTTGAACCACCATTTAAGAAAAATAAATTCATTTCTTTATAATTTAAATATCAATGATAATTAAATTTAAATATTTTGCTATTAATGTCATATTTTATAGTATAAAACTAACATTTAAATAACCATGTTTTATTGTATTTAGTAATTTTTCATATATTTTTATTTTATTTTGGGTTGTTTCATATTTTGTATTAGGGTTTAAAACTATATGATAATGAAATTGTGAATAAAATATAAAGAAAAATATGTATTCAAATTTTGATTATATTAAAATAGACCCGCAATACTATTTTTTTCCAAAGTGTGTTACATTATTATTTTTTTGCTAGATTATTAGAAATAAAAAAAATATTGAGGGATTAAAGTGTAGATTTTAACATAAAAGGGGAGGGGAATGTAATTCAAGCTTCTCTTAGAGGAGGGGAGTGAAATATTTTCTAATATATTTTGAATAAGAGGGGAGGGGAGTGTATATTTTAACATAAGAGGGGAGGGAAGTGTAATTTAAGTATCTTTAACGGGAGAGGAGTGTAATTTACTCTTATAATTATGCTGTATTATGAACTATTGGTGGCTGGATTTGTAACATGACACGGTATGCCACACGAGCTAATTTAATGTCATGAAATGTTTATTACTATTAGTTAACTATTTGTAATATTTATTGGAAAAATATTGACAACTTTGTGCAATTCGCGGTTATTTATGCATATGTAAAAATGCATGTTGTGTTCACTGCTTTGTATTGTTTTATATGGTAAATGGTAAATTAGACTGGTGAGTTTATGCATGTAGCTTAGGTTCACAACTATCAAACTTTGACTCAAAGAACTTCTTTAAAAATTTGATTGTAATAAGATGTAGAAGATGGTGTTAATTGTTATACTGTTAGCCATAAACACGAGGCAAAGAAAGAAATAAGTTTTTTATTGCAATCTATTTAAATAGATTTGTGGTATATCTTCTTTTTGAAGTTGAAATTTATTTGACTGACCAATGACCAATACATTATTTTTGCCATAGTTGGATTCAGAAGTAGTTTCTCTTTCCTTCATGTTCAAACCCAACTGGTTCAATTTTTTTTTGAAGGCTTTAGTTAGTGTGTAAGTATGAAAAAAACACAAGGGAAAATATTGCATATTTTATAGAGGAAAATGCTTCAAAGAAAACAACAGAGAGAGGAAAACTATTTGATTGAATAAGTTATACAATAATATCAAAGCTTTAAATACATTCAAATATTGTGTGCAAGGGAGTGCAATTCTTCTAGAGGAAACAGTCTTTAAAAACTATAATAGAAGTGTAAATTATAGTTATGCATGCATGCTTTATAAAAACTGAAGTGTGGCTTGCCAAAGTGGAAATGGGCAAAATGAGGTTTATAAAATCTGCATAAGGTTTCGCATTTGAGCCATAATGAGTTGAAATGCTACTCATATGAAGTGAACCCAACCATTTTTTTTTTTGTTGTTGAACTGATTTTGAATGATTCAAAATCTTATTCTTTGGTTTTAAATTAGTTTAAAATCTGGTTTTAAAAGTTATCAATTGTTGTTTTACTATTAAAAAAACTCACAATAAGGAGATATAAGGGATGGATTTTGGAGGAGTTGAGGAGTGGAGTGATAAGATGACCGAGAGTTTGATCTCGGCTTTGAGTATTACTGACAATTACTAACATTTACACAAAGATAATTGAAAGAAATCATCTCAAGCAAGTTCTTATGATGACAAACATAAAGAAACCTTGAAAGCTAAAAGAGTGAGGGGTAGCAAACTTGCTCTTCTTCCCATCATAGGCTTGTGGCTATTATTAGAGTTTATATTAGATTTACTATCTTATTGAAAATAAATTCAATTATGATACTCTTGGTTGTAATTTTTAGCTATTTTATAGTTTGACATCCTTGTGAGACTTGACGTTAATTTTTAATATAGCTGAGGTTTTATTTTATTGTTTCATATTCTTTTACTTATTTTTATTGAAGTTAATGTTTCATTATACTTTTGTTGTAAAAAAAATAGAAGGTTTGAGTGTGAGCTTGGCTTGGTCGTAGTTGAGGTTTTGTGCTTCGGTTGTTCTGGCACTTGTTCTTACCTCCTGCGCGAGCTTATGATCTTCTAACATATGCAGAACACGTTCAACTAGGGCATTTGTTTCTTGGACTTGTTGTCACGATTTTAAATTCTTGTGCTTTCATAGACTTCACAAGATCATTGCGAAAAAGCGGCACTGTGTCTGTTGGAGCTTTTGTAGAATACAAAAACCATAGCGTCTCAGCATACAAACTCAAAGTGTGCTCTATAATGTTCCATAAATTGGTGTTGTGCCACACCGGAAGCATGTAAATAATGCATGCACATAATCTTCATAATCCTAATTACAAACAACACATTCAGTAGGACAAGTAACTCTTCTTCTACCCGGTCGTGCAACACCCACAACACACCCTCCAAACGAGATTCTTAACCTTCTGGGGAGCTTTGATTTTCCATATCGATTTTCAATGACCATGATATTTTCGGTGTAAATTCTTTAAGTTCTACGAACAGAATATTTGTCATTCTTCTCTCCTTTCCAAACTAACACATATTTTGTGGCTAAAGAAAAAAGATGAGTGTTGAGAATTGAGTGTAGTAGCTGGATAAAAAGGTAATGAACTAGCTGCTCTTTCTAAGTCTTCATTCTATGATGAATCAACTCTTATACACAAATAGAACGAAATTGCACATTCCCCGTCTGAGATATCGTGATGCACTCCCCATTTAGTAGCCACGAATGCTCGATCAAAGGAATCCTTATGCATGTGCATATACACCAGAGAGCCCCTTGTTGAACCACATTCTTTGCGCTAAAAATTCTACGCCAAACTTAGCTCGGATTTGTACCAATTTTGGATCCAAAGAAGTCGGTATGTGGAAAATATGGAGCTTTAAATACTCATTCCACTTGGATACCAATCATAACAACATTGATAGATGCTAAGTCCTTAAAATTCATTCCTCCACGATTTTTATGAAAAAATATGTGAGAAGATGATGACGATGATCTAAAACTATTTTACATCCATTAAACTCTCTATTTGTCCTCTCGTGAGCATAACTTAATTGGTAGGGACATGCATTATTATATGTAGGGGCCGGGGTTCGAACCCCGGATATCCCACTTATTCACCTTGAAAAAACTGAATTCTAGCCACTAGATCACTTGACAAAAAAAAAAAAAAAACTCTATTTGTCAAAAACATAAAATCTAGTAAACTCTTTAATAATAATAATAATATATCCTATCTAAAAAAAATTAGGGTTAATAGTGTTTTACCCCTGTAATATAGGTCATTTTCGGTTTTCGCCTCTGTAAATTTTTTTTTGGGATTTCGTCCTTGTAAATTAAAATTTATTTGGTTTTGGACCTTCATGAAAAATTTCATCCCCTGTAATTTGTGGAAATTTCGGTTTACCCCTGTAATTTGAGCAAATTTCAGTTTACCCTCTGTTAATTTGATCAAATTTCGGTTTACCCTCTTGCAGTCAAAATCCATGAAGATCCAAAACCAAAATACTTCAAATTACAAAGACAAAATACAAAAAGAAAATTTTACAAAGAGAGAAAAGCGAAAATGAATTATATTACCGACGTAAAACATTGTTAACCCAAAAAATTAATAATAGTTTTCTTATGATTAAATCATCCACGTACGTACGAAAAATAGAAGAGAGAAATAAAATCTGGGCAACATCGTGAGATCTCGACCAAGACAGAGTTGTGTCGTGTGGTTTGGATTGAAATTGGAATTTAACAAATCACAATACAGAACGTAAGTTACGAGATTAGGTTTTGATTCTCTCTTCTCTTTTGATTCAATTCATCTTCGATCTGAACTTGATTTGATTATTGTTTCAGGAAGAACAACCAACGATGGTGATGCCATTACTTGCTTTCCTCGTTGCTTCACTTTTCATTCCCAATGGAGTAGTCTTTGCAATTCCCTCCACTGTTCCCGCATTCCTTTGGTCATCTCATTATAACTTGTAATTATCAATTTCTATTTGCTACTTGCAATTTCATGATAGTTAGTTATGCTAGATTTATGCCCTGTTTGGATAAACAGCTTATTCGTAGCTATAATCTATTTTCTAAGCTATCTTCCAGAACTTATCAAAAATAAGCTGAAAAAAGCTTATAATTTTTTTTTTTATAAATTCTCCCATACAGTCCTCCTTATGTCAGTTGATAAACTCAAATAAGTCGATCCAAACAGGCGGAGATAGAAAAGTTTTGTAGCTTTCCAAGGGTTTAGGAAATGATAGTAAAAGACGTGTGGCATATGATCTACTGAAATTTTATTTGAAAAAGGTTCAAAATTGGAACAAAAGAAAATTATGGGTTGGGGTTGAAGCATAGTAATGACAGTGTAATACCTGTGTTTTTGTAGCTTTAGGTTTCTTTTTGAGTTGCCACAACGTTTTGGTTCATCACAGGCATGGTCATGCCGGGGATAGATTTTTCGGATTAATCAACAAAGCTTCATTCTATGATTGATGATTTACTTTTTTGTTTTGTTTGTGTTAATCCTCTGCTTTCTAGGGGAAGAGGGCCTTGGTAATCTAGAGTTCCTCCGTGAGGCAAGTATAGCCTGACCAATAATTGTTTCAACTAGAAATCGAACTTGGGATATGGTTTACTTTTAGGTTTGCAAATTTTGTGGTTTTTTAAGGTGTATATAGTAAAGAATGAAAGCAGCTGTAGCAGATAAGAAGAAAATATAAACAGGGTTAAAATGAAAACTTAACCATTTGTAAAATATACAAAACCCTCGTTTAGTTAATCATTTGTAAAATATACAAAACCTTCATTTAGTTATTGTTCTCTACTTGTCTTTGGTGGCAACAATCTTAATATGCTAGATGCTCCTTGTAGTAGTAGGATGCATCTATTCTATACCATATAAGCATGGGGTTGTATTGTACATACATAGTCATTGAGTATTCATGTCTTAGGTTTACATTATGTTGTTCAACAAATCAGAAAATTGTTTATATCTTACTGGACCTTTGCAGGATCTCAGACAATGGATTGAAGGAGTCCATTAATTATCAGGTCATTTCTCCGAAAGACCTAGCAAAGTCTGTTTTATCTGAAGCAGGATGGTCAAATTTTCTGGTATTATACTTATCTACAAGATTAGTTTCCTATTATATATGCTCTCTATCCCTCCCTACCTCTCTCTTAAACCTTTACGGAGAAGGGATTGTTTTTTTGTTTTCTATTAATGCTGATAGCATTTGTTCAGTTTTGGTCTCTTCTATCATTGTTGTTGCTGCGGTTTTTTTAATTTCCTTTTTCAATTTTTTATTTGGACAGTGCAAAGGGAAGAAATTTCAGGATCCTCTCGATCTGGCACTTCTATTTGTTGGTGGAGAGGTAATATCATTTACGCGTTTGTATTGCAACTTTCCTATTTTACATTTGTTGTCTTGATCTTAGAGATTCCTGTCAATGAGTGCATCGGCATTGTTTCAATAAGCTATGTTACATTTTACCTTTGCAGTTACAGTCTTCAGATTTAAGCTTGAACAATCATGCAGACTCAGCTCTTTCTGACTTGCTCAAGGTGAGAGAATTGTGACATGCAGTCTAGTCTATTAAGTTTTCTGTGTAAACCTGATTCAGGACAGCTAGTGGAATAATTTTTTCAATTTTTAACTGTAACACTGTTGTCATGAACAGGACTCTTTTGTCAGATCCAACACTTCCATGGCATTTCCTTATGTTTCAGCATCAGAGGATGTGAACTTGGAAGACTCATTGGTTTCAGGATTTGCTGAAGCCTGTGGAGATGATTTAGGAATTGGCAACGTTGCTTTCCTTGGATCTTGCTCTATGGGCTATGGAAATCGTGAAGAAACTGCAGCTTTACACTCAGTTCAAGTAATCAACAAATTCATGTGACATGACTGATTATGGAATTTTAGGTCCTTCCTTGTAATGGTTGCATGATGCTCTTTGTTGACCATTATAACTTTACAGGCCTATTTGACCAAGAGGAAGGAAGAGAGCCACAAAGGGAAAACAGATTTGGTTGTGTTCTGCAATGGTCCTCAAGCTTCAAAAAATGTTGACAGAACACAATCTGAAGGTACATCTACTTCAGAGTTATGGGCTGTGTCCGACATATTCTTACCATTGCTGAGTTCTCATGCATGTTGTATATTTTTAGGTGAAGTTTTATCTGAGCTTATCAGCTCTGTAGAGGAATCTGGGGCAAAATATGCAGTACTTTATGTGTCAGATCTCTCGAGGTCAATCCAGTATCCTTCTTATAGAGATTTGCAAAGGTTTCTAGCAGAAAGTACAACAGGGAATGGATCAACCAATTCTACAGCTTGCGATGGAGTCTGCCAGCTTAAATCATCACTTTTGGAGGGACTTTTAGTGGTAAGCTTCTTTGCCCATTTTTACAAGTGCAGTTAATTGATGGTTTGGGAGTTCTTGTTGATTTATCTTGCACCTTCTACGAATGTGCTAGTCTGGCAAGAGAAAAAGCTTCTTATGAATAAAACATAATAAAGTTACAATTATACCACTTTTTTATCATGTTCCATTTTTTATTTTTATTTTTCTTTCTGTTTTTCCCTTTCCTTCTCCGTGATTAAATTATCTGGTACCACAAGTACACTTCATATGCATGCTTGTATAGGTTTCTGTTTGTTTCTGAGTTCTGACTCAATTCCTCTAATTTTAATGATACAACTACAAGCATGAAATATATTGTCCTTTTTTTAATTTGCTTCCGATGCAAACTACAAACTATGCAATTGGTTATTTTGGTTTGTGATAAAACTTCTAGCCACTATTGCATGGCATCTTTCCTTGTAGAATTGCTGTCCTTCAATCTGATACGTGAACATTTATTAGCAACACTAAAATATTTACAGCCTTTGCACACTTAATTTAAGAAGACCTTGTATACATGTCTATAGACAGACTATTGTTGAGGACTGAATATTGATGTGCTTGCATCAACTGATCCTCAGATGGTAGACGTCTTGTTTGGACTTTAGAGAACCCTGCATTTGAACTTTTTAGACAAAGTAATATAAGCATCATTTATAAAACATTAGAAAGAGGTAAAATTTGATGATTCACATAATCAAAGCTAGAAGTAAAATTTTACTACAAATAATACAGAAATAGGGAAAAAAAAGGTATAAAGATCCAAAACAAGTTACAATTTACTGCTTCAAAATCATGAAAAATGTTCACGATACTACACAAGAGTTGTTGCTTCCCACCAGAACGGTGTTCTGTCCGTGTCAGAGCTATATTAGAGCAAGAAAAAGATGATTATTTTTCGTAGGAAACCTAAATGAGGTGTCTTACACGTGTCATACGGGTTGTTGGGCACATGTTAGACACAAGACATACAAAGGTGTCCTTGCTTCTGAGAGAGGTCCTCCACTAAGAATTTATATCAATGGATTGTAATTCAGATCTGATTATAGATCTATAATTCAAATTGCTAATTAAAGATAACTCTTAAGATAATTATATAATCTACAATGAGCAACACCTTCCATTAATATCTGATGTTACCTTGACTCGTTATTTTAATCACTTTGCTGATATAGTGTTGGATTGTTGCAACATTTATGATGTCCTGATGAGGTTGCTTTTGTGATAATCCAGGGAATAGTTTTGTTAATAATTTTGATATCGGGCCTTTGCTGTATGATGGGAATTGACACCCCAACAAGATTTGAGGCGCCACAAGAGTGATGATCCATTTGTTAAAGATAATAACTGTTCTGGTGCTAGGTCTACTGCATAAAAATATTACTGCTATATTAGTTGCAATTTTTTATGTTGGCTCAGATGAATGTCCTGTAATTTTTTTTACTTATTTCAGAAACTAAACGTGTTGAATATTAAAAATAATGTGTACCAGTGTATAAAAGTAAAACATCTATCATAGGTTTTAATTTTGATCCTGCGGGTGTTGTAAAATTTTAAGTAAGAAGCAATTTCAGAATATGTTGTGTGTTCTGTTTTGTCATATTGTCTGAACCCTATTCATTAAGGATTGGATATACATTTAGTTTCTTTCTGCTGGCTGTGGTTTGTCTCTCTTCTCTTCACGGCTTCACCCTTAGTTTGAAGGCAAAATGGCCTCACAGTTTTACTTCAGAATTTTAAGGAATTTACTGCTGTTTTATTCGTGTTAAACGTATCTCAGGAAAGACAAAGAAAGCACCGAATGATAGTGAATGAATGCAATTCATACTTGATTATTCTCATTACTGAATCTGTACAGCAACAAATAGGTATCCCAGCCGCAACGAGAGGTACTTGTCGTTACTTACGGAAGTGGAAAGCATGATAACATTCCTCTATATCAAACTATATAGGTCTTGTTTGGATTTACCTATTTAAGTTTATCTACCGGCACAAACACTTCACTTGTGAGATTGTTTAAAAGAACTTGTGAAAACAACTTATATATAAAAAGGCAACACTACTACAAAACAATAGCATTTCCAACTTCTATTAAATTAACTATCATTAACAAAAGCCAAACATAAATGCACATCAAGCTCCTTCCAAAAATAAAATAAAATCAAGCTATCCTGCAAAAATCAGTGTCCCATAATGTCTTCTTTCAAAGTGTGTGAAAAATAGGACCAAATTTAAATTTCACTTCAAATGATTTTTCAAATCAACAACATTCCAGCATGAAAATATTTTTGTTCAAAAGAAATATATACCATCTTGTCAACATGCTATATAGAATAATTTACTTATTCTTGTACAAATATTTTATTAAAATATTTTCATATTATATGATAATGTGCAACACATGATTGGATGTACGTGGATAATAATTATAGATCGAAAGAGTATTATAATTAAACTATACTTTTAATACCATCAAGTATGAATAAAGTTTTCATTTCTTTATAATGTACATGACCAAAATTAATTCTACCAAAATAATTTAGAAATTAATCAAAGTAATATGAAGTAAGTAGTATGTTGATAAATGAGTTAAAAACTAAAAATATGTATATACTATTGAGTCACTACTAAGTTAAAATAATAATTTTAGTGCCCCTGAAAATAATACCCCCCATGTGCATGCTGAGGACTAGCCCGGTTTCGATTGGAGACCAACTCCCGAAGCTAACATTTCGTAACTCTCTACGATATAAAACAGGAGCATTTTAAACAACTTGGTAAACCTGTAAGCAATTGGAGGGTCTAAAGAGCAATTATTTTCTAATAAATGGGCCTAAACCACCCAATGCCCATGTATTAATTTTCATAAGTTTTCACATTTTCAATATGTTGCACTGTTAGCCATAGCCATAAGGCAAAGGAATAAGCTTTTTTTTTTTTTTTTTGGTTACCGGAATAAGCTTTTTATTGCAATCTGTTTGATTAGATTTGTGGTATATCTTCTTTTTGAAGTTGAAATTTATTTGACTGACCAATATATTGTTTTTGCCATAGTTGGATTCAGAAGTGGTTTCTCTTTCCTTCATGTTCAAACCCTACTGGTTCAAATTTTGTTTGCATTACGATTTGGCTGTAAAGATTTTTCAAGCATTTTCCATTCTAATTGCTTAGGAAAATGAAGTGTGTTGAAGGCCTTTTTGTTATTATCTGTCATTGACAAAATAAGCAAATATTGCATTAGCATACCTTTTTTTTTTTATTCATAACTCATTCTTTAGTTAGACACAAGGAAAAAATATGTATAATATATTGAGGAATATGCTTCAAAGAAAACAACAGTGGTGTGAAATTCTATTTGATTGAATAAGTTATTATACAATAATATCAAAGCTTCAAATGCATGCAAATATTGTGTGCAGGGGTGTGAAATTCTTCTAGAGGAAGCAGTCTTTAAAAACTATAATAGAAGTGTAAATTATATGTAGTTATGCATACATGCTTTATATAAACTGAACTGTGACTTACAAAGTGGAAATGGGCAATATGAGGTTTATAAAATCTGCATAAGTTTTTACATTTTCAAACTTTACAAACTATGAACCTCAATGAGCTGAAAAAAGCGATCCCAACCATTTTTTCGTGTTGAAATGATTCAAAATCTTATTATTTTGTTTTAAATTAGTTTAAAATCTGGTTTTAAAAGTTGTGATTGTTGTCTTTCTATTAAAAAAAAATTAAAATCCTACACAACAAAGAGATATACAAGATGACTTGGTGGTTGAGGTGGAAGAGTTAAGGAACGGAGTGACAAAGAGATCGAGAGTTTGATCCCCATTTTCGATATAGTAGTAACAATTACTAACATTTGCACAACAATAATTGAAAGAAAAGCCAAGTATTCTGAACTGATATATTGCTCTGGATTAATATTAAGGTTCAAGTGGTGATGCACCAATGGAGTGGTTCATTAGGAATTCTTATTCAGCAGCGAATCCTATAACTACAGTAATGGTAATCATGATAATGGAAGCAACATTATCAGCCATATATTGCTCTGCTCTAAAGAGGATTGGATAAGATATATACCTTTTTTTAAATCATGGAAGTACATGTAAAGAATGAAGAGATTAATTGCTAGGCCTAGTACTTTATAATTGTCTAAATTAAAACATCTTATAATCTTTATTTCTGTTGTGTTCAAATTCAACATATGTATGGGGAATTGTAGATCATAGCACTTGGAGATTCATCATGCGTTGTATTCGTATACTGATGAATTTGAGTTAGATGTCCTTGTTCTCTAATTTCAAACCAAATTTATTTTTTCTAAAATTAAGGATATACACTGACAAATTAATTTGATTTTTAATGCATCAGATCATGAGAAACATCGAAACTAAATCACCTCATGAACCTAAATAACTCTTCAATTACAACTTTGAGTTTTCAACGAAAGGGGTTTAAGAAAAAGAAATAGCAGTTTAAAAAGAAATTATTAAGCTGTTAGCCATAGGCAAATGTCAAACAAGTTTTTTATTGGAGGTTTTTTTTTTAGATTTATGGAATATCTTCTTTTGAAGTTGAAATTGTTAAAGTGTTTCCTATTGGCAAAGAATTTGGAAAAAAATAATATTTCCTTTTGATTTTGTATTTTAAAATTCAACAATTGGATTAAATAAAAATGTTTAAAGGATAAAAATAAAAAGTTAAAAATGAAAAAAATAAATAAAATTGATCCAAATCTGTGTTTATTTTTTACAGTAACTATTTTCAAACCTCACTCAAATTATATCTGCTATTTGAATTTTGGGGTATTATAACTATTTTCAAACTTTACAATAAACTTGATTCGGGGACTGCTACTGCTGTTGAATGTGGAGCCAGCCGTGGATAAGAGTAATGATTTACAGCAAGACTCTCCCCACACTGTCATGTAACGCATCCAGGAGCATAATACAAATGTTACGGAGGACAATTCTCATATTCTTCACCCGGTTCAGCAATTGAATTCCTCCACTGGTGTGAAATCGCCTTCTCTAGCTTCTGCCACGTCTTCATCACATGAAAAAGTGGACGAAACTCAGCAGGTTCAGCAACACCCCCGTTATGCAGAAGGATTTAAATTTATTACGGCATATTTTAGTTCCGGCAACGGAAGATCCTAGTAAACAATTTACACTAGTTCTCACTAAAAAGCAGAAAAAAAGAAATCCGTGCAGCCTATAAATCCCGGTCCAAGGGTGCTATAACTCCTCCGAATCAATGAATATTTTCTATTGGAATGTTCGAGGTACTGGCCAAATCTCGCATTGCTTTTAAAATTTTTGTTTTAATCATTGTCCTCTTTTGGCTTTCAGGAAGCCTCTTCCTTTCAGGCTTCTAAATTGTTGGCACAACTGTTCACATGTTGGAATTCACATCTTGTCATCACATATCTATAGAGAAGGAAATGCTTGTGCAAATAAACTCTGCATCTTATTACTAATAATGTTTGGTGGGATTCAATTCCTTACCTTGTTTCCTTAGGCAGAATTTACAGGGACATACATGGTCTTCCTAATATTCGTATCCCTTAGTTTGTTCTTTGGTTTTTTTTCGCTTTTGAGGGTTTTGGCTGAGTCCCCCTCTTGTATAGTTTTTTTTTTTTTTTTAATAAAATTTTAGAGCAAGTGATAAAGGTCGGGAGCAATTATGGGGTACCAACCTAGTTGGGATGTCTAGTTGCTTTTTGATGCCTCCTCGCTCTCTTGATTGAGAAAAAAAAAAACTTTACAATAACAAGTTAAAATGGGATTAAAAAAAAACCACGGGCCCTATTCAAGAGTCGTGTGGGTGGTGAATATAACCCTACCAAGAATCAACTTAAACAAGAGCTGGAATCCAAACCCTAAACCCTAGACGGTGACAAACATCACTAGTTAAGAAGGTAGATGCATGCATGGAGATGAATCCACTTTATCTGCCTGATGAATTGATTATCCAAATTCTACTGAGGTTGCCTGTTAAGTCTCTGATTCGTTTCAAACGTGTTTGCAAGCCATGGTTTTCTCTTATCTCTGATTCTCACTTTGCAAATTCACATCTTCAAATTACCGCTGCAACACAACGTCGAATTCTGTTCTTAACACCAACTCATCAATTTCAGTCTATAGCTTTAGATTCATTATTTACATATGATTCTGCTCCTACTTTGCTGAACCCTACTTTTTTGCTTCCCAAATCTGATTTTCATCTGACCATTGAAGGTTCATGCAGAGGGTTTATATTGTTGCACTCTTCTTCAAACATTTACCTATGGAATTCATCCACCGGAGTTCATAGACAATAACCTTTGCCTCTTAATCATTTATATGCAGATTTCTAAGGTTTTGGATATGACAAGTCAACAAATGATTACTTGGGGATTTTCTCATTGAGAGTTAATGCGTGGAATGAAACTGTGGGTACTACCCATTTGGCTTTTTGTAGTGAGGTCTCTCCCTCTTCCTCTTTCATTGTTTATCCCGTAGTAGAGACACTCTTTAATGGGGCTATTCACTGGTTGACTTTTCGTTATAATATACGTGTCCATGTTATTGTTGTCTTTCATTTAATGGAAAGGAAACTTCTAGATATTCCTCTTCTAGTTGATATTATTGACTATGATGATTTTTTAGATATGGTTTATGGGTATTTAGAGGATTTCTCGGTCTATGGGTTTTGAGGAGAGATACACTTTATATATGGGTGATGGAAGAATACAAAGTGCATTCGTCTTGAACTAAAACTCTTGTTCTTTCTATGGATACCATTCCTCGCATTTTCCCTATATGTTGTACAAAAACTGGTGATATTATTGGAACAAATGGCGGTACTGGATTGATAAAATATGACAACGACATGGATTCCGATTGGCCATGTATACAGAGTCTCTGTTCTCACTTCTCGGTGAGAGTGGGGAAGCTTTAGAAGACAGCACAAACTAGAAGAATGGGGTAGTTATATTTTCTCCTTCGCCGTTTCTGGATATTTATAATTATACTCTATTATGAACTATTGGGTGACTGTATTTTTAATATGAGTCAGTATGCTACAAGAGCTGATCCAATATGTCATGAAATATTCATTGGAAAACTGTATTAATATGTTTATGAGTAATAATGACAGTTTTGTTTGGGCCATTAACAATTGTTTATGCATGTTTAACTTCATTATGCTGCAACCTCTAAGACCACTATCAATGAAGCAGTTCAATTTACACACCAGGGCATATTGTTTAGTACCAACATAATCATGTGGAAGAGTTGCACAATTTATATTGTGTGCATAAAAAGATTTTGAAGCATTTTCCATTCTATTAACTCAACTTTTAAAAACTTTGAAGTGCATTGAAGACTTTTTTCTTATTATGTGTCATTGACAAAATAAGCAAATATTGCATTAGTATACCATTTTTTATACTCATAACACGTTCTTTACTTAGTGGTTAGGTATGAAAAAGACACAAGGGAAAACAACACAGAAAGATAACTATTCGATTAAGTTATACAATGATATCAAATCTATATATGCATTGCAAATACTGTGTAAAGGGATGTGAAATTTGAACTAGCAAGTAATTAGATTTGGATTGAAATTATAACTGTTGCAACTCATAGAGGATGGGATATTCATCATAATAGCTATCTGTCATCCCAAATTGTAATTAGATTTTACACGCAAATGCACAAGAATCATTGTTTACTGAAAATAAGTTATACAAGCTCAAGACATAGCAAAAAGAAATATAGTTTTTTTTGCTAAAATCTAACACACCTGCATGTACTTTATTCAACTTAGTTTATAAGTCGTATTGGTAAGAAGTACTTTTAAAGGAAATGAGTTAAAAAAAAATAGGAATCGAAATCAAGTTTCCAAACAATTTATTTTTTAGTTGGGTTCATTAAACATTTGACACAATCATTTGATTTTTTTTTTAATCCGGGTATCCTCCGCGCACAACTGCAGAGATTAATCTCTCGAGCATTGTGGGACCCAAATGGGCGGTAGATTCTTCCTAAGAGTTTTAACGTTGTTGCATGCCCAAAGCTGGATTCGAACCAGGACCTTGGTTAAGCTAGAAGAGACTCGTTCCATCTCATCTAAGCGCTCTTGGGTCGACACAATCACTTGATGAAATGTAATATATATTTTTTTGAATGGCCATTAAGTGTAAATTATAGGAGAATGTTATCGAATACTCTTACGGCATTGGTTAAAGTACTAAAAATAATAAATTTATGTTAAAAATTTGTGTAATTATTGCTTTGACAAAAATAAAAATTTGTATCACGCAGACAAAAATTTTTTTTAACGAAATATTTAAACAAAACTCTTATAACAGGAGGGAATAATCACTTAATTTTGAAAGTGGCCAAGAAATCATTGTTTTTTTATTTACAAAAAGAAATCATTCTTAGTCTCTCCCTTTTCAATATACCCCTGTGGGTCACACACACAACTCAAAACCAGTCAAGTTATAGTAAAACCTTGCTAAAAAAAGATTACATTAAAAAACACATGCAGTATTTAAGAATCCCCTGACAAGTAAATAAGAGTTGGAATCCGAACCCTAAAACTGGTAGCGGTAAAAGAGGACGACGCATGGAGGCGGAGGCGGAGACGGAGGTTGATACACTCAAATGATAAGCTATCTGGCTTGGAACGAAATTGTGAGTCCTACCCATTTGCGCTCTTTTTGTTATGATATAGGTTTCTTTGCTGTTATTGCCTTTCATCTAATGGAAAGGAAACTTGTAGATTTTTCTCTTCCATATTTAGAGGATTTCTAAGTCTATGGATTACGGGGAGCAGTTCAGTTGATATATGGGTGATGGAAGAATACAATGTGCAGTCATCTTGTTCTTAATATGGATATAATTCCTTGCATTTTTCCTATGTGTTGTACAAAAAGTGGTGATGTTGTTGGAACAATAAGATATGATGACGAAGGAGAGTTTCTAGAGCATACTTACTACTGTAAAGGTTCAGGACATGTGTCTATTTATACCGAGTCTTTGCTTTCGTACAATTCACTAATAGTATGTTCGGGAACACCGCTGGTTTACATTTCTCGCGTTACGAGGTGATATTCACCATGGAAAATAAAAGCTTTAAAGAGTAGCTTCTTGTGAAACGTACGTCTGCAGCACATTCAACACTGGAACTAACACTCGCTAAGAATATTATGGTTTTTACAATCTCAAAGGCTTTGAAGCAACTACCAAAGCTTTAAGACCTACAACAGAACCACATATGTTGATAAACACATCGACTAGCCTTTTCAAGATCGTGATCGCGACATAAACTTAAAGCTTTGAACATTGGATCATTGGATCAAGATCGCGACATAAAATAAAAGCTTGGCATTTTCAATTTTTAAAAAAATCAAAATCATTGTAAACTGTTTGTTTGATCATAATTAAATAGTCCCTGATGTATTATTAACTGCATGAATGTAAAGCATCCCTACCGCAAATAATCCATTTTCCTAAGGTACTTGTCATTACTTACGGAAGTGTAAAGCATCATCATAAAAGTCATCTCTATCAACCATATAGGGTCGGTTTGGATTGACTTATTTAAGTTTATCTACTGACATAAGTATTTGTGAGACTATTTGGAAGAACTTGTGTAAATAACTTATGACATATTCATAAGTTGTCTTCGACTTAGCCTATGAAAACAACTTATAGATTATAGGAAAACAACTTAACTTTATTTTATCTCTTGTTATTAAAATAGCTTAACCATATGTGCTTATCTTGATAGGCACTTGTGTTATAAGCTGCAAATTAAACTGTATCTAAATAGGGCCGTTGTCTGATCGCTACTTCATGTTAATCTTGAATTGAATTGGTTTGCATTACTATAGGAAGAAGCAGACAATTTCCTCAAACAATACCTATCAACACTTGAAGGAATAAGAGACATCTTTCTCGAGAAAATATGTTCAATTGAATACACCATGGAGAAAATGCTATATTACAAAAACTAAAAGAAACTCATTCACTAATGTTGTAAATTTTTCTTACATTAACATACTGGTAGTGCCTCCCTAAATCCAATGCCAAAACTACTGCTACCTTTTCGACCCCTCTTACCCATTTCTGCATTCCCTCTATGCATCATAGCCACAAATTCATTGTAGTCTATTCTTCCATCCTGAAAAGCAAAAACATACAGCATGACAAAGTCATTATCATTCTTAAAATTGTTAGCCATACCTAACACTTTCCATGAGAATTATAAAAAAAAGAACATATATCTATGGAGGTTTGAGTTCTCGCTGGGAAACGTGTCTACATTTAGTACTAGCAGTCGTACTTTGAACGGACTTAGTTCTTGTAGATGGAACATGTGAGAAACAAAAATAAAATAAAATGTACTCACGTTATTCTGATCAACTTCTCGGATCATTTCCTCCAAGGGGACATCTCTTAGGCCAAATTCTTCACAAGCTTTTTGAAGCTCATCTTTTGTGATGAATCCACTTCCATCTTTATCAAAATATGAGAATGCTGCATGTAAATGGTCTTCCCTATCAACTTTGTTTAAATGTAATGTTGCAGCGATGAATTCTCCATAGTCGATCGTGCCACTGTTATCAACATCTGCCTGAAATCAGAAACACAAATTTGAATCGATGTGTCAAATTAATTTAGTACTAATAACGAAAACACCACCTTTCTTTATTATTAATTATTTTTTACCATCAATTAATCATTATGTTAAGAATATGTTCCAAGACTAATCCACCTAGGTATTGAGATTAATTTATGGGATTTCTCTCAACAGATGGTCTTTTATACGCACCACCCAAAAGTCGAACATGTACCTTTATATTCAAGGCACTCAATTTTCTACCAAACATGTCACACCATGCTGACTTAGTAATGTTATGTATTGACTGTGCAATTGAATTATAATAATTGGTATCATAACCAAAATGCTTCTAATGTAATTATAAGAATATGAACCAATACATAAATAAGTAGATACTAGAGAAGTTAACAGTAGATTTCGTGAAGTTGAGGAAATAAAGACGGTCCTGAATTATACTTACCGCTTTCATTAGATCGTAAATTTCAGATTCTTTTAGATTGGCACCAAATCTTTTCAGTCCAATCTTCAGTTCTTCAAAGGTAATATGACCACTATTATCTGTGTCGATCATCTTAAACATTTCTTTCAATCCAGCGATTTCTTCTTCAGATAGATTCTCTGCAATAACCTGCAGAGAGCAGCATAAAAATTTACAAGAGCAAAATTTGACAATCAAAGTAGATCCTATACAATAAGTTGACATATTCGGTATCAATCCCTAAATAGAGGGAATATAAATACTCTGGTGTGACTGAGTTATCTGACGGGAAAAGTAACTTACTCTAAGTGCCATTTTCTTGAGCTTGTTCATTGCAGTAAACTGCTTCATGCGAGTCAAAACTGCAGAATCTAGAGGCTTGTCTGGTGCTGCTCCATCAATTTGGATCCATGGGTGACCTGCAAAGAATCAGATCATCATCATTAACAATGTGGTAAAAGACCTCAAATTCACAATGCTGTACTGATTAGAACTCACAAGTCAAAAGTACTATAATAAAATGCTCAATATTTTGTTAGAGTACGTGATTTTACTGATCAAAAAAAATTTCACCGAATGAGCAACCTTTTTAAAAGATTTTCATCTTAACTATTGAAGGTGTATTGAAGAAAAGTACTCGAACTTGATATAAGAAATAGACTATGGTATGAAAAAATATATGATAGCTAATTAATCAATCACATGCATGCCAAATGAGATATAAAATTAGGTTGTATGCTGCCTAATAACTTTCATTTCACTACCATCAATCTCAATGGGATAACAGAGCAGAGAAACTTACGAAGAACGTCAAAAGCTGTTAACCGCTTACTAGGGTCTCTGACAAGCATCTTCTTAACCAAGTCTTTTGCACTTTCAGAGATACTAGGCCATGGATCCGATGTGAAATCAAGATCACTATTCAAAATGGCCTCAAATATATCTTGTTCCGATTCTATTACCAAGGATCAAGATAAATGTTATACTATGTTTTGAACCAGGAAACATGTGACGGAAATATAATAAATTAAGCAAATAGCTAGATTGGAATTAATATAATCGGTTTGATATCTTAAAAACTCTTACCTCCCCAAAATGGAGGCACACCACATAAGAGAATGTACAAGATGACACCGGCACTCCACACATCTGCTTCTGGACCATATCGCTTGCGTAAAACTTCAGGTGCAACATAATATGGACTTCCTACTACATCATTGAAAATGTCACCTGTAATATAATGAGTCTTTGACTGTTAGCAACAAATGTTACGGCAATTACCTATGCAGAAATTAGCTTCATGTAACGTCAAATGCATTATGTCGAGGGAAGCTAGCATCAATATAACAAGGTGGACATTAGGGACTTTTTTCACCTAAAAGGGGACTTTTGTCTAACCCAAAAGTATCTTTGTTTTTCACAATTGAAGTTAAAAGGGAAATTTTATTGATGTGGAAAACCATGGTTATCAGTATCTTACGATAAGTGTGAATCATATCTCGATTTGATGCAAAATTGAACTCAGTCGATATATGAATATGGAATCCGTAATATGTATCTATTGTGGACATGAATCTCATTGAATCCCAATTCATTCCAGTGAATCACTACCTAAACTTAATATAGTCAACCTTTTTTTTGTCAACTTTGTATAGTCAGTGACATTTAATTTATGCCTTGAATCTTAAATTATTTTCAAAGTTCATATATGATATATCAACTTATAATATTTCTACGTCACATGTTTTTACTTAGAAATATCATATTTTTAATAGTAATGTATCA
Source organism: Medicago lupulina (assembly GCA_958299785.1). Classification (NCBI taxonomy): domain Eukaryota; kingdom Viridiplantae; phylum Streptophyta; class Magnoliopsida; order Fabales; family Fabaceae; genus Medicago; species Medicago lupulina. Next base: position 28,357,696 of record OY283141.1, on the reverse strand, counting down.
TCTTTTGATTCACGATTCGAAAAATCATTCTTCCATTTCACAATATGAATCTCCATTTGATAACCATAGAAACAAACAATTGAAGATAAAAGAGAATTAACATTTGGACAAACCTGGTTTGAAAAAACAAGATAATCCAAAATCGATTGCCTTAAGGGGAGATTCTTCCTGCTGATTAACAAAAAGAAAATTCTCCGGTTTAAGATCGCGATGCATTACACCAAGAGAATGACATGACTGAATAACACCAACAATAGTCCTTGCAAGTTTCGCCGCCTTTCTTTCTGTATAATGCCCTCTTTCCACAATCCTATCAAAAAGTTCACCACCTGCACACAACTCCATAACAACATGAACAGCAACAGCATCCTCAGAAGCTTCCTTAATTGAAATCACATTCGAACTGCCAGCCAAGTGATGCATAATCTGAATCTCCCTCCTCACATCTTCCACATCCTCTTCAGTCAACAACTTCCTCTTCATGATCGACTTGCAAGCATACTCTTTCCCAGTAGATTTCTCCACACAAAGGAAAGTAGTTCCAAATTGCCCTTGTCCTAGCTTTGGTCCTAAAGTATAAAACTCCTTAAGACTAACCGTTTTTCGCTGTAAAACTGAATCTGCTTTTAGCCCTGCACTTGCTAATCTCTTCACATTGTGAGGTCTCTTTGGTTTTGCAGGTGTAGCAGCAACAGCTTCATTAGTTTGTGGTTTTTGTCGCGGTTTTTGATGATGTTGCTGTGGTGGTGGTTTTACATCCTCCTTTTCGATTTTCATTACTGGTGGAGGATTGTTTTGAACAGATTCTTTACGTTTTGTTGGACTTGTTTTGTGTGCCGGATCTTTCTTGGAACGTGACCAGCAAGATGGACTTGGAAAAGTTGAGCGTGATGATTCATTATCCTTTGAAAAAAAGGTTCTCGTTCCGACACAGTTGTTTCCCATCTAACACTAAATACCCCCTATCCCAATCATCCTATTGCGTCTCTATCGTGTTAGCTGTCCGTGTCAGAGGTATGTGTGTTCGCGTCGTGTCACGTGTCCTTGTAATATGCTTCATGGATTAAAACATAGCAAACAATAAAACATATGAAAAAATTGAACCTCACAAACCTAAAATGTCAAAACCCTAATTCTTTTTCCTCCAAAGATTGAAAAAATATAACCAAAATGAAAGGAAAAGGAAAAATAAATTAGAATTAAAATTGTGTTTACCTTATTAGCTTGATGGTGCAATGCAATATTTGATAGTTGCACAAAGCTAATGTGCAACATGGAATGAAAGTGTGCTATATAAAAGGGTATCAAATCAATGATTTATGGAAGACTTGTGGAATGTTGAATTTATTTTTTTTGTGATAATATAATGTTGAAATTATATCTGAAATTAATGGAAAAAACCCTTTATTATACGAATATCAATGAACACCAATTAAGGAGAAAAATGTGTATATGATTTTGATGATTGAAACTTTTGATGGAAAGTTTTGAGAGAATTAAAGATGGGAAATGAAGATGAACATTAATGTGACAGAAATTAAGGTTGAAAAATGGAAGAAAAAGAAACAGAAAGTTATACGGTTTTTTCTGTTAGGAAAAATGTTACAAAATTTGGAGAAAACGCGTTAGTGCGTTACCAATAACATTAGGAAATTGAACGGCTAAGATGGATAGTACAAGATGATTGGACGGTTGAGATTTGATTTTATTCGTGATCTGGTAGTTTGTTGTTGATATCTATCTACGTGCAATGCAATCCCTATGTTCACTCCGACGTGCTTAACCGCCGGCTGCCGGCTGTTGCTGCTGATTTTTTAATTCTCTTGTGTTCCCTTTTATTATTTTTAGTATCTTTAGGATTTGATTAGTATTATTATTATTTTTTTTGTATTATTGATATGTATTATTGACATGTTGAGATTTTCCTTTTAATATTGTCAAACATCTGGAAACTAGTTGAAAATGTGAAAATGTGGTTTTCTTATGTAATCTATGGACCGCCTCATTTGTTTGTCTTCTCACAAACTCAACACTAGAGTTGATATAATATTGTTTAAAGATAGTTTTACAATTATGGATAATCATCTTAAATTCTGTAACATCCTGATGTGCAGATGAAAAACTATCCACCACTTTTTTGGCATCGAATTCAAAATCGATAGGTACCAATTGTAATTGATGAACCCATTCTAAAGGTGATAACAATCTAAGAGCTTCGCCAACATGTACCTCACATACTAGAGTAAAACATTAGTTTTTGCCAAAACAAAAGTGCATGTATCATCTCTTATACAAACTCTTATTCCCACTCTATTAGAAAGCTGTGAGAAAGAAGCATCAATATTGCACTTAAATCTTCTTTTAGCTAGTTTGATCAATTTTACATTTCCTTCTTGTCCTTGTGGGGTCAATATCTTTTTAGAGCAAAATCCTGTAATGCTTTGAAAATAATATTCTTGCTATTCATATCTTGTTGTAGCAAAATAGAAATAGAAGAAAAGAAATGAAGCATACTCCAAACACTTAAGCTACTTGGACATTGAAAAAAATAAATGAAATGTATCCTCACTGCCCACCGTACACAGTGTACAATCCATAGGACATGTGACTCATTTATCTTTTAGTCGTACACGAGTTGGTAAGCAATTTCTACATATTTGCGACATAATTTTTTTTACTTTTGGGGGAATCTTGAGCTTCCAAATTAGATTCCAAGAGCCTTGTATCTTGAAATGGGACGTATCAAGTAATTCTTGCACACGATCAGAGTATTCACCATGATTTTCTTTTTTTTAGATGAGTCAATCTTCCGTCACTGATGAGTAGAGCGGTATGTTCACTATATGTTCAACTACCTGATAATAAAAAATTGTCAATTAATCATAATCATTTGGTTAAAAACAAAGGTTTAAATGCAGTTTTAATTCCAACTTTTATATATGTGCAATTTTGGCCCTCCTAGTTTATTTTATGCAATTTTAGTCTCCTAAGTTTATCCTTTTTTTTATTTTAAAATCCCCATATTCACATGTGGTGGGATTTATTCGAAGTCTATGATAACAATATACTTTTACATCTAATCATTTCTCTTTCATCTCTTCAATTTCCGTCATCATCTCTATCTTTCTAATTCTCTAACCAACTAACAAGCCCCTGCCACATTCGTTACATAAAAACCAGCATCACATTATACTAAATTTTGTTCTTATTCTAATATATTCCTACCACCTTCCATCGATGCAAGCAATAATAGAATTTTTTAAATTTCCCATTTAAATTGAACCCACAACAACATCGCCTTGTCTTATATAAAACCCCTACCCTAAAAATTGTATGCCGCTCTTTTTGTTGTTTGATGGAGTATTAAGAATAATGATATAGTTAGTTAGAACACTAGTTTAGTTACTATATAAGTCATATGGTTGACTCATTTGTATTTATCTTTCCCATTCTTGTATCATTTTCAACCATCATCAATACAATAGTTTTCCAAGCTTTTCTCTCTATATCCATGGATGCCATGTTTTCTAACATGGTATCAGAGCTAATATGGTATCCACCTTGAAAGATGTTTTCCGCTGCATTTTCTCGAGAAAATAAAATTTTCTCATTTTCACTTTCTTTCTCTTATTTCTTTTTCCTTCGTTTTCTTCTCTCCCTTTCTTGTTTCTGTTTCCTCCTTCATTTTATTTTCTTCCTCGATCGATTTCTTCAGTTTTGTTCTGGCCTGTTCTTAATCCCAAATTCTTGGTTATGTGGTTTTCAATTTCCTTTCATTACAGTTCATGATTCTACTTCAATTGCAATTTCGGTTTCAATTTCTGGATTAAATCCATTTTTTGATTGATTTTCACCTTCGATTCGAGTTTCTTGCTCGAAATCGCTCGTTACTACAATTTTCCCCAAATCCTAGGGTTCGTGATTCCAATTTGATTTTGATTTGTTTTCTTGTTTTTCATTTTTGTTTCGGTTTTCTTTCATCTGTTTTTCTGTTAAACCGATCCTTCCTTCTTCAATTATCGGATTTGGTTTCCATCTATCTTTTCATGTTCAATTTGAAAATCGCCGAAGTTTTCAATCAATGACTCTGTAGTTTAACTTATGTGTGCTATTGTCGTTTGTTATTTTCGAATCTCTCGTAAAAAAAAATTATAGTATGAGCTCTCAGAGAGAAATGGTGCGTGAAGAAGTAATGTATCGAATTAGAAATAGTGAAACTAGTAGAAATATAATAAGAATGGGTCTTCAAACTTTTTTAAAAGTCATGTGATATGTTAAAAAGAGGAGGGGGCTTACGACCTACGAGATGGTCGAGTGTGGAAGATCAAGTTGCAAAATCCTCAAACTTTACATATTAACCCATAATGCTAAAAATCTTGAAGTCAACTTTTGGTTTTATCGTTCGGGTGAGACAATTAGCGGCCATCTCCATGAAGTTTTGAAAGCTATTCTTGAATTAGAATAAAAGTTTACTGTACAACCTGATGGATCAACGATCCCCTAGGAAATTTCTAGTAGCACTAGATTCTACCTATATTAATTTTAAGGTACATTTTTATATTAATAAAATATTAGCAAGACTTGAATAGATTATATATAGTGATAGAAAAATACTATGTTGTGTCAGGATTGTGTTGGTGCTATAGATCGAACACCCCTCGTTATCGTGGTAGGAAAGATTATCCAACACATAATGTTTTAGCAACGTGCACTTTTGATTTAAAGTTCGCGTATGTGCTCGCATAATGGGAAGGCTCCACCTCTGACTCAAGAATAATAAAGAATGCATTAACACGAGAAGATAAACTTAAAATTCCTCAAGGTAATATAAGAATCAACGCAGAGTTATAACTATTTATATTATATACTTCAAACTATCTCATTTATTATTTGCCTTTACTATAGGAAAATATTATCTAGTTGATGTTGGCTTCATGTTGACAAGTGGCCTTATTACACCTTATAGAGGAGTTCGGTATCACTTAAAAGAATATTCGGCAAGAAATCCACCCCAAAATTATAAAGAATTGTTTAATCTTTGGCATACGAAATGCAATTGAAAGAGACTTTGGTGTATTGAAAAAAACAAGATTTGAGATTTTATCGAATTCAACATAACCCACTTATGGAGTCAAAGCTCATAAATGAATCATTTTTGCATGTTGCATTCTTCACAATTATCTAATGAGCGCATAACCAAATGAAGACCTTATAGCTTAAGTAGATGTCGAACTTGCAAATCAAAATGCATCCCATGAATTTGATAGGGATGAATTTGCTCAAGGTGGAATTATAAAAAAATGGTGTAGCGCATCAAATGTGGTCAAATTATGAAAATAATGGTCAAACCTAAATGAGTTACATTGTAATTTATATTATTATTTTGGTTTTGGTTGTTCTTTGATGAAGTAGTACTGAATTTATTAAATTATGGTGTTTATTATATATGTGTGTGTTTGGACTAAATATTTATTTGAAATTGATGTCAAGTGAATGATATTGGGACTTCATGTTAATTATATTTATTAATTTAGTTGTGTTATAATTAACCATTTTCATAGATTATGGCATCGAAAAAGCAATTGCCAACCAACAATGGTAATTATGGGGCTTTGACCTGGAATAAAACCATGGATGATGCTCTTGTTGATGCTCTCATGCAAGAATTTGAAAAAGGTAACGAAGTTAATGGTATCTTTACGTCATTATCATACAACAATGTTACAGTTGAACTCGTGAGATTGTTTGGTGACAAAATTGATAAAGTGAAGCTACAACATCGTTGGAAAACTTTGAAAAGAAACTACAATGAGTATAACGAAAATTTTAAAGGTGGCATGAGTGGGTTTTCTTGGAATTCAACTACGCAGTTATGGGATGCGGAGTCAGAAGTTTGGGATGCTCTAATTGACGGCGGTTATGGTGCATAAGGAAATCCTTATGCACCCTGTATAAATCCAGAAATGGTTTTGGAGTACAGCTCACGGAAACCATTAAGTACATTAATGGTTTTGGAGTACAACTCACAGAAACGAGTCATTAGTTTTTTCATCCGCTGGAAATCATTAAGTATATCTAATGGTTTTGAAGTACAATTCACAGAAACCATTTATGAATTTATGCAAGGTGCATAAAGATTTCCTTATGCATCATAACCGCACCCGCTCTAATTGAGGTAAATTTTATAAATCTTGTATTTTGAAATATTTTTTGATTGATCAATAATTTTACAACTTGTGTGAAACTTACTTTTCAGTCGAAACCAAAAGCAGCACATTGGAAACTTCATTCATTTCCAAACTATAAGAAGATGTCGATACTTCATTGCCTAAGATATATTGTGCTGTCATGAAAGATGTAGACATACTTAGAATGATTCTGCAGTGTCCACCCAAAGCACGCAAAGCAGTGATAATGAAAATGGTCTTTGGCTCTTCTCATTAATGATCCTATGATGGTGTTATGATGCTTATGAGTTTTTTTAGGGAATGTTTATGAATATTTTATTTGCACTTTATTATGTTTCTGAATATCTGGAACATTGAATATTTTGTTTTTTATTATCATTATTTTTTTAAGGAGAAATAGTTAATAGTTAGTCATAGTCACTTTCATGTGTCTTATTTGTTCATATGCAACAAAGTGCATTTATCTTAAAATTGTTAACAGATAAGCATTATCCATGATTTTGAAATTTTTTTTGTCATATTTTTAAAAGTTGTGCTATTTTTTACGGAAGTAATTGGCAAAAAAATGCAAGGATTACAAAGAATTGCTCCTATAAAAAAAATTACGAAGAATTGCTCTTATAAAAAAAAGGGTTAAATATGTTTTTGGTCACTATAAATATACTGAATTTTCGTTTTGGTCCCTCTAAAATTTTTCTTCGGATTTTGGTCCCCAAAAATTTTCCACCCACATTTTTGGTCCCTGCTGTCAAATGGGACTAACGGCGCTGATGTGGCAGATGGCGTGGCGATTACAAGCTGTCACTTTTTAATGACTGTACATATTTAATAGTGCCACGTAGGATAATCAACAAATTTAATTAAAAAAAATTGAAATTAATATATTTTTAATGCTGAATGAAACGCTGTGTTTTGCTTAAACTTTTCACTTTTCTCAAAACCATATCTCTATCTCTCGTTCTTACTAAAGCAAAGTTGTTGCAACCCTAAAATCAAAAATCAAACCAAATCTCAACAATCAATGCTTAAACAGTAACTGCAATCGAATCAAAAATCGTAATCGAATATGAAAACATGATTTGTGGTAGCAATTGAAAATATGTTCTCGATACATGAATAATGGGAGTTTAAGGAGGTGATTTAGGAATAGTAGGGGTCGAAAACATGATTCAGATCCCTTCTCTGTCGTATAGCAAATATTGAACAGTGCAAAAGTGAAAGCTTTAGTTGATTAGAGTGAAGGTATGTCTTTATATGGACAGTTTGGTCCCCCCACATGTGTTTTGTTGCATTAATAATATGTTGTGGTGGGGTTGAGTATGATTCTGATGTTTTTTTTTTTTATTCCAAGACTGAAACATGTGGGGATGTTAGAGGAGTTAGGTTTGGAATATTTAATGAACTTCTACACAATGACTAAAGTATAGTATAGTATACACAGTATATGTATATTATACATCCTAAAAGTACAATATATGTTTGGTATTTGTGTTTGTATATGGTATTTGTGTACATGATATTTATTGAATGTATGTGTTCAGTATTAGTTTTGTATGGTATATGGTATTTCTTTTTAGGAAGGTATATGTTATTTGTAGTTTTGTATATGGTATTTGTGTATGTATTTGTTTGGTATTTATTTATGTGTATATTAACATGACCTTTTTCCCTTGTCACAAATGGTTTTATTCAAAGTTGTATTCTTTACAAAGGGTTTTTTTTTTGTCAGAGACCCAAATCTAAGGTATAAAGGCGGGAATGTGTATGCATACAAAGGGCAAGACTCGGATTTCTGGTCATTCTTTGAGGCTCGTGACATCATGAAGGAAATGGATGATACTTTTGATGAAAGGGTTAGTAAGGCTATGGTGGAAACATGAGAGTGGTTCAATGGATGAAGACCTCAAGCCATTCAGGAATGATATTGATGCAACTGCAATGTCTGATTATGCTCACGATAACAAGTGCGATGTTGAATTGTATGTTGAACCTAAGGTGAATTTAGGAAATGCTATAAATATTGTTGATGTTATCGGGGAACAAAAGGGAAAGGGTGTAGTGGCGGATGAAATTGAAGGCAATGTTGGTGAAGCAGACAGTGATGGTGGAGATGTTAGTAGTGATCATGTTGCTATTATGTTACTATAATTGGTTTGTCTAATGTATGTAATTCCTTTTTTAAAAAAAAAATGTAGGGAATGAAGAAAATGTCAAAACCAGCTAATGAAGGTAAAGCAAGAAAGAGTGATGGTAAAGCTAAAGCAGAGGCAGGATCAAACTCTAATGTAAATGCAGTTGTTGATGATGTTCCTGATCCAAAGACAGATTGTGTAGCTACAATTAGAAGATTGAACACATGGGCTGATATTGAAAAGGCTCTAACACAATGAAGTTGCTGCAACTATTTTATTTTGGATATTGTATCTTGGTTAATTAGTGAGACCATGAACTCTTTTATTTTGATGAGTCATGTATTTTGGATAAATTAATGATATCATGAACTCTTTTATATCGAGTCATGTATTTTGGATAACTTAGTGATATCAGTATCTCATATATTTTGATTGAATGGGGATGTATGAACCATATAATGGAAGATGACTTAAGCTTAATTGTATTTTGATTGAATGGGGATGTATGAACCATACTAAGATGACAACCTTTTTAAAGCTAGAAACAATAGTCAACAACACAGAACACTACATTAATGTGTTACAAATAAGCATTTATTCAAACTTACATTCTTACAACCAAACTTGTATTCAAGTCTTACAACAAGTAACAACACCAACCAACCTTACATTGAAGTCTTACAATGATAAATACAATATCAAATAAAACATTTTATTATAAGAGTAAAAATTGAATTTGCTTAACCCCACTGCAAATTGAATTTCAAGAGTGAAAAAATGTGAAATAACTAAGATACATGACAATGTGATGTAAGCTGTAACGCCCTAGTCTTATTTTAATTATCGTTGGCTGATTTTAAAATCTTTTATATGATTTTTAAATGATTTATGTGAATTTGTGGGGTGTTATTATTTTATTATATAGTATTTATGTGATTATGTGAATATATGATTATTTCTATTGTTTAATAAAAATAAGTAGGAATATTAGTGGGAGAAAGGAAATAGAAATAGAGGAAATAATATTTATTGGAGTTTTTGGGGTTAATGAGAATTAATAAGAATTAGTAGGGAGTTAAGTGAAATGAATAAGGGAGTTAAGGAAAATAAAAGGGGAGGTTATGTTTTACTGAGAAAGGGGAATAGAGAAAAAGTCAGTAATATTTTTGTACGTACAAGAGAAAAACCAGAGTTTTGGAAAAAAAAAAAAAGAGAAGCCAAGATCAAGGGAGAAGAGCCAAGAGGAGGTTTGATTTGCTGTAGTTTTTGATTCTTCTTAATCCAGGTAAGGGTGAGGCTAACCTTCAACTAATAATATGTATATGAATTCTGAATTTGGATTGAATTGATGTGTTCTTGACCTAGGGTTAGAAAGTAGGAGAAATTGCAAGAATGTTGTGAATTGTGTTGTTGATGTATGTGTGCTGAGTTGTTTTGAGTATTATGTTGTATATAGAACCTGTAAACAATTGTAGTGATTCATTTTGGGTGATTGGGGATCAAAATTGGGTTTTTGGATGAAAATGGGGTTTGAAAATCGTAGGTTTTGAAACTGCCCAGATGAGCGTTCGCTCAAGCGAGCGAACCGTCGCTCAAGAGAGCGACACTAGTTTCCTACCCAGAATTAGTTTTTGATTGGCTCACGCTAAGCGTGCAAAACTGGAAGTTACGTCATTTGCGTCGCTTAAGCGAGCTAACCTTCGCTTAAGCAAGCGACGCTAAATTTTGTCCAGATTTTTGATAATAGCTGTTCGCTCAAGCGAACCATAAGCGAGTGGCAAGCGAGCAAAACCCAAACTTACGTGAATTGGTTCGCTTAAGCGAGTTATGCTTCGCTTAAGCGAAGTTGGTCCTGAACGATCATTTTGTGAAATTTGTTAAGTGCTTTAGGACTTTAATCTAAGCCTCTTACAATGTTTTATTGGTTTATTTAACCTTGTTTATGAAGATAAATGTTGTGGTTGAATGTGGAATCATATGAATGAATGAATTTACATGTATGAATATTATGTCGAACGTGGAATATTGTCGTGTCTCTTTAGACAAAGTTGGGGAGTGTGTCATAAATAAATTAGGCACAGTTGGTGTTGTTGAGTTGTCGTGGTGTAAGTCATACATAAATGTATGCATTGTTGGTTGGTGGTTGTTGTCGGTGTTGTCGTGTTGTATGTTGATATACACAGTTGGAGTCTGTTGCATAGTCTAAAAGCGGTGAGGACTTCGGTCCTGGAATGCTCGTCATTCAAAAGCGGTGAGGACCTCGGTCCTGGAATGCATTGTCATTCAAAGCGGTGAGAGCTTATGCTCTGGAACGCCTTGTCGTTCAAAGCGGGAGGACTCATGTCCTGGAACACTTTGTTGTTCAAAGCGGTGAGGGTTCTGCCCTGTATTTTGGTACCACAAGCATGTGCATTGTTACGTCGTAGTAGTTGTTGTGTTGGGTGAGTTGTCGATGTTTTTGATGTGTCGTTGGTGTTAAGTCGTTGTCGGTGTGTTGTCATCAAGAATGAAGTTGTTTTCGAATTAAATATAATTGAAGTAGTGTTGATAATCAAGTATGATGCTATATTTATATGTATATTTCTTATTGATGTTGTTGTTGTGAATTTGCTGTTGTTTCAATGCATTTGATGAATTATATATATATATTATTTTTGATTGTGAATCTCACCCCTTCTGCTTGGAAATGTTGCCCTTCATATGGGTAACTTGCAGGTGATCCTGAGTAGTAGGTGGTGGCTCAATGTCTAGGGCTCTGTTGCGTATGAGATGGGATTGTTTTATTGTTTCATTGCTATGTAACGAATAATGAGACATGATGATGTAGACTTTGTTGAATCATTTTGATGAGGCCTTTGTGCCAAGATTTTATTTGAGGATTAATTATGATTAAATGAATATTCCGCTGCAATTTTTATAAGTTGGTTGTTGAAGTTTAATAGTTTTATTTTCTATTAAAGAATTTTTATAAGCAGTGTAATGCTCCGTTTGTGGTTTAACTCTGATTATTTTATTTAAATTACGTATTTTTGGGAACGGGGTGTTACATAAGCATAAACAACAACACCCTTAATTCTTCCCCACATGTCCACTTTGTTTAATGTGATTATTGTTTGAAAGAAGCACCGTTGAGATGATTCCCATTGATTTCTGAGTCAGCTTTCAACCACCTCTCTACTTGTTCTCTTCTCTTTGTACCTTCTTCTAGTGCTTGTCTCCTTTTAGAGGCCCCCAAGTTCCTGCCGCTGTTCAATAAACTCATCCAACTTTTTCCTGAAAATTGCAGTTTCAAGGGATCGATTGACCAACTCACATAAGATTTCTAGTTTAGCATCGACATCTACATGCAAGGCAATAACATCCCTGTTTTATGGTTCCTTCATAGCGCCGTAATTGAGGAATATTGACTAGTGGTTCAGTTTGTGGGTGGAGAAGAAGAAGAAGAAGAAGACACAGTTTTGGTGGTGTTTTAACGGTGATTGGTACAATATGGGTGGTGGTGTTTGAATGGTTATTGGTATTTTGCCAATAGTGTCGACGGTTGTTGTTGATGGTGGTGGTGTCGACTGTAACGCCCACGTTCGTTTTAGTATTTATTTAAATCGAGTTTAGGTGATTATATTATATTTATATAATATATATGTGTTTTGATATGTTTTGATATGTTTTGATATATTTTGGATGATTTGGTGATAAGATATAATTTTAAGGATAAGATTAAGGGACTTATTTTATTGTTAAATAAAATAAGATTTGAAAAGAAAATAAAATATTTAGTTGTGGGTTAGTTTTGGATTTTAGAGAGTTATGTGGGAGAAAGAGTAAATAAGATAAGATTTGTTGGCAGTATAAATAGGGAAGCTAGGTTTAGAAAGTCAGTAACGTATCAGACTTTTGGGAGAAAAAGGGAGCAACGCGTGAAGAGAAGAGAAGGAGAGAAAGTTGCGATTTTGTCTTCTAAACCAGGTAAGGGTGAGACTAATGATTTAATAATGTTAATTAGCATAGTTTTGATGATCAATTAACAGTAATAGGATTGAATTGGGAGAGTGAGAAAACTAGGTCAAATCCCTAGAATTGATGAATTGAACGGTAAAATTTGTTTATTTGATGTAGGAATGGATTACAGAACCTAGAATAGGATTAATGTTGTTATTTCAGTCGAATTTGGGGTCTAATATGGTGAAAAATAGGATTTGGGGTGAAAAAGTTCGTAATCCCGTAGTCTGTTCTGACATCGTTTCGCCATGGCGGAATTTAGCTCGCCATGGCGACGAACCTGTAATTTCGCCAGGCGGAATTTAGCTCGCCATGGCGAAATACCTCTGACCTGTAATTTCGCCAGGCGGAATTTAGCTCGCCATGGCGAAATGTGCTGTGACAGAATGTCATATTTCCTAAGCTAATGCGATCTGTTTCGCACAAGACTTTGAGAGGGGATCCCTAAGGGTTAGTGAGACCTAATGGTAATGTTGAGAGTAATCTGTATAGTGATTAAGATATATTCATGATAATTGAGCAAGGATTAAAGTATTATACCTTATGCAAATATGATAAAGTTTATGTTGCTTTGAATTGTAATTGATATAATGATATCATTCTGCTCGTGATGATTGAATTATGCTGCTGATGTTATTAAACTGAAATCGTATGATATATATATATATATATATATATATATATATATATATATATATATATATATGATGATAAGTTATTGTTTAGCTCCAATTTCTTGGATGCATAATGATGAAGTGATTAAGATAAGTTGTTGATTGATTTGAGTCCATGCATTAGCATACATTGAGCTTAGTCCTCACCATGATAGGAGCTTTGTCCTCCGCACGTTTATTAGGAGCTTTGTCCTCCGCACGTTTTAAAGTATATTAATACTTATGATGAAGTTTGGTACCACATGCATATAAGGAGTCTAAGAGCATTGTTGCATTGTTGTGTCTAAATGATGCATTATTGATGAAGATTGATTATGTGACTACGTGCTAATTGTTATTTAATTATGCAAAAATGTTAAGAATGTTTTGATGTTAATTATTATTCTAAATTATGTTGATTAATATTATTTTGTTATGAAATCTCACCCCTTCTGCTGGAATTGCCGCCTTGTGGGCAAGTGCAGGTGATCGTGCTTAGTGTGCAGCTGCTTCGTGAGTGGCCTTGCCTCACTGTGTCGTCTAGGTCGCTCTGATACGTAACGGGATGGGGTTGTTTTATAAGCATGCTTCATTCTTTTACGTGAATCTTTATGATATTTTGCAAATAATGGAACTAACTCTTTTGAGATATTTTTATGGGGCCTGCGTGCCAAACGTTTATGATTTATAAGTAATTTTTCCGCTGCAATGTGTTGAAGCTATTTAGTTAATTTATTATTTAACTATTTTTCGGATTATGTTATATGTGATATCCCGTTATTGTTGTGTACTCTGATAAATGTTTTTAAGAAATTTTTAAGTTGGTAAAACGGGGTGTTACATCGACAGTGGTTGTGGCGCCGAAATTGATGAGGGTGGGGAGGGGTTGCTCGATGAAGAAGATGATACAGATAATAAACTTGAGATAAATTTGGGAAATTTAATATGGAATTGGGGGTAATTTGGGAATAATATAAGTATGTTCTAATCTTTAATATAAGTATATTCAAATATATTAATTTCAGTTTTTTTTTATTTTTTTGTTAAAATATTTTTTTTAATTAAATTTGTTGATTATCCTACGTGACACCGTTAAATATGTACAGTCATTAAAAAGTGACAGCTTGTCATCGCCACGCCATCTGCCACGTCAGCACCGTTAGCCCCATTTGACAGCAGAGACCAAAAATGTGGATGGAAAATTTTTTGGGGACCAAAATTCGAAGGAAAATTTTAGGGGGACCAAAACAAAAATTTGGTATATTTATAGGGATCAAAAATATATTTAACTCTAAAAAAAACACACACACAATATGATGCATGGAGCAAAATACATGAACCCGTTTAAGGATAAAACGGTAAAATAATCTTAAAATCTCTCCCCTTTACGACCCAAACACATTTTTGATTAAAAGTATCTCCCCTCCTCTCCCTCCATTAAAATCCCTCTCCTCTCCGCTCCTCCTAATTTTCGAACCAAACGGACCACAAGTACCGAATAGTTAACACCAAAACAATATTATTTTGTAATATTTAAATTCTACTTGATTTTTTTCTAAAAAAAGAATTACAATTTGATTTTCGATAAAACTATTTATTTGTTTATTCATTCTCTTTTAAAGGAGTTATTTTTTTATGGTTAAATATGTTTTTGTTCCTATAAATATACCAACTTTTTGTTTTAGTCCCTCTAAAATTTTCCTTCAACTTTTAGTCCCTATAAAATTTTCAATCACTACTTTTGGTCCCTATTTTGAAGTTAATTTTTGTATTTTTTTTAATGAAATTGTGCAGAAATGTGTAGAATAATGTAAAATAAATTTTCAAAAAAAATTAGATTTTTTTTACAAAACACAAATTAAATATGAATTTTTAACCGTGAAAAATATAAAAATTCATATTAAATTCATGTTTTGTTAAAAAAATCTAATTTTTTTTGGAGATATTTTTATAATATTATGATTTTTTTCTGCATGAATTCTACGTATGAGTTTACTTTAAAATATGGATTAAAAGTTAAAATGGGAAAATTTTGAGAGACTAAAAGTTTAAGCCATTTTGAAAGGATTTTTTATTCGTTCTCTGTTTTCTTCGTACACTGTCCCTAACATTTGTGTATGTCAAATGCAGAAAACATGAGAGCATTATTAAAAATCAAACTCCTATCCTATCATTCATCTTTCCTTTCACATTCTCATCATGTTTTTCGTCTTTCTACATTCTCAAATTCATCAAAACTTTCACATTCTCACAAAACAACACAACAACATTCCAACTCAGACATTGAACCTTCACGTGCACTTTTCAACGAGATCACTGAGATTTTAGGTTCTGATACCGTAATCCATGATAATTCCTCATCTGGGTTATTGTTTCCACTCGAAATTCGTGATACCCAATTGGGGTTTAAGGAGAAACGTGATTGCACTGAACCTGTTTGTGAAAATGCCGCAGAGAGTGTGGTACTTGATAAAGACAAAAACTTTCCGGTTTTGGAAGATACCCAGTTGGTTAAAATGGGAGAAGAAGATATGTGTCGAATGGTGGGTGAGATTATGGAAATAATTCGAGGTGAAAATGGTTCGGTTTTTATGGAAGAGCGATTAGAAAAGATGGGTTATTGTGAATTGGATATTGAGGTTTTCGATAGAGTTTTGAAAAGGTGTTTTAAAATGCCGCATTTGGGTTTGAGGGTTTTTAATTGGTTGAAGCTTAAGGATGGTTTTCGTCATACGACGCAGACTTATAATACCATGTTGTGTCTTGCCGGAGAAGGTAAGGATTTTGGGTTGGTGAAGAAGTTGGTGGAGGAAATGGATGAATGTGAAGTTCAAAAGGATGTTAATACGTGGACCATTCTTGTGTCTCTTTATGGGAAGGCGAAGAAAATCAGTGAAGCTTTGTTGGCTTTTGAAAATATGCAAATGTGTGGCTGTGAACCTGATGTGGTTTCGTATAGAACGGTCATTCGTTTGCTTTGTAGTTCGGGTAAGGGTGATATTGCTATGGAGTTCTATAAGGACATGGTTAAGAAGGATATTGTACTTGATGATGCAAGGTTGTATAAGATACTTATGAACTGTATGGCAGAATCAGGAGATGTTGCAGCTGTTAATTTACTTCGAAATGACATGACTCGGTTGTGTCTGATGCCGGAAAACAGTGTTTTTGGGTGTATGCTTAAGAGTTTTTGTATTTCTGGGAGGATTAAAGAAGCTTTGGAATTGATCCGTGACCTCAAATATAAAGATGTAGTTCTTGAACCTGAATATTTTGAGACCTTAGTGAGAGGGCTGTGTAAGGCAGGAAGGATTTCAGACGCTTTAGAGATTGTTGAAATTATGAAGAGAAGGGACATTGTTGTGGGGAACGTTCAAGGGATTATCATAAATGGCTATTTACGGAGAAACGATGTTTGTATGGCACTTGATGTGTTTCAAAGCATGAAAGAATCTGGTTATGTGCCTACAGTTTCCTCATATACAGAACTGATACAGCATCTCTTTCAGTTGAGTAGATATGAAGAAGCTTGCATGCTGTATGATGAGATGCTGGGAAAAGGAATTAAACCAGATATCGTAGCCATAACAGCCATGGTTGCAGGCCATGTTTCACAAAATCGTATATCCGAAGCGTGGAAAATTTTCAAGAGTATGGAAAGCCAAGGCATCAAGCCTACATGGAAATCATATTCGGTATTTATTAAGGAGCTTTGCAAGGCTTCAAGGACTGATGACATTGTCAAAGTATTGTATGAAATGCAGTCTTCGAAGATTGTAATCAAAGATGAAGTATTCCGTTGGGTTATAACTTACATGGAAACCAAGGGGGAGTTTGATTTAAAAGAGAAAGTACAGAAGATGTATACAACATCTAAACTCCATCCTGAAATTTTTGAGGAGTCTGAAAAACGAGTGTCATTGACAAATGAGGTGGAAGAAGATAGAGGAGTTGACCAACCAAAATCAGAAAAGGTAGACTGCTCATTACTACTTCCAATTCTCAAGACTTACAGTGAGCAAGATGTTCGTGATGTCTGTAGGATTCTTTCATCCTCTCTAGATTGGTCTGCAATCCAAGAAAAGTTAGAGATAAGTAACATCGAGTTCACCCCAGAATTTGTTATGGAGATAATGCAAAGCTGCAGTATGCATGGCTGCACAGTGCTAAATTTCTTTTCGTGGGTGGGAAAGAGACGCGGCTACAGACACACCGCAGAATCATACAACATTGCAATCAAAATTGCAGGGCGCGGGAAAGATTTTAAGCACATGCGCAGCCTGTTCTATGAAATGAGAAGAAACAATTATCCAATAACATCAGAAACATGGACGATCATGATAATGATTTACGGCCGAACGGGTTTGACAGAGATGGCCATGAATTGTTTCAAAGAGATGAAAGATGGTGGTTATAGCCCAAGTAGGAGTACATACAAGTATCTGATCATCGCCTTATGTGGGAGGAAAGGAAGGAAAATTGATGATGCTCTCAAAATATACGGTGAGATGATTAATTCAGGACATGTCCCAGACAAAGAATTGATTGAAACCTACCTTGGTTGCTTATGTGAAACGGGTAGGATCTTAGAGGCTAGGAAATGCATAGATTCACTTCAAAGATTCGGCTACACGGTTCCTCTTAGCTACTCCTTGTTTATAAGAGCTCTTTGTAGAGCTGGAAAAGTGGAAGAAGCATTGAAATTAGTTGAAGAAGCTGGTGCAGAGAAAACTAATGTTGAAAAGCTAACTTATGGAAGTATTGTACATGGTTTATTACAAAAGGGTAAACTAGAAGAAGTATTAACCAAGATGAATACAATGAAACAAGAGGGAATAACACCTACAATACATGTTTACACATCTTTAATAGTTCATTTCTTTAAAGAGAAACAAGTCGAAAAAGCTATTGAGATTTATGAGGAAATGCTAGAATCGGGTTATGAACCAAATGTTGTTACATATTCTGCACTTATACGTGGGTACATGAACGTGGGGAGGTATAATGATGCATGGAACGTGTTCTACCGTATGAAATTCAAAGGACCTTTTCCTGATTTTAAAACATATTCTATGTTCCTTTCTTGTCTTTGCAAAGTTGGAAGATCTGAAGAAGCAATGAGACTTATTTCTGAAATGTTGGAGAGTGGGATTGTTCCTAGTACTATTAATTTTAGAACAGTTTTTTATGGGTTGAATAGAGAAGGGAAACAAGGTTTAGCACGTGTTGTGTTACAGCAAAAATCAGAACTTATTAGAAAGCGCAAGCTCATAACTTGATTTATTAAGGCCTTTGGAAGTTGTTGGATTTATGTTATTTTAGTTTCTAATTATGGTTGAGTACCAACAATGGTGGCTTGGAGAGTCCAATTTTAGAGGGGCATTAATTTTATTTTTATTTTTGTATTGTAAATATTAAAATTAAAATTGAAGATAGAAGGAATTACATTCTATAATAAAAAATTTAAATTATGTAACAAATATCTTGAAATACCTCTAAAACATCATAGTTCTATGTCCTTGATGATAAAATCAATTTTTATAATGAGTAGTTTTTGTTAAGGTCAACTTGATATGAAGTAGTGGGATAGCATCTTGCAATTAGTATAGGAATTAGTAACGTGTGGGAGATTTTTAATTGTGAGCCTTTAAAGTTTAAACTGTGATTATGTATTTGTTAAACTATGATAGTGTGGAGGGAGTAATGGTGGATGTTGCTCAATGGTGGCAGTTGTAAAGAATTTCTCATGGTATAGGTGGCTGAAAGAGTGCTCAATGTTAGTAGCAGTGGTGTTATATTTTAAAATAACTGCTAAGAGGTTAAAAAAACTGAACCAAAACAATGATAACTGTATAATAGTAGCTTATAAATATCAAATCGCACACAGCCTACCTAAGGCAACACAATTATTGTCGCAAGAAATGGAATCGGGAAAAATCACGAGAATGTGTGTTCTTATTTCAGAATTGCACTTATAATACCCGAGACAACTTTCAATAGTCATACAACGGGATAGTTTCAGGATGATTTCGTGAAGCTTACTGTCGCTGGATAGCATTATCCTTTCTTATTTGATAATAATGAAATTTAATTATTCTATTATTTCAAAAAAAACATCAAATTGTATAACCAGATATGAATGTTTTGCTATCCTCGCCTCGAAACACATCTAGGATCAAGTGTTGCAAAATTCCCTTGGTGAGGAAAATACATACATATAACTTTATTGAATACATAAGTGTGGCTTTGTTGCATGCAGCGGACCTGAATGAGTGCTCATGCTAGGGATGTGGCTCATGGTGTGTGAAAACATGTAAACTTCGACACCAACACGTGCATAGAAAAGCAATAAGGTCCATTGATACAAATGATGTAATCAAATGGTTATTTACTCATAGGCCACTTCATTGGAATCAGTTAAAATCAAATTCTTTATAGTTCATACTCAGAACTGATCTACCATTTGCCCCCAAAGGAATAGCTCCATGTTGAAAGCCTACACCAACATAATAATATGAAAATAAAGGAATTTGAAGCACAGTTACAAGCAGGGACAGCTTAAGATAAACGATTCGAAAAATTTCAAAAGTAGTAGTAAACTAGAGAAACAATATATAAGTAGAAGCATCAGTGGTTGAAAGAGATGTACATTTTATTCTGAAAGCCTTGATTCATAAAAGCCAGAACACGCACAACAGCAACGATATCCTGAGAAATGATGATTAACAATAATGTCAGAAGAGGTACAGCAATGAATAAATCTTCAAATAAATCTAGCACCAAAAAGCAAAAGACAGTTCACAGGGTTATTGGACCAAAATTTTATCCCACACTTTTTACAAAGATATTATTGCACAATTGCAAATCCCACACTTAATAATTTTACTAATCACCTAAAATATGTTGGTATGAGATAAATATAGCTACCATCCCATTATCATCATTTGTTTCTAAATTCTAATGTCTAAGTAAGCATATAGAACTTTTCACCTTAAGCTTCAAATCTTTTCAAATTTCTTATTTTCAATTCTACAAAGTATGGTGTAAGGAGCCAAAAGAAAATTATTACATTACCTGTATCAAAGCTTCTTTACAACTTCCTCAATTACACGAGTATAATAAATCATTCTCCTAATTGCATTCTTTGCTTCTTCAAAGTCCCGCCTTTGAAAAGCATCAGCAAAGGCATTAGACCAACTTTGCATTTTCTCCTGCATCTGGATGAACATTCAAAGGATGATATGAAGAAACAACATCAAAGCAATCATAGTTCAAATTCTGTATTTGAACTAATTATGCAGTCTCTGTGCAGCACTTATGCCCTACAAAATAGAATTTTCAAGCATACCTCAGAGCGAATGTGATTCAAAGCCTCAGAGTTAGTTGCTTCTTCAACAGCTTCCCTGATTTCCATAATCTGCAGGAAATTTTAACAACAGAATAGGATTAGAGTGGAGGTTAAGAGTGAAATATGAGAAATGAGATAGAACACAATATGCATAGATAGTTTACCATTATCCTTACCAATTAAATTCCAGAGTCCTATTTTATGTTCGGGCAAAAGGAAGCCAATTTATTTAAGAGAAAGAAAAATAAAAGCTGGGCCGTTGATGAAGTGAAAAAAGGAAAACGTTTACCTATAACAGAAATGCCACTTTCATTTCAATTGAACATATACATTGCTGGAGTTTATTTTTTATACTTTTTACATGTTATTTTCACTTTCATTTAAGTTAAGTTCAACGTTCTGACAGCTGAGAAAGCATATTTTAAATGGAAAAGGATTCTCAGATGCTAAAATAAACTTATTCATTGTGATTTCAATATAATCAAATGCAGTAACAACGCCATCACAATTGTACAGATATTATATTAGTTATTCTTCAGATATTTTTTGTATAAACTCGAGTATTTAAAGTTCAAATAAACTTTGAGAATGAAACGAAATTCAATCTTCAAAGAGAATAATTCTCCACTTATTTTCTGAATGTCATTTTGTTTACTACTGAAACCAAGTTAAAAAGAAATTTCACATTGTAAGCAAAGTTGGCTTTATTGAGTTACCTCTGCTAGTAATTCTGGATCTGAAATTGTCTGCTCCTCGTCAACTTCCACTCCATCGAGCTTCAGCTAACAAATTACGGTGCAACATTACTTGGTGTCAAGCAAGAAGAAACAAGAAACAATATAAAAGTAAAGAAAGTGATGGAAAGCGTGTTGCGACACATTTAATTTATTTGTTTCTAAGATCAAATGAAAAATTTCCTCATCACAGATCACAGGTATATCAATCATCACCATTGAACTTTTCAGATGTTCAAACTTTGTGGAGATTTCTAGTACCGTAACTATGCATCATCAATTTGAATCTTGGCATTGAAATATGCTTACCATGTAAATCGCTCTTGACAAAGGTTTGCTAAGTGTACGATATGCATCAATCACTCTTGCAGATTGTTCAGCAGCATAATCTCTTTCTTCCTAACCAATTGAAGTAAACAAACAAACATTCAACCTTACTACCTTCCTTGCCCCAAATCTTCGAAACAAAAAGAGATATGCCAAAGACATCGGGATATCTCCTAAGAAGACAAACCTGAGATTTTGAATGCACCAAATCAGGATGTAGTTTCTTTTGCCACTCCTTGTACTTTCCCTCCAAATCAATACCCTCTACGTCATACTTCCTCTCCCTGTTTTAATTTAAATGAAAAAAATAAGTTACTTTTCAGTTTCTCAGTACTTACTATTCAGACAATAACAACTCAATAGATTTCTTTTCCTCAATCCCAACAACTCAGCTTGATGAAACAGATTGCATAAACATAAACAGATATAACAAATAAACAAATTTATTAACCTAAAAATTATCAAGTTACACCTTCCTCCTAAGTAAAAGACAATGAATGAGCTTCAAATCAATAAACTACAACAAACCCATAATTTATCAATACATAAAAATCAAAACTTTGTCCATAATTTCAACACTCACCCAGAGGTAGAGCAATAAGAGAAACTTACATTCCAAAAATATGGAAGTAGTCATTTGAATGATCAACAGGTTGAATACAGCGACACGATTGGCAGAACAGGAAAGGTGCTGATTGAGGAACAGCGTGGCAATTCCAGCATGTGGGTTGAAAATTGTGCGCAGGTTTTGAACACAAACTTTTTCTGCAAAACCGTAGAGACCCAAATGAAGAATAATCGTAATTAAAAGGTTGTGATGGAGATTGAGGTTTAAGGTGAGGAAATAAACGTTGAGGAATTGAAGTTAAGGTTCGAGTTCGTGAGAAGTTGAAGAAGGTTGAAAGGGATTTGGTGAGAAATTTGTTTGTCATTGTGGAATGGGAGAGAAAGAATGAGTTTAGGACACAGCTTAGATACTTGTGCGACGTGTTTGGTTCACAAGTTTTTTCAAACAGTTGGTAGGTGGTGTAAGGTGAAGATGATTTGGGAATCAGAAAACTGATTATTTTAATTTTCGATCTTCTCGTCTCCTCGGTTTTAAAATGAGTGTTGTTGTATAAGGTTGATAGAATTTTTACCGAACTAACATTATTTACTATTGGTGTAGAGTAATGAAAACTATATTGTTAATATTCTTGAACAACTTTTATAAATTTTAAAATATTTTGATAAAGTTTGAAATTTAAAAAATATGGACCAATTTGCAATTTTAAAAATTTTGAGAAGCCAAGTTGTAGTTTTTTAAAAAAAAAATTGAGCCAATTGGCAATTTTTGAAAATTTTAAAAATTATGGGAATCAACTTCCAAAATTTGCAAAAAAAAATTGTAAAAATCCATTTTGGAAGAAATTTAAAATCCATAATTTTTAAGTATCATTTGAAATTCCCTACATTTGGTTTGAATTTGAACAAAATATTTCATAAATTTTTATTATTTTGAAATTTTTTCAAATTAATCATCTAAACAATGTAACTTACATAACATAATTTAAATTACTTCAAATGTATTTTTTTTCCTCCAAACACACTCGGTTAAATAAGTTTTTGATTCTGATAAATATATCATATTTTGTTTTTAGTCCCTCTATTTATTTATTTTTAAATAATGATTTTTTTGGTGTTTTCTGTTATTCTTTTTTGTCCTTGCATTTAACTCAATTCCTTCAAACTCTTAAACAAACATGGATATGAAAATGATATCTTTAAGGAGAAAGGGGAACTTGCATTGTCAGTATAAACTAGTTTTACACTAACATTGAGAAAGTGACAGTTAGTTTTAAAAAGCGGTTACAATATATATATATTTACATGGCAACATGATAGTTTTTACTAGAAGACTCTGTAAAACTATTTTACACTGCACCTCCATTTAACTCGTCTTTAAATCCATATAACCCCTAAACTCTAAATTATGAGCTTGGTTACGATGATGGGTATGTAAGTTTATGAGCTGCTCAAGTTTTAAAAATGGATCATGTTAACCTATGTCATAAAGACAAATATTAAGAAACCAAGTG
Organism: Medicago lupulina; assembly: GCA_958299785.1. Lineage (NCBI taxonomy): Eukaryota > Viridiplantae > Streptophyta > Magnoliopsida > Fabales > Fabaceae > Medicago > Medicago lupulina. The sequence goes on along the minus strand of OY283141.1, from coordinate 28,334,237 downwards.
ATTATATCTTGAATCTAACAATATTTACTTTATAACAATATTTACTTTATAAAATATCAGGTGGATAATTTCCTTAAAAAAATAGTACACTAATGTCCTAAGAACACATGTTAATATTTCCCTCTAAAAAATTATTCTTTAGCTCATATCATGTTCTATATTTCGTTTACACTCAAAAGAAACATAAACACAAGAATGGAATTGGAGTGACAATCTTTAACCACGCAAGAGAGCTTTCAGTTGCTAAATCAATGTTTGCAGCTGGAGAAGGGGAAGGAGTGGAGGATGGTCTTTAGTAAAAAAAAAATGAGACAAATATTTTATTTTTGGGTACAAAAGTGAAACAAATTTCTACTTATGGGAGACAATTATTAGATTTATTAAACTGATATTTTCTATTGGTATTATAAATTTTCAAGACTCGAAAGCCATACATGTTTATGTTGTGTAGCGTAGCTAATAATCTCAAAATAATTCTGTATCAACTAATAGGTTGTGAACTAGGGTAACTTATTACACATGCATTTGGTCACATCTTACTATTTAGATAACACAAATATCTAAACAAAGAAATGAACTAATTAGAAGATTATGTAAAAAGCTTTGTAAATATTTTCTTGAAACAAATTTATATCGAGGCCGACAAGAATACTACTATGCATTTTTTACATTTCATCGTCACTTGATCATATTACTTTGCGAATTGATTTTTACACAAATTTTATACTCATAATCCGTTTTAAAAAGGGGACACATTTAAAAAATATGACAATGAATATTTCCATGCACAAATTTGTAGTTCTTATTTATAACTTTACAAGGCATTGTAAAGATAGATTGACAAATACAAGATAGTATAGATTACATGGTTAGCAGTAAAATAAATGGAAAAGGTGATTTCATGTCCAACAAGACAAAAAGGAGAGCCTTTTGTGAGTAAATCAAGGTATCCTTGTGCACAAGGGCGGAGACTTAATCTCTGGAGGTAACGAAGATCTATTATAAAGGTTGACCGCTCTCAATAGATGTTTTTCTGTACACCAAGTGATCAGACTCCCGGTTAAATGGTCAAAGAACTCAAATATCTACCGGTTTTGACACACTATGTCGGTGAAAAAAGAGAACCATGTATGAGTATATTTCACTACTGAATTATTATTCAAGAAATCCTCGCGTATGGTATACAAAACGTGTACTAAGCTACTGAGATTTGTGGTTACATGCTGACAATATGCCTCAAGATACCATATCTTCTTTACTCTCCTCTTAACCATTAACATCCCTCCATTTGGTTAATGCAGAAAACCGAAGCACATATACTTTTTATACCCGCTCAACTTCTTTGGTATATTTGAAGACATACCTCGAGTCACAATGGTGTTACGCTTTTTCTGCCTTCTTGACTTGACTTTGTCATCTAAAGACATGTCTTGGACCAAATCAGTGTTTGGTTGCTTGTTCCGGGATGTTGTTTGGTCCATAATTGCTCCATTGTCCAAAGAATATGAACCAACCTGGCTTGCCTCAGTACGTCCTGAAAGACTCTGCTCTGATAGAGTTGGAATTACTTTGTTAGGATTTATTTCCTTTAAGTTTGGATCTATTCCTGAATACCTGAAGGAGCCATAGCAACAAAATTAAAAATCAATGATCAATAACATCAAGTACTACTTTGCTTATTTCGAAACCAGCCATATGGAACAAAAAAATATTTGTTTATAAGGTGTAGTTACACCTCAGGTGGGAGAGTTCAAATTTACATATTTAACCTTTAGACATTCTTAGGATAAGTAGCACAATCACCTTAAGTTTTGGATGTCAGAGTTTGTCGAAGGTGCTTCTTGTAAAGTTCCCTCCAATATATCTTTATTTGGTACCTCAACACTAACCTCATTTTTATCACAAGGCTTAACAATTTTTGTGGAATATGAATCAACTCTATCAATTTCTTCCATGCAAGGGGACTCTTCATTGGCAAAGCTAGTCGAGGCCATCTCGGAATGTAATCGATATTCCCTAATCATTGAAATGGCCTTGTCTAATGTTTCTATAGCCTGTTTGACATCCGAGCGGATAAATATACTCCTTTTTCCTTTTTGTGCAATTACGCCTACTTCCTCGTTTGGAATGACACTTACTTTCTCATCATCCTCCGCACTTTGTATAATCTCTTCCTTACCTAATTCTACAATCTCACCAAATGCTTCGCTATTTTCTAGTCCTGCTGCATCCATTGTTGGTGATATGTCATTATTTGAACATTGACTTATTTTATCCTCTTCAGATGCATCTTTTTCTCCACCCGGCTTACTTTCAACAAGGTATTCAGCAGGGTGAATTTTTGCAACTTGTTGAAGCTCTCCGCTATTTGCAACCTCCGATGCACTAGTAGTCGTGCTATATAAAGCCTCACGAATTCTAGCATACAATGGATCCCCCAAGGCCTTGCTAAATTCTTCTTTATCACTGCTCATTACAGAAGCCACAACCTATAATATTATCAGGGTTGGTTAATGTCGAAAGACGATATGAAACAGTACCAAATAGTAATGTGATGTTCACTTTCATATAAGCATGATTGAAATAGGCTTAGTTCACAAAGCAAGAGTAAATACTCAAAAGTTGGTGTAATAATCAAAGAATCGATGTTAATTAGCATGATGAAGACAAGCCTAGTAAGTATATGACTTTCATTAAAACACATTTAAATGGAGTATAAGAAATATCAGTTTGGCAGGAGGAAAACAAAATGTAACTTAGAAGTGAAAATTGGAAAACTTAACATACAACTTACAAGTCTCATGGTTTAAGTATCTTAGGTAAATATAGAAAATGACATGAAGGTAGAGGGAGATGTAAATCACAAGATTCAAATAGAGTGGATGAAATGGACAAATGCTTCTGGAATAACCTGTGGTTGAAATTTACATTCAAGCTTAAATGGAGAGTTTAGTGCATAGTTATAAGACCCACAATGTTATATGTGACTAAATCAAGTAGTCAGGCTCATGTGGGTTAATGAGCTTCAGTTGACGAACAGATCGACAGCATCCGATTTGGAATCTTGGATGGAATAATCTTGGTCAGACTTTACTTATATTTAGGATGAACTCCGCATTACATGGGGCCCTTTTCCCCTTAGGAACCGTACGGTTAAGATCAGAACATTGAAATGAACCAATTGTGGAAAATATGGTAAAATATTTAGAGATGAGAATATATGATAGATGAATGGTCCGACAACATTGAAATGAACCAATTGTGGAAAATATGGTAAAATCTTGTTTTAGATGGTTTAGGCATGTATGGATAAAATCTTGAGAATCACTGATAAGGAAGGTAAACTTGATAGAGAATCACCAAATAGTTAGACTTAAGAGATAATGAGAGACCAAAGAAAAATATAGGCTAAACCTTTAACAAGATTTGGAAACATAAGTGTAGTAAAAAATGCTTTGGTTGTTGCTGTTGTTAATGTGTTCTGAATTTTTCCATTTGTTGATTTGTTCAATGAAAATATTTTACCTTATTTTCTTTGTAATCTTTCTTTCCATCTAACAAACAAAAAAACTATTTTATTAAAAACAAGTAATCTAATGATAAATAATTAAAGAATCCTTGGGGAGGTAGGCGATTTGATTATAGAATATATACCATAAAATGCACCATTACATTTGCTTTTAACTTTGGTTTTTTCTATCGAAGATTGAGATTAAACATTAGATGCATCCAGAAATCTATAAATAAAAAATATTGAATGTCAAACAAGTATAGATGAAAAGAATCTGCAACCTTCTGATAAAGTCTGAAACCATTTCCAATGAGTTGCCTTGAAATAAAGTTAATCAAGGATGGAGGAACAAAATCCACCTTAATATCCATATTCGCTATTGTCCTACAAAATTTCAATTATTGAATTAGAATTGTGTATAAAAGTTCCTTTTCTTTGAGGTACCTTTTCATTTTTCATAGCATGTCGATTAGAGTTAATCCATAAAGCCAACTAGTAATAAATGTCAAGTAAATTCCATCACATTCAAGTAAATTATTTAAATTCTTTGTTTTTTCTCCAATGTCATTATGTTTAAGTACACCTAAAACTCACCGAAAGTAACTTCTTTCTGATGTCACCTTTTGCAAAGCAAAGCCTCCCACCAAATCAACTCTCACGACATCATTCGCTTCAGGAATTGCGTCATTGTTAAAACCAGAAAGGGTCCCCATGATGCTCTTTGACTCAGGGACCTGAGAGTAAATTAAGCACAGATTTCTTGAAAACTTCAATCTAGTCTATAATCAACTCTCTAAAATGAAAAAGCAAGGAAAAGTTCAGATGATTACCGAATTCGTAAGAACAACAATTAAGTCATCTTGAAAGTACTCAAACAGATAATAGTGCACTACAGCTTCCCTCGAAGACAGAGGCCACGAAACCTTCATCCTTTCTTCCAAAATTCGGAGCAAAATCAGAATTTAAAAATGAAAACTTTCAAAGCGGGATTGAAAACTGATAATTTCAGTTAATGCTGGCAGCACAAACCTCACTAGTGATATTTGTTCCCCAATCTGAACCTTCTGTAAACATTCACATGATAAGATTTTGAAAGTAGGAACTGTAGACTGAGGCCACCTAAATGAACATTGTTAAACAGGTGTCAGCTACAAATATCAGTTACATTTTTACAGCCTGTTTGGAATAACTTATTTGAACTTATCTACTGACATAAGCACTTGTGAGACTGTTTGAGAGAATTTATGAAAATAGCTTATGACATGTTCATAAGCTGTTTCCAGCTTGTTTTCGTAAGCTCTCAAGGATAGCTTATGAAAGCAACTAATAGTCTATATGATTATATGAAAAAAGTTTGACTTTATTTTATCGTCTGTTATAAAAATAGCTTATAAGCAATTATATGACAAGTATTTCTATAGGTGCTTAATTAAACTCTTTATCCAAAGAGGACCTTATAGCGATAAAGTTACTTAGACTCAAAGGCATTTCCAAGGTATAAAATAACTTTCAGGACCACAGAAAACAAAAACAGCAAATCAAATGTATGCATGAAAAAAAAGCAACATTTTTCTCAGCACATTAAAACAAACAAAAATAAAGCAGCTATGTTTTTTCTTTTATATTTGAACCTCATGCATAAATTAATAACGACAAAAATGTTAATGATGTTCAATGTCACTTGATGAATAGTATACATAAAGTTAAAGGCAATAAAATAATTCTCACCATTTTTTGTAAAGAGAAGTCTGCCATGAGATACATAAACCTGAAAATGATGAAAATAACTCGGTCAACTTTGCGAGTTGATATCAATAATACGGTCTGTAGTTTGTCAATAAAAGGATGATGCTAAATCTTTTCATTGCTCTAATGTGACTTACAAACATCAACAGGTCCGTCCACAAAGCCTTCCACTAACATTGTATGAAAGGGAGTTCCCTCCGGTCCTTCACGATACATAACACGGAACTCTTCGCCATCCTGTTTTAACTATTGGAAGAAGTAAAATTATCAGCTATGACTCGACAAATTGTTTGCAGAAAATCAAGTATCGGCATCCTAAAGCTTGACAGAATCACGTTACAGGTGTTTTGCATTAGTCCATTGAGTTTTACACAATATAGCATTGTTGGACAGAAATCACAGAGCCAAAAAGGTACGTCAATTGCAAAATCATGATTTGTATGAAAGGAAGTTATCAATTAGACACACAAAATGGTCCGGGATCTAAACTAATGGAAGATTACATAGATAAGAAACAAAACGGTTTATCAAGAATACAAAACATTGTGAAACTGCAGAAGCCAGAGAGCGAATAACATACTTTCCAATCATTTTGTGATGTATTAGACCTTCCATGATCATCTGAAGTACTCCTTAACATATCAAGAAAGTTAGATATTTCCGCAGTTTTATGTTCTACGAATTTCTCCTTATATTCTGCACAAAACCAAACATACAATTAGTAAAACAGAGAGCACAAAGCTAAGCAACTAAATAATTGTTCCACTGAACTCTTCCTAAATGATTTCAGAACTGTAATCCATGAATGTATCAAAACTACAGAAACATCTCTAAATGTGTCTTTTGTTAGTTAACATGGTTCTAGAATGTATCTTTTATAATTAGTTTGGTCCTCAAACGTGTCTTCTAACCATAAGATTCAGTTTGGTCCATAAATTACTAACAGAAGACAACTCAGGAACAATTTTGCAATTTCGATACATTCAGGAATTATAGTAGCGACAACGCCTCACACATTTAGGCACCAAAATAAATAAAAGAATGTTACCACCACCTTCATCTTCTAGTTCTGATGAAGGTAGGAGTTGACTTTTGACAAGCTTTTTGAGTATCTCAACATTTGTAAGATCAGGTGAGGCAAGGGTCTTATCTAGCTTCTCCCTATACTGCACAATCTTTCGTTTCTTCTCCATCTTCGTAGCTCTTTGGGAAGCCTTTTCTCAAAATGTCATATCAGGCATAGGTTGCCAACCATTCATAGGATTCTTCCCACACTTATCCTAAATTTACCACAACAGAAATCCAATATGGTTAAACAAGATTAACAAATCAGGTATAGTTCTCATCACATCATTCATGATTAGTAAAATACAAAAAATTGCTTCTGCTTAATTGGCCAGAACGACAGTTCTGATTGAAGTCGTGTCCCAGTGCCCAACACGTGTCGTGTCGGACACCAACACTTATGATTACATTGAATTACATCATTTTTTTTTCAAATTTTGATCACTGTTGACGTGTCATGTCGTGTCCGGTGTCTGTGTCCGTGCTTCATAGCCGGAAATCACATAAGTTATTGGCAAAACCAAAAACAAAAGAAAAATCATCACACATTGACAAGTTCAATTGGTTTGAGCTAAGAGAGAGAGTTTAAACTCGGATGAATGAGAAAAATATGAACATAACAATTGATATACCCTATCCAAAAAATATAGCATAGTATTAATCTATGAACAAAGCTAAAAAAAAACAAAGATTGAATAAGTCTCCAAAACAAAAACAAGCAAATACTAGTCTTAAAGTCAACATGCACATGAGAATCAGAGATTAAAAGAACAGAACAAAATGAAATCCAATAGGAAAACATGAAACAGCAGCTAAAAAGATGAAAAGAAACTTGTACTTTGTGGAGTAGTGATAAGTTCTGAAAAGATGAAGAATGAGAAAAAAGGAAGATCTAAAACGGGGATGAAAGAAATATTCTGTCGAGATTCAGGTGATGTGATATAGCACCAAATCGGATAGAAAACAAAAAAGGGTATGTGACTTTTGTTGGGTCCAGACAAGTAACGTCGAACAACAGGACAGGACTTTTTCTTGGGAACTTGTTTTCGTCGACCTCCCTCCTCTTGTCTTAGTTAACCACACTTATTATATTCATTTTTTTTTTTTATGATGAAAACAAGAAAAATGTAAATTAGTTTTTTTTATCTCTTAAAAAGAAATATTATCTTCGTCGAAAAATATATCTTACATTACATAAAAGGTATTTTATGAATGAAATATTAAAAACTTTACGATGACTGTTTAATATAAATATTTTTTTCCTTAAAACTAGTTAAAAACTCGTGCTTCGCACGGGTTGAAATCAAATGTATGTTTATTAATGTGATTTTTTTTAGCAAATGCACCGTATCTTATAAATGCATAATTGCTTGAATTATAAACTTTCGATTTTGTCAAAGAAATGTCCTGAAACCGCTCTCGATGATAATGTAGCAGATTTTTATTCTACTCTTTAAAGGACTGACACAAAGCATTATAAAACTTTGCTGCATAAAAAGTGTCTCTTTCATTCTGATAAAGAGAAACTGGTGCAGCTATATAGTAAACATTCTCATGTTTTTCAATGATTAAGATTAGATGTCATTGCATGAAAGTTATATTTTGTAATTTGTAACATCATTGTTTCTACAAATATGTTTCTATGGAATGATATAAACATTTTTATCTTTAAATGTATGGATCATATTTCAACAATTTTTTTCAGAGATGTTAATTTTCATTTGTTTCAGCAATGTTGATGCATTTTTTCTAAGAATATAGGTTAAGATCATAGGCGAATCAATTGGGTGACATAATGCACTGATAAAGTTAATATTATCAATCTTATGCAACAAATTATAAAAGTTTAACATTTCTTGTTAATTGATGACCATATTCAACCTTTTTTTTTTTTTGAAAGAGACAGAAATAGAAATCATAAATTATGACCAATCATATGCGTTTCACATGCTAAAAAGCTTTAAAATTCTAGAAATATTGTTCAACTTACATACATGATTTCTTTATCATACTAGATTTTGAAAACAACCATTATTTTCTAGTTAGGGATCTTGACTAACATCTCAGAACCTAATTACACATGCAAGTCAAATAACTTCGCAAGAGTCGATAGCATGTTTTCAAAAAAGCAGACACAGAAAAGGTCAATCACTCCTTCTTGATGTGTTTGGCCAACTTAGTGGAAGACAATTGCATTGGATTATAGGCATCAGATGCAATGTCATCTTGGTATTTCTCAACGGACAGACGCTTTGTAGGAGTACAATTCCCAACTTGTCCCAAATCATTTTCACCACAAACAGGGAAGGATTGCTGTTAAAATAAGGATAAAATTTCCATACTTAAAATAAATATAATATTACTAATTACAATAACGCTATCATTCATTAAATCACACCGAAATTCAATGTGTTTATTATACCGTGAGAATGTTAATGGAATCTGAGCACTCAGCAGAAGCATTGTTCTTCTCAAGAATAAATGACTGGTTGGATTATCATAGATAACATTCTACAATAATAAAATAAAATTGAAAACCAAATATAAGTGACATTAAAAGAAATAGTCAAATCAATTATAAAAAATAAAAAAAGAATAGGACACACAAAGAACCTCATCAGGTTGTTGCTCCTCTGGCTGAATTTCATCGGATTGTGAAATAATAAGTTACTCTAACACTGTATTGTAAAATCATAATGCAAACTTACTAAGTCTTAAACTTCTCAACAACCGGTGATGTAGGTTGATGAGCAGCCTCGAACCTGATCAATTGTTACATATATCTGGCTTGCCAATGTCGACAAAATGGAAGCAAAGAACTCAAGGTAAATAGATGGTACATGAAAAAGTTATTGACAAAAATAATAAATGTATTACACATTGACCTCCAAGCTTGCATTGAGCATGAGTCAATATTAAAACAATAGGCCCTACATCCTTTCGATCAGCAAGAAAATTCATCAAAACTACAGAGTATTTTTTCCATAGTGTTACATTAACCATATTCCCACTGCACATGGAAAGACATCTTTCAAGTCATTATCAAACCTATACAAAATCCTATCATTTGATGCTGACAAATTAGAAAATAATACATTTCATCTCTCAACACAATGTTCGTACACAGTTTCTTTCTAGTCCCAATTGACGTTGTCTTGATAACCTCATAAAAAAGCCTGGTGATTTCTTAAAAAAATTACATCTATAAGAACCTTATAATTGGAGAAAACACATAAATAATTTAAAGCACATAATTATACCATATAAAACGTCAGTTTTGAATTTTCCATCTTGAATTTCCTTAAATAACTTAAAGTGAAATTCATGAGTATGAATGTTAGTTAACTTGACATCCTTCTGCACATTTCTACCATAACCAAAAACAACCATAAAGGGATGGTCAACGGGCTTAAATGCAATGTCATTATCAAACACATAACAATTGTACAAAGTATAAATCTTGCTTTCCTCGATCAAAGTTTTCCAATGCTCCAATCCTCTATATCGAGTTATTACATGAATTCGATCTCCCTAAACCCGAGAAAGAAACCAACAACATAAATAAATCAAAATGTACACTAATAAGTAACATTGATAAATCATAAATGAAATTATAACAAATCTTAACTAACTCCTATAACATTTGCATCATAAATAATGAGCTCGATTCTCATTGCCACCAGTCACAATCCAATAATCAAGCACTCTAAATCCTATTTTCCAAATATCCAAATCTTGTTTGAGATCCTTAATGTAGTCATAATCCCTTGACATTGAAAGCCCTGTATAGAAATACAACAATACATCATTTAATTTTATTCCCTTTGTTCATTATGATGTAGATAGAAGCTAACGTATTTCTTTGTGATCAATTTTTGCACCATCAAATCAATCTGATCTTAAATGCACAAATTTATGTATCATCAACTTTCTGGACCTCAATGATATGACCAAAACAAATTTAGACCAATCAACTTTCGTACCACTCAATGATATAAGAAAGAATATACCAAATATGAAAATTGTTACACCTTTAGGAATACGCACAAAATCAAATAGCTAATCAAGGTTCTTTATCATCAATTTGGAAATTTAATGTCACATGTTAAAATATCAGCTGTATTAGATCTTCTTTTTTTAAGAAAAATAACTTATATCATTTCATTAAAAATTAAATCAGAGATACATGTTGGAATTTCATCAAAGATGTGGAAGCTAGGGAATAATGTGGCTGCCTTAGCTAACTCATGAGCAACTTCATTTGCTTGCCTCCTAATAAACTCGACATGAGAGTTTGTTAAAAAGATATTACAAAACGGGATAGTATTATCCATAATGGATCCAAATTCGGTGCTATCTCCTCTGGCTTTGTTAAAATAATCAGCTACTGTTTTCGAATCCAACCTCATTTGTGAGTTGTATTAGATCTTTAGCACCACTCAAAATTGAATCACCAAAATAATGACATCAAGCATGTTATACCAATATCATAACTCACATGCATCAATTTTTTTCAACTATAGTACTAGAAGCTAAAATAACAATTGTGTCAAAACCTTACCATAGGCTAAAATTCAATCATCATGACCTCTACTATAATCCACATGCATGTGTTTATTTAGACCATGAAAAAAAATGCATCAACCGTAAAAACATGACTGGCATGAGGTAAAATAACAATTGTATCACAACTTTACCATCACATAAAATTCAATCATCATGACAGTACGACTCAATGATATAAGAAAGAATAAACCAAATATGAAAATTGTTACACCTTTAGGAATACTCACAAAATCAAATAGCTAATCAAGGTTCTTTATCATCAATTTGGAAATTTAATGTCACAGGTTAAAATATCAGTTGTATTATACCTTTAGCACCACCCAAAATTGAATCACCAAAATAATGACATCAATCATGATATACGAATATCATAACCTACATGCATCAATTTTTTTCCAACTACAGTACCAGAAGCTAAAATAACAATTGTGTCAAAACCTTACCATGAGCTAAAATTCAATCATCATGACCTCTATTATAATCCACATGCATGCGTTTATTTAGACCATGAAAAAAATGCATCAAATGCAAAAATAGGATTGACATAGGCTAAAATGACAATTGTGTCACAACTTTACCATCACCTAAAATTCAATCATCATAACATTACTATAATCCACATGCATGCATTTATTTATACTATGAAAAAAATGCATCAAATGCAAAATCATGATCGCAGCAACAAACATGCAAACATGACAACCTCAACTAAAAAAAAAACATCTTTCTTGAAAACAAACCCAAAATGAAGAACAAAACACTTGAGATCAAATGAAGATTTTTCTACAACCATGTAGCATAACAACCTTTGGTACATAATCCACTAACAATCGAAAGAAAAAAAAATAGTAAAAAAATAAAACCCTTAAAATGCATAATCACGAAAAATGGAAGAAAACCACCTATGATGAAGCATAAACTAAAACAGTGTCGAAAAATGAAACCCTCAAAATGAAATCAAAATGCAAAACAAAAGAAACAACAACAAAAAAATGCATAAATCAGCAACCCAAGCCATGCATGGCCTCAGAACCATGAAAAAAAGGAAGAAAACTACCTCTTATGAAGAAGAAAGTGAAACAATGTTTCCAACTGAACTTAGGTACCGTTTGCCAAAACTTTTTTACGGTCAAAAATCTACTACAAAACAAAGTTAAAATAATGGCATTTAAGAAAGAAGCTAAAGTTGTTTGGTTTCTTTGTTTTTTTTTTTTTAGTTTTAAAGCTATTTTTAATTTAAAAGTTGTTTGGCAAAAATCTTGTACAAAACTTTGAATTTTATATTTTTTTGATGGTGTTCGGGGTTCGAACTCCAGATCTTGCATATATTTATGCATTGTCCCTATCAACTGAGCTAAGCTCACAAGGACAAAATGTTTAAAATATAAAAGATTTTTTTTTTTACAAATACTATATTTACTCAATGACGTTTATTTTGTGTAACATAAATACAAATTTGTATCATCATATAAAGGACTTGTTAAATATTTGAATAGTAGAAATAATTTAAGTAGGCTCAAATAATAACATAATTTTTTTTTTGAAAACTCGGTATCCGATCTAACATAAATAATATCAAAATAATTGATTTTTTCTTTTTCAATTATACTCTCTAACAAAATTTGTTATAAGAATACCATATTTTTGGTGTCTTTCAAAAAGATAAAACTTTATATTATATGATATTATTTGCTACATTGTTGGTGTCATTCCATTCAATTTTATGCATTAAAAAAATACGATTTTTAGTAAGTGCTTAATTGATATTGTGTTTGGCCTAACTTTTCTTTAAAAATGTAGAGAAATTTAAAAAAAGTCGGGTGAAACAGTACCTTAAATAGGCCAACTGGCGAGGTACTCCTATAAAATATTTAAAAAAGATATTTAACAAAATATATAAAAAAAATTAATTGTTTTATGCAAAAAAAAGTGGCACTAATTTTTTTGGTGAGTTGGCACTCAACCAATTTAAGATCTTATTGAATGACTAAATTGTCCCTTTGAGGGCAAAAATGGAATTCACAATGGATTTATTTTTATATATAGTAAGTAGATTCGAAACATGAAATTAGTAATGTTCGTAGTGGTTTTTCCTTAAAATTATATATATATATATATATATATATATATATATATATATATATATATATATATATATATATATATATATATATATATATGAGAATGACATGTTTATATGAGAATGATGAGAATGAATATGAGCCTTTAGATTAAAAGGAATGGCTGAGATTAAATTATCACTTAAGTGAGTCATGTGAGATTGTCATGTGCCAATCTCATTCCAATTCAACTTTCTCTCTCTTAAAAATGTTTTGCGATAGTTTCTCTCCCCCAAAGACCATCTCTCTCCGACAGCCACCTCTCTCCGACTCAAACCTTCCTCCGGCGGCAACCACCTCTCTCTGGCAGCCACCTACCTCTGATGTTCATCTCTCTCTCTCTCTCTCTCTACACTTAAACACTTTCCTTAAAATGATTTAACAAAATTTAGAAAATTAGTTTCCAAAACAATCGATCTCTCCTTCTCCTTCATTCCATTCATTTATTTTTGGTTTGATTTTGAAGGGGATTTATTTATACTTAATAATTTTCCAGAATTGAATAATTAGCTTTATATGGTCCCTGATATGATTATTTGTGTTGTTAGAGCAGTTTGGAGTTGTTACACAATTGGTGATATCACTTTTTATGTATGTGTTGCTTGAGTTTCTTTGGTATTGTGTTTTGGTGTTTTTCTGTCTTTTTTTCCCTGCTGTGTTACAGGACCAGAGCCTGTGTTTTGTTCTCTGTGTTTTCCCCGGCTTGTCTCATCTTGAGATGGCTGTGTTGGCCTAATAAATTGTTGGCTGTTAAAAAAAAACATGTATTTTAGAGGTTTGCACTGTTAATTGATAGAAAAGTTGGGCATAGTTTCTGAATGTTTGTACTCTTGTTTCTAATTGCAGGGACATGGAAGATATTTGGATTTCATTGTGGTTTGGAAGGATCATAAAGTGTGAGGAAAGGGGCATGAAGTAAATTTGAAGATGATAAACGTAGGATTACATAGTTGTAAATGGGGATTGGACCCAAATTTTTATTGTATTGTACCAATTATCTTTTTACAAATTGTAGTTATCTCATCATATATTGAATGAAATCAGTCTGAGTGCATTGCTTTAATATTTCAATATTGTGTTTACTTGAAGTAGTTTAATTTCATTTTAGTGCAACACTTACTATTGAGATTCACAGGTTTTTGACAATAGTGCAACATTATATCATTTTGTTACCTAGAAGTTATATTGCAAAAAATTAGAACCAAAACCTGAGAAGAAAAACACTAAAACGTGAGTTTTTGTTCTAGTAATAATATTAGTTGTTCAAAACTTTTAAGACTAAAGTTGGTCTGGAAAAACAGCATACAACACCCCAGCGCATACGCTAAAAAAGGTGGGCACAACAGGGAAAAAAACAGCATTAAGAAACAGCAGCAAGCACTTAACAGCCCTTTGCTGTCCAGCTAGCATTCCACGCCCTAAAACACAGCTGCACATCTAAAACTGTGCAAAATCAGCACCAAAAAACTACCACAGCTGCCCTCAAACAAAACAGCCCCAAAATAAACACTGGATGGTTAACAAAGTAGTTGATGTTAAAATGCCAGAAACAACAAGTGGCAGCAACAAAAAAAAAAGAAAGAAATTAGAACCAACATTATATCATTGTAGCAGATAGTCATCATCTCTAAAATTAACTGAAATCAATTGATTGAAAATCACAACTCCAAGTAGCATCTTCTTCAATAAAAAACAAGAAGAAAAAAAAAATTCAAGTAATAGCAAAAAGATCTCTATCTCTAATACCATGTTCCATTCCCTGCATATAAGAAAAACAATAATAAATATGAATTAACTATATCTTTAGAATAAGTGTGTGACTAAATACACAAAGTCTTGTTATCTTACCAAAAGCTATGAAGAGGATTTTGTGGGACAATTGCGACTATCATGGGATGCATATTGCTTGCAAGCTTTACAAAGCCTCGTTCTCTTTTTTTTTGTTCCATTGGCTTCTCTTTCCCCCCTTTGATGTGTTTTCCACAACCTTTGGTATTTGAAGGTTCAGGTGGAAGAACTTCAATTGTTTTACCTACATTAGTACCAATAAAAGCCTCCAATTCATCTAACGGTCTTGATACAACATCACTATTCATTTTAGATATTTTTAATTCAATACTACAACCCTCATCGTAAATGAGGAGCAATTTCTCTTTGTTTGTACCAACCATATGCATGCATTTCAACAATTGTGACCATGTTTTTGAAACTAATGTGCTCTCACTTTCAAATTTAGAACATGCCTCCAAAACATTTCCATCACAATCAAAAATTGGTTTACTTGTTGCCAATTTTGTCCATCTATTCACAATGTAGTCACTTGGAATTTCACTAAAACTTTTCCCCTTTAATACAAAAAGAATATGTCGACATGGGATGCCTTCCGACTCAAACATTTTGCATGAACAATGTGCAATGTTATTAGAAAGACAATAAACAACCTCTCTATGTTTTCTCACAACATTATCAAGTATAGAAAATGATAAATTTTGACCTTCCTCTTTTGTTCCTTCAACTCCACAATCTACACATGCACTCCACAAATCCTTTTGAAATATGTAAAAGTTTTCATGAGTATAAACCTCTCTAGCGTGCTTCTCTAAATTCATGTGCATCTTCAATTATGGATTAGAATGAAGTGTATTATTATCAGCAAAAAGTTCTTTGTGTCTTTGTGTTGCTAAAGCAGAATCAAATCGCACCCAGAATTTCACTAAAGTTAAGTTCGGATTCAAGTAGTTGCCAAAGAATGAATTTTCACTCTCTGATCTTGAGGTTGTTCTCAAAATTCCAGCCATAAATGTATCTTTAAAATAAGCCGGTATCCACATGCTTCTTAGATCATACATTGTAGAAAGCCATCCATTTCCTTCCAAGCTGTAATCACTAATAATATTATTCCATTCCAATTCAAATTCTTCCGAGGACTCTGAGTTCCAGACACATGACTTGAAAACGGTCATTAAAACCACTATTCTCATCCATGGAACTACCCACCTTTTCTGAAAGCTTTTTTAGAATATGCCACATGCAAAATCTATGAGACGACCCTTTTAAAACCGCTCCTATTGCATTCTTCATACCCCCATCTTGATCTGTTATTATCATAACAGGTTTATGTCCCCCCATTGCTTTCAAAAATGTCTCAAACAACCAAACAAACGATTCTTCTTTTTCATTTTTCAAAAGAGCAGCCCCAAAGGTTATGCTTTGGCGATGATGATTTATGCCAGTGAATGGTGCAAAAATCATAAAATACTTGTTTGTGCGGTATGTTGTGTCAAATGAAACCACATCTCCAAACAAAGAGTAATTTTTTCGACAAATTCCATCAGCCCAAAACACATGTTTCAACTTCCCTTCATTGTCAGCTACATAATCATAGAAGAATGAAGGATTTATCTCCTGTTTTCTTCTAAAATTATCAATGAACATATCTGCATCAGAGTCTTTGATCAATTCTTTCAAATTTCTTGAAAAGTTTTGCAAATCTCTTTGTGTGCATCTTATATTTTCATAACTTCCGACTTGCTCCTTCATTATTTGATAACTTTTTGAAGTCCCCACATTAGCTCTATTGCAGGAAAACAATATATTCTTATGAACACTAGTTACATTTCTTGCTGATCTTAGGAATTGTCTCTTTGAAGGTGAGACTAGCCCATGTGAATGACCTTCATAAAAGTTTGAGACTTCATATTTACCATCAATAGTTCTCTTCAAAACAAGTCTTGCGTTACATCCCTCCCGTGTCAATTTTCTTTTTCTACTTTTAGACAAACTATTTTCAGCAATAAGCAATTGTGGCTTGTCTGCCTTTTTTTCCTCTTTAAAACCCTCTTTTGAGCAAAGAAAATATTTCCATTTGACACCATCTTTATCTTTCGTTTTAGTCAAATTACGCACACTAAAACCAGCAACATAAGCATAAGCTTTATAAAAATCACCTCCTTCTTCTAAAGTATCAAATACCTTGCCAATCACGGGTTTGAGGTCATCCTCACACGCAGGAATCCATTCCACTGACGTATTTTTTGGATCATTACCGTCTTTCGACGGTGAGGGTAAATCGACTTCATTATCAACTAACTCCATAAAATTAATCCTAAATAAATAAAAACAACAAATAAATTATTTATAAAAAGATGGTCAAATCAAAGATGAACAATATATTGGAAATATGAACAAACTAGAATGCTAAAATAAATAGTAATAATAAGATGACCAAAGCCATGCCTAATCATAAAAAGATAAATAAACTGACAAAACACGACACATGAACAAAGCATGCTTAATAATATAACTAGCAACATGCATAATAATAACTAGCAACAACAATTTAGGTTCAGAGCATGCATAATAATATCTGCTAGCAACATGCATAATAATAACTAGTAACAATAAAAAAATTAAGATACAAAAATAAGGAATGGTTGTTCAAAAGAAATAAAGAATGGCTGAATTAAGTGTATCTGAAACGAGAACAGTGGAAGGCAGAGAGACAAGGTAGGAAGATGTGGAATAGAAAGAGACACGGTGAGAAGAAGGAGAAGATTTAGGGCGGGAGTTATTTCTGATTGTGGAGAAGAGAGAATTGAATGACACATGACAATGTCACATGACTCACTTAAGTGATAATCTAATCTCAGCCATACCTTTTAATCTGAAGGCTCACATTCATTCTCATCATTCTCATATAAATATACCATTCTCATATATATATATATAACATTTGAGTATGTTTCCCGAAGTCTTAAGTGATTATATAATTTTTTTAAGAACAAAATAGGGATGACAAATGGACTCAAATATGTTGGGCATCTGCAAATATACCTATAATTGGTTAGGTAAATATCTGCATTTATGAGTTTTGGTTTGACCTCGGGTAATTGCCTATAAATTTGAATGGATATGGGTGTGGGCACGAACACTCTACTGCTCAACTTGCCCCTAGCCTGCACCTATATATGACCCGTTCGGGGAAGATCGAAGATGTAGAGTGATGGTTCATGGTGCTCCGGTTTGGAGGAGGTTGAGCTTCCACAACGGATGAGAAAGGTGTCTGTAGACACGTTAACACTACAACACTTAAGTTAGTATTTGAGAGAGATGGTTATGTGTGAAAGGTGGTGGAAATGAAAGGGTACCTTGAGGGTGGTGTTGAGCCCTTATATAGGCGCAAAGGGCTCTAACTGTCCTTGTGAGATTCGACGTAATTAACCCAATGAAGCAGTTAGAAATGAGTTTGATGGCAGGGATTGGTTTGGGTCGCCCTCTTATGCGGTAGTCCGTATAAGCCTTATCGTGCACCCTCAATGTATTATACCTTGTGTGTTCTTGGGCTTGGGCCTTCTAGACTGTTTTCTCTATGCTCTTGCCGATCTGGAACCGTTGCCCCCTAAGGCGGCATCCTTTGTGATGATTCCCTTTGTCTTGACGGCACTCAGTTGTTGTTATGCCGTCCTAGAGGAGTTGCCATCATCATGGTTGTTGTCGTTGAATGCCATGCTCTAGAATTCCGTTCACAACTTTTGGACGATGTCTATTCCCTAAGTGGGGGGGTATATGGTGTTTATGATGTGACTTGAAACAACATTTTTTAGTTTTTCTTTCCATGTGTCATGTGTGTGGGGGCACATGTCTCGATCTTTGAGGCTCACACCACGGTTAAATCATGACTTTCAGTTTCCCATTGATCGCGCACTACACCTTTTTTTGCTTTAGGCTACGACGCAAAACCGTGGCTAGAAGTGCCAAAACCGTAGCGTAAACGAACACACCACGGTTTCCCGGGCGTGGTATATGCGGCCGTTGCCTATTCCATATGCCACAGTTTTTTAGCTATAGGCCACGTGGCCTTTGATTCAAAATTTTGAAGCCTATATAAAGGGGGGAACTCCTCAGTTTACTTTTTTTTTTTTCACACTATTACTATTTCTACTATTTATATTTGCGAAAACTTCTCTCTTTCTTCCATCTTCCTGAAACTTCCTCTGATTTTCTCCCAGATATTTCAGTGGTTGTTTAGATTTTCTCCTGCATTTTCGGGATTTACCTCAGTCTTTCGTTCTTATTCCTTGTTTGCCATCGACATACTTTACTACCTTTTTTTCCAGAGAACTCAAAAGGTACCCTTTTTCTCTTTTTCTTCTATTTGCTTATTTTTATCCGTCTTTCTACGTTTAGATGGGGAGAGAAAATGTTTCCGAGAACCCAGAGGATTTGGTTGATAGCCATCCCACTCCCCAAACCGAGAATAAGACCAAAATGATTCATGACATGGGTTCTTGAAAGGGTATGGTTTTTCCCTTTAACCCAACTGAGAACCCACGTTATGAACTAGAGAGAATCGTGGGACGTTGGTTATGCTTTTGGTGATATCGCAACGAAGAACCCCCATCGAAGTCATTGACTTTGAGAACGACCGAGCCTATCAATCCATGAAAAGAGCCCTATATGTGCAGTTTAGGAATCCTGCCTCCCAACAAAATTGTGTGGTGGTTAGAGGAAAGATCTAAATGTCGTACACACGGTTCCCATTTTCTTTCGGTGGATAGAGACGAAGCCATGGGAAAATCGAAGGTGACGAATCAGGAGCTCCATATTATCCTTCCTTTCTCAAGCTTTGAACTAGGTTCCTTCGTCATATGAGCTTATGTTTACCAAATTGACCATCTTCCTATTAGTAATATCTGATATGCCACCAAGGGACTCTTAAGCTTATGTTTTGGGCTAGTCCAATTACTACGCCTAGTTTTTAATGATAACCCAAAAATTCAAACAATGATTGTTCGTCAATACTAAAATTAGTTATTCCTTAAATAGAATTAATAATAAACAATAGTATTAGTAGAAAAATATTGGTCATGAAAATGGGGTTACAACTATGTAGAAGGTTGCATTAAGTGTATAATCTTCTCAGTGACAGTGTTAGTACATAATGGCTATTTAGGTTGTTGCTATTGCCTTAGTTTTAAGTACGAAACTTTTTTTTGAAAAGTAGTATGTAAAATCCATAATTTGACATCATCTAAGAATATAATTTGTCTGTTTAACCTACAAGCTTGCTGTGACCCTAGATCTCTTGTGATGTGGAAAATATGTGAGTTGTTTCTGGTATGCCTTGTGAATTGTCCGTTTGTTATTAAAAAGATCGTTTGTCGTTTAATTTATCTGTCGATCATAAAATTGATATGATCACATATACAATAGAGTTTGACTTTAATTTTTTTTATATGAGTATATGATCACATTAAAAGTGAATTTAAACAGTTGACACTTTCAGAGAAAAATGTGTCAATTTGTTTTATAAAAGTTGAGTAGAGAAAAATGTATAGATATAAATTAGTTTTATGAATTGTTTTATTTTTTTTTAGGAATAGTTTTATGAATTGTTAATTTGATGTTTATGAATCTTTTGTTTGATCGAGTATATTATTGGTCATGAAATTTCAAAAAGGTGGAATCGAAGTAGATTCATTGAAGGTAAAAGTTTTTCAGCAGTGAAAAAGGCTAGAAAATATCACACTAATTAATAGTTTCTCTTAGGATTGACAAGTTACTATTGTAGATTCATCAAAGGATTTTCTAAGGTCACATTGTCTTTGATGAAAAATGATCATATTTTCTAGTGAAACGGCCTGTCTGTTTCATTGTTGCTTTTGGATTTTTTAATTTTTTTCAAAAGAAGTTTTTGAATCTTTAATTTAAAATATTTTGCTATCTATCATTCATATTTTTTAAATATATATTTTGAGTAATAAAAATATTTTTATTTAAACATCAAAGAAACTTATCAATATTTTAAAAACACATCGTTCAAAAAATATTTTAAAACACAATTTGAGTGCCTTATTTTTCTCACAATGAATATGCCTTGAATATACAATAAAAAAAAAAGTACTATTATATTGTATGTTACACTTTATTTACTCTAACCGGAATAGCTCGCAAGGGTTGATTAATATCTCTATCTCCATTTTCTAGTTTCCAATCAAAGAAATTAATCAATGATCCTAGCATCATATGTATCATTTTAGTAGCAAGTGGCATGCCAGGACATATTCTTCTCCCACCACCAAATGGTGTCAACTGAAAATTTTGACCATTGAAATTAATTTCTGACCCCAAAAACCTCTCAGGCAAAAATAAATTTGGACTATCCCAAATATTAGGGTTTCTTCCTATGGCCCATTCATTTATTACGACTTGAGCACCTTGAGGGATAGTGTATCCATGAATTTTAACATCAACCCTAGCTTTTTTTGGTAGTAAAAGTGGAGCTGATGGGTGCATGCGTAACGTTTCTTTTACTACTGCTTGCAAATATGGGAGTCTAGTAATGTCTGATTCCTCAATTGGATTTCCTATACCAATTATTTGCTCAAGCTCTTCTTTGGCTTTTAACATTACATGTGGGTTGTGGACCAGTTCTGCCATTCCTCTCTCTATAGCGTATGAAGTTGTATCAGTCCCCGCAACAAATAAATCCTATTACAAAGTCACAAAATGTAATATAAGTTTTTAATAATAATATAGAATAGGAGTATCATGTCAATCATAACTTTAAAATTAATATTGTTAGTGATTATGAAGATATAATCATATGTCCTAAATTGCTACTAATATCATGTCTTGAGAACTCTAAGAGGTTGATCTAGTGGTAAAAAAATAGAAGTTGGATCTGCATGTTGTAGGTCCGCTGAACTTAATAGAGGAAGATAAATGTAACTGCGAGTGCTCTCTGGATACTTAAGTCTTTTCTACTTTAAACTATGACACCCCCTTTCACCTAAAATTTTCATTACCAAAATAAATCATGTCTTGAGAGCAAATAAGAATATCTCATAATGAGACACCATTCTTATTCTTCAAGAAAAAAAAATTAAGTTTAGGCTGATGTCAACTAGTCCTCATATATAGTCAAAAGAAAATTTTCACTAGCTTAAACAAAGTAATTTAAAAAATATATAGTAAAATTATCAAAAATATATAAAGAAAACAAGGATAGTAAAACAAAGTAAAAAATAATAAAAAAGGGATGGAGAGAAAATTTACAAGAAACAAATGTTGAATCTTTGTTGTGTCCATCATTTGGCCATTCTCCTGAGAGATGTTGAGCAAATTGTCTAACATGTCACCATTGGTGACATAATTTTCCCCTTCTCTTAACTCCAATCTCTTGGTAATATAGGAATCAAAGATTTGCAACAATTTTTCAGCATAAGTAGCTGATATTCCTCTAATACCCTGTGGGTCAAACATCCTCAAAATAGGGAAAAAATCAACCAAGTTTGGTGTTCCTATTGCAGTCATAAGATTTTCAACTATATCTTTATACTCATCAGTCTCACCTGCAGAGTTAACAAAATCCATAGAGAAAAAAGTGTTTGACAAAACATTCAACAAAGTCTTAAAAGCAGCTTTTTCAACATCCACTGCTTCACCAACCAAGCTGCTTCTATCAATATCACATAAAAGTTGTTGCAACTTCTTACACCTAAGTTCACGGCTAGCATCAAGAGTTTTGTTAGAAAACAAATTGTTTTTGCATATTTTTCTTAGGTCTCTCCAAAGATTTGACATTGGCATAAAGGGTAAGCTAAAATGTTCATGACCAAGAACTGCTACAGCTTGAGGAATTGTTCGGTCCGAGATCGAGAGATCATGGGTTTGAAACACTTCTTGTGCTATATCCGGTGATGAAATTACTATGGTTGTAATTTGACCTAGCTTCAAATGCATTATTGGGCCATATATTTTGGAGAATTTGGCTAATGAGTATTGTGGTTTTTTTCCTAATTCAAAAACATTTCGCATAATTGTAAGAAGTGAAGGCCCTGGTGGAAGATTGTACTTTTGTTTTTTGGTTCTACCAATGAGTGAAAATAAGTTTATAGCAATGTATGTTAAAAAGAGGAGAAGCATTGTGCTTGCAAAATACATTTCTGGATTCATATTGCTATAGCCCAAAGAGGATACGATATTCATTGGATATTTTGATGCATGATAATAGAGGGAACTAATTCATTTATAGACTCATAAATCGAAGTCAAAAGCCATAATGTATGTGAATTTGTGAAAGAGAAAAAAATGATATGCATGGAGATTGCGGCTGGCTAGTTGATGAATATTGAATTCTACGAAGAAAGTCAAGTAAGACAGATTTTTGTTGAAAAAAGTTTGTGTTTAATAAGAGTTGACTTTGATACCTTCAAAAAAAGATTTGACTTTGATAATACAGGTCATGATCAATAATGGTACAAATTATTTTGATACAAATAATACTCACGTGGTTCCTTTTTAGTCATTAATCTTTTTCTTACCGTTTTGATGGGGTTTCGGTAACTTAATTTCTACGTTTTAACTAAACACAGATGAGGTGGAATTTGGAGAGTATAAATGAAAGCTAATCTGTGTATATTGTCTTGGAGATTAATTAGACGACGCCATTTTGATGAAGGTAATGGTTTTCATTGATTTTGATTTAGGACTAGGGTTATGTTTATTGTCTTTATATATTTAAGGGTTGCATTTAGTTGATTAGGTACCTAATGGTATGGAGCATGGACTTTTTCTGTTGTTGAAGGAATATGGTATGGACTTTGTCGGTTGCATAGGAAATTTTTTGGGTTTAGCTGTTTAGGGTTATCGTCCACATCAGGGTCGTTCCTACGTTATTGGAGGCTCGGCTCTAATTTAAAAATAGGTCTCTAATAAAATAAAAATATTTTTTTTAAAAGCGCAATTATCAATTTAAATTAAAAATAAGATCCGTAAAGATACAAAAAAAAAAGTCATTGTTGCAACTAACATAAAAAGATCAATATTCTAATCAATAATATAAAAATACAACTTCAAGCGAATATTTTTATCAATCTTTTAAGTTGTATTTTTCATTAATTTGTCCAAAGGCAAAAATAAAAGGTTTATAATGTTTTTTTTTAGAGAATAATTATAATGTTTGTTCTTTCAAATAAAAAAAAATTATATTTGTTGTTAGCACTTTATTATTTTATACGATAAGTATTGGCCAAAAATTATAATAAGTGTTCTAACAAAAATAAGAAGAAAAAAATTATATTTTTTATATCATATTGTGTATTTATTTGTAAATATATAATTCAACGTGTTAAGGAGGATTTGGCTGATTTAGAGAGAGGATATAGAATAGATGGGCCTCCAATCCATAATAAATTATGTCTTCTAAATCAAGAAGAAACAAAAAAAAAAAAAACTTCTCATGCCAAAAAAATATAATTAAAGAAGAAAAAATTAAAAGAAAAATTTATAAAAGAAAAACATGAGTTATGGGTTAATTAAAGAAGAAAAAGGAAAAAGAAAGATTAATTAATTAAATAAAAACAGGAGTCCTAGGTTAATTAAAGATGAAAAAGGGAAGAAAATAAAACTTAATTAAGAAAAACATAAGGTCCTAGGTCTGGTCTTGAACCCACTAACCACTAAACCATTTTCGCATTTGTGATATTTTTATAACGCTACTTATATATATTATTTATTTAAATGCAATTTATATAAAAAAAAAAAAAATTGGGCCCTAAATTTTGGAGGCCCAGCTCAGTAGAGCTGTTTGCACCCCCTAGGGTCCGGCCCTGGTCCACATATATTTTACTCTTTTCAATTTTTAGGATTTAATCTGTCAATAGTAAAACTTTGACATTTTGTCAAATATTTACTATTTTTGTCAATATATTCTCTTGACGCTTCCTCTCTTTCATCCAATATTGCATAATGCAGGGGTTAGTTTCGAACCCCAAACACCTCATTTTTCAAAATTTAAAATGTGTGACTTTCAACCACTAAACTACTTGACAAAAAAAAATTATAATGTAAAACAAAATTATAACACAAACACACACAGAGACACAAAATTATATATATATATATATATATATATATATATATATATATATATATATATATATATATATATATATATATATATATATATGAGGAGTGATATATTGACTTCACTCCAAATTAATCTCCACCCTTGATTTTATCTTGATATAATGAACTACATTTGAGTCTTATTATTAACCATGTGTCTCACCATTCTTGATCATTCTACCAATATTTAGGTTTCCTTTATCGTACTCAATACTCGATCAACATTTATGTTTCATTAACAACAAAAAAGTTGGTCAATGTTTTTCATTAACACAACTAGTTACAAACTCGTGCTTCGCACGGGTTGAATTACGTATTTTTTCAAAAATTTGCTTGTGAAGGAGAAATGTACAAATTACGATAAATTGTTGTCCTTCATAAATGTGAAAATCAAAGCCGCATAAACCAAAATTATTATGTAACGAAGAAAGCTCGTCATTTTTTTTCCTTTCAAAATGCAATTAGGATCAAAATAAATTGAAAGTTATAAAATTCATATTAGGTCTATCAATTAAGCATTTTAACAAACCATTATGTAAATTTTATTTCTCCACACTTAGCACTTGGTCAACCCCATAGAAAAACCAAAATCAAGAAAAGGAACTAACTCTAAAAATCATTATGGCTCAAAAGAAAGAAACCCCAAAGACTCAAACGTTAAATAGTGTCGTAAATAACTAATAAGTTATGTTGAAATCTAATTTGCTCAAGTGTTATGCTATTCTCTCCTTTTTTAAATATAACCATGTGATGAAATGATTATTATAAGTTGTCTTTTACAGGGAGTATAGAATAGAATTGAATAATCATTTGGAAAACTTGGGATACATCAAACAACAATCAAACCTTATCCGACTAAGTGGGGTCGGCTACATTGATAAAACGACGTCAAAACGTTCTTTGCATACAACAAACATTCTGATAAAATCATAAGAATGTCTCCATGAGATAACTCAAGTTTTTCAGCTAAGACATTTGAAGGAGTTTGAGAAGGAGGTTTAGAATTCAAACTCTAACTATAACACAACATACTAACAACAAAAGACTAACATTTGTCAATAAAAAGGGTTAAATGGCTTTTGGTATACCCCCTGTCAAAAAAAAACTTGGAGATTCCTCCTTGAAAAATGAAGATTCTTTGGTTTACACCCCTGATGCCATCTGACTGGATTATTGAGCTGATGTGGCACGCTGACTGTGTAATGATGGGTGAAATGGCACTGACACGTCATTATTTATTTTTTATTTTTAAAATTATGTTAAAAAGGTGAAATACCAAAAATACCCTTAATGATAAATTAAAAAAATCATTTCTTTTCTTTCTTTTCTTCTCTTGCGATCCATCCTCTTCTCTCTTCTTCCCCCACTGTTCTCCTTCTCTTCTCCATCTTCTCCAGATCCCATCCTTATTTCTTCTTCCTTCCAACTTTTTTTGACAATTTTTTTTTTCTATTTTTGTTTATTCCATTCAAATTTCTTTTAATAAAAAAAACCCATCCTTCTCTTCTTTCTTCTCTCCACCGTACCCTTATTTTCCTCCTTCCTCTTCTCTTCATCCTTTTCTTCTTCTTCAACAACTTCCCTCATCTTCTTATTCCTTCTTCAACCCAACCCAAAATCTTTGTTCTTTTCTCTTCTCTTCATCTTTTTCATTTCATAAATTAAGATCCAAACCCTTTTTTTTTTTTTTTTTTTTTACGTTAAAATTTTCTAGATCGGCTGTGTTGTTGTTGTTATGCTCTTAAAGTTCCGCGAAATTGGGTTTGAAATTAAAAATGAGGATGAGGGTTTTTCAAAAGTTTTGTGTTGTTGTGTTTCTTGGTTAAGTTTTGGCAGTGAGGTTTGTGTTTGTTGATGATAGATTTGTTTGTTTTGACAGTGAAGTTTAGGTTTGTTTGTTGATGATTATTGGTTGTTGTTGTTGTGATAGGTTTGTGTTTGTTGATGATGTGTTGAATGAGTTTGTTAAAGAATTATTATTTGTTGAGGAGATTGTTAAATAATGTTGAAAAGGTGAATGTGGGTTGAATGTTGATGATGATGAATGTGGGTTGAAGGTTGATAGAAGGAGATAATGAGGAAGAAGATGAAGATATGATGTTTTTATTTTTTAATTTTTTTTAAGTAATTGTTAATTAATAAAAAAATGTAGGTGGAAAATAAATAAATGGAAAAAAAATAAAAATCCAACTCAGCGCGCCACGTCGTTGGTAAATGAACAATCATCGTGCCACCTAAGCTAATTTATCCAGTCAGATGGCATCAGGGTGTAAACCAAAGAATCTTCATTTTTCAAGGGGGAATCTCCAAGTTTTTTTTTACAGGGGGGTATACCAAAAATCTCTCATATGGCAGGGGGTAAAAGCCATTTAACCCCAATAAAAATAAATAAGATAAAAGCCTAAGATTTCATCTTCTCCAACTTCATCATCAGCCACGGGTCTTCTTACACTTGCTAAATCCACAATTCTTATATTGCTAAGCTATATTTTCTTCCTGGGTCCTTTCAAGCTGCATATCCCTTTTCCACCCCATCCATATCTTTTACCTTGCCTACATGTATTTACTTTTTACCTTGCATAAAGTGTGCATTCTTCAATCTTGTTAGAGCATCTCTACTGGTGTAATGATACTCAATGTAGAATTCTTAACTTAGTTTTAGTGGGATTTATACCATGTCATGACTCATGCCAAATCATTTCTTATAACTAACTTTAACAACTTTTACTTCAACGATAACTTCTCAAGAAACATACCTGCACAACAAAAATGTGAGAGAAGTCTTTGAGAGAACGTCAAAGCGAGCAATAAACCTATTCTTAGATATTTGCAATTGCAACTTCATACAAACAGACAGATATTTGTGGTTTAGCTCACTTTTTACTTTCTTTTTCTACGAAATCAAAGAAATATACTGATGAAAACTACTCAGGGTCGAAGATGTGTCAATGATACACAAAACAAATACTGCCGAATATGTATTTACTTTTACAGATGTACAACCAAACATGTATTTACTTTTTCATAAAAATTCACAATTTTACAGTTGGATGGAATTCTGTAATTTCATTTTATTGTTGAAAATGACACTTAAAGGAAGAGTTAAAATAATATACAAAGAAAAGGAACAACTTAATGAAACACAGGCACATACATGAGCTCCCTAACATCGGGGTGGAAGTGATATCTTACCTTCTAGAAAGTCAATAACTTCATTCTGCTTCTCCTTTTGGCTCTCCAATGAAAACGCTTTTGATTCGAGATATTGCAGGCCAATGCTCGCCACATTGCGGATGATATTTTCTGTACAATTCAGGACAACCATCTATGTGCAAATCAAACGAAGGTCTCATAATAAGAATTTTGGGTTTGCATTGTCTAATGCTAGTCCACTGAGGAAGAAGAAAAGAAAAAAAAAAACTTAACCAAGAAACACTTATTCTTCATTCGTATGTTCGTCACTTGACCGAAATGCATACTCGATCAACAAAAGGTGAGATTCCAATAAAATAAAATTTGTATTTAAATTATTCACACCATCTAACAAAGAAAATGTTAGATCCTCGTTTTCATGTATAAAGGGCGCATTCTCTTCTAAGATGATTTCAGGACTCAATATTCAATGCCTTATCTACTCTCACTTATTAAAAAATTACAAATTTGCAAAATTTATTATAAGAGAGTAAATACTTAAATAAAAAAATTGGTTAGGGATACAATCAACCAAACCCAAATAGGTAAATAGCATGTGATCAAATCTTATCCCCCGCTTACAATATCACTCGAAAAACTAGATTCTCAATATAGCCATTGAATGCTTTCAACCATTCGGCACCAATCGCCCCTGAACAGAATAATAAACATATTGTTAGCATGTTTCTCTGTGCAGATCACCATTTTCGTTATTAAAATTAGGGGAATCGGATGATTTAGCTCTTAAATTGGAGAACTTCAATCAATTTAGTCCCTCCAACAAAATATCACTTTAAAAAACATTCATAAAATAATTGAGCATCCGAAAAATAATTGAATCACATTGACAGATCATGAAACAAAATAATTGAACATCCGGTATCTTCATCAAATAATGTTTTGAAAAACAAACAATAGAAATAGTATTAAAATTGAAGTCACTTAAAAATCCAATAAAAGACTTGTTTTTTGTTAGTCAGTGCACTTCCATTTTATTGTAAACAGAAATGCATTACAATATAAGAGTGTTTGACGAGAAAGATGAATTTGTTTCCAAGTAATATGAAGTGTCTACACATAAACATACAAATTTATCTACAATTCTAGAGACCAAGATCCAAAATGTCAGCTGTTAATGCGGAAAAAATAAGTTTCTGATTACTCACCATAGCTATTCATAAGATCTGTAAAAACAACCCTTGTAACTACCACTGTCACCGGCAATAAAATGCGTGATCAATGTGCGATGGAATTTGCTTGATTTCTGTGACATGTTCGTGTTCAATCCTATATCTGAATAAAAGATGGAATATACCAACAACCAAAAGCAAGAATCTCTAAAACTCATTCAACATCAAGTACATTTGTACAAATTAAAGTGGTCCTCATACGTGATCAAGTTCACCGCTAAACCAAGGTGACCAAACCTCCCTGACCAACCAACCTATAAAAGGCAAAACATCCATCAAAATATGTACACAGAATTGGTACAAAGCAAATTGGATTCGAAATGAGCAGAAATCAAACATACCCTGTGCAAATAAGTTTATGAGTTCTTCGGAAAATCAAAGTTAATAACAACATTAACTGCTTGAATTTCTATTCCTCTAGTAAAAAGATCTGTAAATGTTTCACATAAAGGAAGAGAAATGAAAACGATGAATTATTAGGACAATATATCTATATTGTAGGTTAAATATCGTTCCAAGCAACTTACGAAAAATAAATACACTGCCTGTTTATAAGAGGTTTTTTTTAAGTGGTATCACTAAATAGGCTTACATGATCTGCAATCTCTTGATAATGTATAAAAATGAAGGGCCTTATGGAGTGAATCAGAGTGAACCATTTCTGGCTAAAATCAGACCAAATAGCATCAGCCTTGGGCCCTGTCTCCTTCAATGTTTTCACTTTCTCTATGAATTCCAACATAATTTCCTCACATGATAGACTTCAATTGTTAGCCATTCTAAATGACCTTAGATAAATATGAAATGGAAGGGTTCCCTATTACTTACATCTTTTCAAGTGAAGATTTGTAACTATTCCTATTGGAAGGTCTGGAGAGTCATAACCCATCTCCATCAATGCATACCTCAATTCAAAGTAAGGTAATAGTGAAAATTCAGGTAAGGATCATTCAAATTAGTGTTGAGTTATTCTGCTTACTTATAGATCTCTTGGCTGCACATAACCTTCATAAAATTTGCAACCATAGGCTCAAGTTTACAGTGTGTCATATTTATAATTAAAAACTACATTGCTCTTTAAATTTTTATTTTTTAAAATTTGACCCTGAGAATATAAAATTTGATATCAATACAAAAAATATGACATTGCATATCCTCAAAATGAGGGACTTGACATGCAGATACAATGTATACATTATAAGAATTAAAGTTGCATACATAATTCAATTATATTCACCTTTATTGTCATTGTACCTTTTAAATTATGTCAACAAAAATCTAAATGATAAGATATGGTTAAACTTTTATACCATGACATACTCCTATCAATAAAAATAAAACTAAAACATGTTATTCACCTTGAATTAACTAATATGAAACTAAACTTACATTGAAGGTGTAATGCTGAAGATTATATAGTGGCAGTGACGGAGGTGTGTTGTGAAATATTGGAATTAATGGCAGATGGATTGAGGATTGAACCAAGGAATGTGTTTAACAGATTGGTGAGAGATGAGAGAAGTGATTCTTGCCTGAGGGTAAATCATTATGCAGCATGTCGAGAACTTCAAGCATTGAGTGGAGAAAATTTGATTGGATTTGGGAAGCAAAGAGAGCCATAGATAATATCTGTCCTAAGGTCTAATAATGCATCAGGACTGCAAATTTGCCTCAGAGATGGGACTTGGGTTTCAATCCCACCTGATAATACTTCTTTCTTCATAAGTGTTGGTGACTCCTTACAGGTAACACTGCACATAAATGTCATTACTATATGGCACACATAAAAATCAAATATTTCATGCTGTCATATTGATCCTAATAATTAAACACCATTTAAAATAGTGATTTTAATTTCTAATACACTTTATTAGAAGAAAAAAACTTTGAACACTTTCATATATTGAGTCATTAAATGATCAGACTCACTTATGTCTATAACTTCCTTCGCACACTTGAATTTTGTTCGAGCAATGATGTTTAAAATACGACTCACCTGCAAAACGCATGTTCAGCTGCTAGCTCTTCAGCTGAAGGCCATTTGTAACAACCTTTTACACTGAAAAACATACCAGAGTTCATTTAAATGAAATGCAGGAAGGAGAGATACTTACATCAGGAGTCAGAAGACCTTCTTGCATCACTAACATCTGAGTTTCAGATGGCTCCTCCAAAGCTTATACAATAGACATTAAATCACTAAAAGAAGCAAAACATTTTCTTTTAAATACATGGATAATCTAGATCATGTTACAGAAACAAATGGATGAGCAAGAACAATGTCAGTAGTACCCTCATGTTTCACAACCTATTTTTGTCACAAAGTAACTTAGCCTACGATTATCAATGCTAACTAATGAAAGATTGAGCTCTATAAGTTAGAATTTTTTATTTTACATTATAATCATACATATTAATATTGTATGTAATATTTAAGCCATATAAGGTGCATTAATATGCTTCTATCATATCCTTGCAAGTGATCCAAAAGTATGTGAGTGTAGCATGAGAGTGAAGAAAGAGAACATGAAAAATCCTTGAAACACAGATTATCAACACCAATAAAGCTTGTTCTCCCTGTCAAGATGAAAGTAACTGAAGTCGGATATATAAAATGCATCAATGTAGAAATTTAAATACATTTGTACTTCTATTTTTTGAAATCAGTCCATGAGCCTTTAATACCTATTTATATTCAATAATGTGATTAGATACACATACTCATCAGAAATGGATACACATCTTTTTAAGAACAAAAAACATAAAAACACATATTTATAAGTAAAAACGTTGTCCCCAGTTTTATAGAGTGAAAAAATAAAGCAACTACAGTAAGTGAATAAGAGTTGTTTGACAAATATCAACTTTTTTTAGGTAAGTAAATCCAATTCAAAAAGCACACTCCTTAAAATTCTCAATTCAATTTAAAAACACTAATTTGTATATGATCAAATGGTATCAGAGAACAAATCTTGAATGAAAATTATGTTTTGTAAAAGAATCAGACTTAACTATAAGCTCTAAACTTCATTGTATTTGATTACAGAGTCATACATCTGTGACTCAAGAAATTCTGCAACCTCAGGATGTTTCACCTGTAAAAGAAAAATATTGACATAGAAAAATATAAGAAAATCACATCATTAGTGTTCAATTTCTCATACTTTAAGAAGTTAAAAATGATACAAAGAATTACCATTGCAATCTTCATAGAATCACATTTAAATTGAGCATAGATATTTGTTTCTATTCCGCGCCCTTGTCATAAGAGATGTGTCAGTATTAAAAACTCAAAAACCAATTTCTGACAAGAATTATTGAATAACTAAATACGTCTATTGAAGGAAGAACTGGAGACAATGTGAACTCAACAATAGAGCTTAGTTACAACTTACAGCTTGCCCAATCAACTACTCCCTCTGCTCCTTTCTGGTTTCTTTTAAGGTTATTTACACATGCTGAGAAAACCTATAAACTTCATACGTTTAATAGAATTATTTGCCTTTTTTCTAAAATACTCTTAATTATTTATTACCTCATCCGCATATTTCTATCTCAGCAGTAAATAGTTACATGTATTATTAAGAAAACCACAGCTAATATTGCTTTATAAAAGTGACAGTTGAAAAGGAACGAAAGGACGTGTTGTGTGAATTTCGCCGCTAGGCTTTGTAGAAAGGGAAGAAAAAAAAGGGAGTAAATATGAGAATGCTACGTTGTCTAACCCCAAGTAGAAAAGGCATACAGTGTCTAAGAAAGAACTTATACCATCCCTTCTGAAATGACAACATCAACATCATTGGCAAGGCGAGTAAGCTCTTGTGACACATTTGTAAGATCAATAACCTACAAGAATGTAATCATAATAAAAGTAAATTATTTGACAGCATCAGCTATAAACTATAAAGAAAACAGAATTTCCTAATATAGCCGACAAAATATTTCTGAAAAACAGTCTTACAGGTAAATCATTTCCAGAGTTGGCAATTAAAAGTTTTGAAGTGCTGACACCTAAGAGATGTCCTTCTTCATCCTTTAACTGGAAACCAACTTGACTTAGTTAGGAAAGAACTTCAGTTATACCAAAAAAAAATTGAAATTAATTTTTTGTTACCTTTGATATAATTTCAATTAGCTCGGAGTAAGTCACATCATTGATAGAAGGTAAGTCATTAGCTGCCAAAACAACCTGCATTTAAAGCAATTCGAGATTTCAAAAAACTTTAAAACTGGACTATGAATCATGTCTTTTACAAATAAGAGTTCAGTGAATCTAATTAAAGTACTTAAAACAAATTAAAAAATCTAAAGTTCCTCTAAGTTCTTTATAAAGCGAAATGAATTCCAGGTATTGCAACACATTAATCTATTTTGTTCAATAACAAAAGTGCTACCATTATCCACCTCATCCTTCCCCCACGGCTAAAACACAAAATTGCACATGCAAAAAAAAAAACAAAAAAACCACCAAACATACCCAGAAACATGTCACAACACATGCAAAACACAAACAAAATCATCAAACATCTTACAAACACAAACAATCTCAGAAAACCATATACTCACAACTAAACTTTCCAACAACAAATAAAATCTGAAATATCTGAGACACAATTGGCCAAAATCAAGCAAAAATCTCTCAATCAACCAAAACAACACAACACATACACCAATCATAATCTCTGAATCGATTAAGCCATTAAATCAAAACACATAGCTAAAACAAAGAGGAGAAGAAAAAATAACCCAAAAGCAACACAAATAAGGCGCATGCAAACGAAAATCAACACCAACCTTTGAACAACAACAACGAAGAACGGAACCGGACAGGAAGCTGAGAATGGCGATAGTGAATGGAACCAGAGGCAACTGAAAATATGAATAGTGGGAAGAGAGAACGTATCATTCCATATATATAGGACAAAGACAACAAATTATCAATTTACAAAAATACCCCCATAACGGCAAAATAGTAAAAAAAAACGGACATGGATTGTCCTAAATAGTTTAGTAGATTAATTTATTAAAAAAGTAAAAAATATTCTTATGCTTCATCAAATGTTTTTTTTAGAATAAATTCATATGTTAAATTATGATTAACGTTCTTAAAAAAAAGCTATTCTCGTAAAAATTATTTGTGTTACGTTTTATAATAAATTTCAAATGTTAAACCATGATTAACTTATTTATTTGTTTATTATAATTTTATTTAAAACTAGCTACAAACCCGTGCTTCGCACGGGGTATAGCTGCTTTTTGGACAAACTATTATATCAGAAGGATAGATTACGGAAAAACCTAAAAGAATTTTTGAACGATATACCGCGAAACAACCAATTAAAATATAACATAATATAATAGTTATTGTTTTCTTGTATTACTGGGCACCAAATAAAAACCTTTTATTTCCGTGTTATATTTAGCCGCTTTTTCAACAATATATTATATTTGAACAATAGACTGCGAAACAACCAATAAGAATATAACATAATACAATACTTACGAAAAAAAGTGTTTATGTATTTTATTTCTAGATATACATAGCAAGGTAGTCGCAGTGAAAATAGGAATTGATATGGCCTAACGTTTATCGTCAAAGTAGTCGCTTTCAAAAACTCAATAACCGTAAAGTGAATGTAGTAGAATAATTTATGAACCTGTGCCAGATCTGATCCACCACCACGCCGCTACGTGTAGTTAATCTAACCTTATATTTAATAAATTGGTTTACAAAATCACAGTTAATTATAAACCATGATGTAATATTAAGAATAGTTTGTTAGTTATTATATTTCCTTGTTGTAGATTATGTCAAAGGATTTATATATGTCGAAACTTAATGATAAGACGATATAAATCAGTTAAAGAGGCATTAGCTATTTTTTGATGCAAATGTGTGTTCATCTTAATTAACTGAATACTAAATTGTAGTTGAGAGCCGCCTTTCACATGATTTACAGGAAAGATAGATGTCACCTATAATATAGTATTTAGCTCCTTTAGGTGAAACCACCTTTGTACCAGAAATTTAGCTTAATGTCTTTGAAACTGCTTTATATCGTTTTTCGTTGAGTTTCGACATATACAAATCCTTTGACATAATATATAACAAAGACATATAATAACTACCAAACTATTCTGAATATTACATAATGGTTTATAATTACCTGTGATTTTGTAAATCAATGTATTATATATAAGACATAATTGACTACACATAGAGGGGTGGTGGTGGATTAGATAATGTATAGGTTAATAAATTATTCTACTACATTCACTTTACGGTTACTTAGATTTTTAAAGTTAATACTACCTAAATGTTGTCTTATCTACAACACCTTATTTACCTAGTTTTGTCTCATCATACCGTATATTTTAGAGATATTTGAAACCCCTTGATTGATAGGCTTTTATGTGCCAAATGTGTTATATCCATTTCCAATATAGATTTATCTTATTCTTGTTCTTGATCATACACGAAGTATAGCCTCCATGCCGTAATTGTGTTAGCCGTTCTGCATAACCTTTGATGTGTGTGGTTTTTAGATTGGCCAAAGTTACTGAGAAATTTTGTTAATATCTGCAAAATGAGTCGTAGCAAAGAAGTTAATAAAACATATATTTCATAGATAGGGTGATTATAGTTTAATGAATTTTATTTAACAATGATAAATATTTTAAACTAACGCAATTATTTATGCCTGTAGTACCTCACTGGTTGCAGCCAAGAAAGAAAGTCCATTTGCCTTGATTGCCAACAATGGGGTTGTACTCATGTTTCCTTCTTTGTTAGCTGTTGATGTCTGAATCATAGAGGAAAGGTTTGACTCCATTTTGTATGTAGAGATTAACATATTTGTGGTCTCAAAGTAATTTTAGATTAAAGTAAATAGAAGTAGGATAAAGGATTCGGTTTAAAAAAAGAAAATTGGAATTCGATAGGAAAAATATAGGTGGCATGTTGTGAAGAAGAAAATGAATGCCATATTCATACATGGTAATGAGAAAATACATGTATTATATAGATGGTCCATTGAAATATATTTTTTGCCTGATGTATCTAACCTAAATTGTGAACATGGTTGTTCTAAAGCTTTGGAATTGTGACTTTGTTTTGTAGTGTCACATGAGGGAAGTGTAATAATTCCATAAAAAATAAGGACAAGAGATGCATGCATAAATGACCAAAATGGTTTGACAAGCCTTGGAATTGTTAGCTTGTTTTTTAGTTTTACTTCAATATAGTGCCTTAGAGAAGTCATTTTTCAATTGCATGTGATTTCTTAGAATGAATAGAAACATGTTTTTAAGAAACCTACGTTGAGAAAACATCATAGTTACAATAGATAAGATCTATGTACAATGATGAAATGATCTAATACCCTTATGTTAAACAAATCTCTAATTTTTTTGTGAGTTGGTTATGAGTATCACTTAAGAAAGATAGCATTTTCTCTAGCCATATACTGATAGATATATTAATTCAACAAATTGACAATGAATAAACATTTCATTTTAAATGAATCTACAAATACTGATAGATATATCAATCCAAGATATTGATAATGAATAAACAGTTCATTTTAAACAAATCTACCTTTGTTGATCTTTGGCAAAGCATGTGTTAGAATTTCAGAGATAAAGATAGAGAAACATTGAAGTCTAATGTTAAAGTAAAGGAGTAAGCCATTGATTTTTATTGCCTAATACATGTTTAAGGCTAAAAAAGGCAGTCCTAATATTTGCAGCAATTGGTGCCCCTATGATCATGTATGATCCGTGCGTAATGTGACGTGTATTAATCATTGTTTTTCATTCACCGCCTAACCTCCAGTTAGCTTGAGTTAAAGTCCCGACGATGACGTTGCAGTTCCATTTGTTGCCATTATCGTCTATCAACATTAAATCACCGTTCTTCTTTTCTAAACATTGTTCACGGAAGATAGATGGTTCCAACACCTTCAATATGAACAAAATATATCATTACTTAAGCACATTCAAAAAAGAGATATTGCGTTGCATGTAAAAGTAAAGTTAATGTAACTTCTTACCAAAAATCCTGAGTTGATATCTATTTGTCGTAGTAACCTTTCATAATAAATGGTGAAGTTATGTGGGTTATGTCGAAATGAAAGTTTGTACACTGAGTCAACAATTCCATCGAATATGACTCCATGGTCGACATCTCTATCAATCTCAAATCTCATTGCAGGCTCGTAAATAGGAAAAACTAATTTTTCTTATTCTTTGATCTTATTCTCTTGATGCCGAAGTTTCCACCTCCCACGTAGATTAGAGTTATCCATACTCCAGTGTTTAGGCCATAAAAATCTCTTAGCGCACCAATTCCTGTAGTCAGAACTATGCATTTAGCCATTTTATCAACTCTGATCTCAAAAGAGTTGCAGTTTTTATCCATCAGGTTCGCATACTCCTCAATTTCATCGTGAAAGTTGTTTGAAAAAGACATTGGCAGCATAAGAACACCCTGTATAGTATAAAAAAATTAAATTAAAACATTTATTTAATTGAATATTTTTAGAAGCAAGCTAAATTGTAATATATACGATCACCGACGGATTTAGTTTCGAAATCAATAACAAAAGTTCTAAAACTTTTGTCCATCGAATTCACGGTTGTTTCTGTTTGATCCCTTCTATTTTGATTAAGTCATGGATTGAATTTCCCTGCATGTGTTGAAAAGGGAATCAATTCTTTGTTGTATTAGTTACAGAGCAAAAAATGAAATTGAAAAATGGTTCAAATTTGTCGTATACCAGTTACAGAGTAAGAGACCAAATCTGCATCTTCTTGATTGGCCATGTTTGATAAAACCTTTGACAGTCCTAAGATAGATAATAACTCAAAGCCGTATCAATTAACCGTAAATGGGAAAATGATGTACACCAGAAAAGTTAATGCATCCTTACTTAGCTATGTCGAATATGTCCTGTCTACAAAAGGTTTAGGAGTTGAAACACAGCCGAAAGAACTGAAAAAACGGTAATGTCTAGCTACCACAAAAATGAATGAAATTATAATCTTTTTGTTACATCTGACTAATAAAACCAAGGTTAATAAGTAAAATTACATAAAGTTAATATAGATGTATAACATGCACAATGTGATTATACAATTTCCTATTTTGAGTAATGTTATGTCATTGAAATTTATTCACATGCTTTCCGTTATCATACCTAAGCCTTAATTTCATAACTCAATTTTAAATCTAATGACAATTCTCAGATATTATTAGATTTTCAAAAAGAGCTTAATTGCAACTTATCACTTTTATCTTAACATTCATGAATCAATTATTTTATACATTGTTAAACCTCAATAGCTGAAACATAGCAACAATCACTTATATGTTTTAGAAAAAAAAGGGTTTCTGAAATGATGTATATGGGTAATTTTTGTATTAGGTTTTATTAAGCAGAAATCACCAATTTAATAAAATGTACCTTTTTCCCTTTCACTATTTTATCTATGTAACATCTGAATTGCAATTTCAATCAAAAACGAAAGTTTGAATAATGGGTATTAACATGTCAGTTATCAATTTTACAAATTCCAATATTAACAGATCTCTGTAAAAATGTATATGATAGAAGAGATTTTGTCTGACCTTTAGTTTCTGCCTCGTTTGGTTGCAAGAGAAGCTCGAACCTCTGCCTAGCTGTAGTTCGGTTGCCGTCCAAATTGAGGAATCGGTGGAGTTTTGCGGTGAAAGGGATGAACAGGCGTGAGAAGAGAAGAAGAGAAGAAGAAGCTACGGTTCTGGTTTTTGTAACTTTTATTTTTTCACGTATTTTGTTAAAAATTTTTTACTCCAAACGCCTATTTTCCAAACCCATTCCTTTCTTATTTTTTTTATAAAACCCAAATAAATCTTTCATCATTTTTCTTATTCTGCAAGTTGTTTGTATCCAAGCCAATTTTTTTTTCTCCTATGAACAAATGTCAAATTTTCCTTACATAACCTACACGTATGTTGTTGTGCATGCCAAACTTTATTATTATATTACTTTCAACCAATTTCCCATCTATTTAAATGTGTTTCAACCATGTATAGTTTTTATTTCAAGCAATTTATATTGAAACCATACTAAAATGGATACTATTTCTTGGAGGTACAAGCTGACTCGAGGCTGTATTGATGGTAGCACTATTATGGTAATTTAGATTTTAATTTTTACATTAATTTATTTTTAACTCTCTATATAATTATGAGAAATTTTTAATGTATATTTTAAATTTTTTTGCAGCTTCTCCCTAAAAATGTTTCTGAGAAATTGATTTTGAATAATCATGACAGTCTAACCATAGTAGATGAAGAAACGGAGAGATTATTTGAATGTGTTATTATGACTGATCCAAGTAACGAAAATTTAAGATACATTGGTGATGGTTGGTTGGATTACATTTCAACAAAAAGTTTTTCAGTTGGATCTAGTTTAATTTTCATCTATACGATTCAATCGCGCATATTGTATGTTGCGCCGATTGAGTCAACCTAAAAATAGATCGCCATCTATAATAAGGAAAAAGGTACAATTAAAAAGTCGTTAAGTGAAATTGTATTCTTATATTTATTGTAACGTTAAATTTCTGTTATGTTTATCTGATAAATATTAAGTGTTATATCTTTTGAGCATTTATCTTGTCACTAAATATTATCAAGATTATATCCTTAAGACTAAACCAGATAAAATACTGATGGCTCATGAAAATGCTAAAATTAAAATATAAAAGTAAATGTAGTAAAAAATAACTAAACCAAAGAAAATTTTTAATACAAAAATTAATTAGTGGAAGAAATTGAAGACATTCAATTTTCCCTTATATTTTATTAGATCCATAAATTTTATATAAATTTTATTAGATGTAAATGTTTTTAGAATTGGGATCGTTAGTGATTGTGAACAGAACAATCTTGATATAAATATCTGTCTTCAAAGAATATAATATAAAAAATAAGGAGTTCAATAATCTTTATTTATATGTAAATTTAAAAATGGAAAAAATGTTTGACGAAAATTTGTTCTGCCAAGAATCAAACCCAAACCCTATACCTCGTAAGCATATATTCATAACCAATCAGTCACATAGGGCTTGTTTGTTAATTAAAGAACCTAACATATATATAAATGAAGACTGCATTGTAAAATTATATTTTTAATGTTGTATTAACCATGTAGAATTATACATTTATAATTGAAATTTCATTCATTAGATATCAACATCAATTTAAATTTTGAAATACCTCTCTGAACACAACATTGGTTGTATGAGATTTTTTTTTTTATCTTTATCATGTATGAGTATCTTTAGACCATCCTTGCTCTTAAATCTAGATAAGGCAACATATAATTGTCCATGGCTGAATACATCTCGAGGCAAATACAAACCAACATGATCGAGGGATTGTCCTTGTGATTTGTTGATCGTCATCGCAAAAGATACTACAATTGGAAATTGTCTTCGTACAAGTTTGAACGGCCAAGGAGATTCTGAAGGTGACATCGACATTCTCGGAATATATACATAATCTCCAATATTTTTTCCAGTTATAATTTTGGCTTCAATGACATGATTTGCAAGTCTTGTCACTATTAATCGAGTACCATTACACAGACCTTCAGCCTGGTCTAAATTCCTCAGTAACATTATTGGAGTTCCAACTTTGAGTTTTATAAAATGATTAGGTAATCCAGATGTCCTAAGACAATTAAGAAATTCTGGGGTTACCTGCCCATACGCCTCACTTTCATCTTCATTGCGGTCTATCGAATCTGAGCTGAAATATTCCTTTTCCTCTCCTATGTAATGAAAGAGAGATAAGTATTGATTTATTTATTATATTATATCTAAATTATTATATTTTTAAAAATAAAATACAAATAATTTAATTACCTGGAATAAGATTTAAAATGAAATTATTGATGTCATCAACAACCTGAATGCTTGACGCTAATATGGCCTTATTTCTCATGAAATTTTCATTAAGAAAATTTTGTAACAAATTTGGATATGTGCTCTGCACAATTGCTTCAATGGGATCTTCAAAATCTGATATTAAAAGTTCTTTTGGAATATCAATTTCATTGTATCCATCATTTCCTTCACCTAATTTTCCATCTCCCACCTTCAAAATCCATTCTGAAATTTTTTGGGTTTCTTGGCAAATTTCTGTTTGACCATTTAAAAGACGCATGTTTTTGGTTAATTTCAACACATGGCATTGGTCCCAAATATATGACGCATTTATTGTTGAATGGATAATGTCAAATCTATTTCCTCGTGGTACCACTGGTAGTATCCGTCTAAAATCACCTCCAAAGACTACAGCTTTCCCACCAAAAATTTGATTTGAAACCTTTCCTTTTACACTCATAATATCCTTTAATGATTTGTCTAAAGCCTCAAAACAATATTTATTTGCCATTGGTGCCTCATCCCATATAATTAACTTTGTTTGTCTTAAAAGTTCAGCCAATTCACTTCCTTTTTCTATGTTACAAATTGATGATTGAAGTGTAGGAATAGGAATTTTGAACCTGGAATGTGCAGTCCTCCCACCTGGCAAAAGTAAGGCGGCAATGCCACTGGTTGCAACATTAAGAACAATATCACCTCTGGACCTTAAAGATGCAGAAAGAGTATTCCACATATATGTTTTACCAGTTCCTCCATAACCATATAGAAAAAATACTCCACCTCTTTCACTTGACACTGTTTCCATTATTTGATCATAAATTTTTTTTTGTTCATCTAACATAAAAATATAAAACATAATATTAATTTTTCTATTAGCTCAATTTCTTTTTTAGAATAAATTTAAATAAGATAAAAATCACTCTAACCTGTAAGAGATCGAAACAATTCCTCAAAAATTTCTTTTTGCACAATGGGATCATAATTTTTTTCTTCGTATATCAATCTATTTCCAAAGAAATCAGGAATAAAATTGCTTGGATATGGCATAGATTTGAACTCTTTTAAACTTCTCTTGTTAGACTGCAAATACTTCTCAATTTCGGTGAGGGTTAAATCTTGCAATTCTTCATCTGTCAACAATAAACCTGCCAAAAAACAACCCTACATGAATAAAAGAATCCAATGTTAAACTAACATAAATGAGTATTTTTGAAAATTTTACCTCGTCTTCGCAACAATTTCCTTTGATTATAAAGAATGCCATCAGAAAGTAATCTCCAACATTTTTGCCATACATGATTAAGCCTATCCATTGATCCAAACATTAACATACGTGCAAAAAGATACCTTAATGAATAACCTGAACCCCAAACAAATGCCTCTTTTATTGCCTCAATAAATTGTCCATCATCATCTAAAAATCCTAGGGCAAAACATGCTTCCTGGAACGTTTGGTATTGGACTCCTTTAACAAATTTAAGATCGTTGTAACATGTTGGTCCCTTAGCAACTCTTAATATCATTCTTAGATAATACAACTCTCCAGCAGTGTGAGGTACCCCCACAAGCCTTCCAATTGTGTACCCTTTTGTTCGAGGTTTCCACGATCTCTTTTTCTTTACATAAACAAACTTTGAAACAAATTCTACATAGGTTAATGATCTTGCCTCAGGATACAACTTATTAGCCTCCATCCAAGAGGTGAACATTGATTGAGTGACACTTGTCTTAAGCAAAACATCACCTATTTGCTCATGATCTTTATAGTTAACAGAATTTTCACCTTCATCATGAAAGAATAACCTCTCTACAGCAGGCTTTCTACCATGTATTGGATAAGAAAATATTCTCCAACATGCCTCACTTGCTGAAACATATCTGCAATTAAGATATTCCTTTATTTCGTCTAATTTTTTATGTTCAGACGATGAAGGTTGTCCTTCAATTGGCTCAATTACAGCACCAATCCTATCTGAACCCTTGTTAATATACTTAAACAAATATTTAATAGAGGAAACTTGGTTGCACCATTCCATATTTATATGAGCGTGATACTTAAGAAGCAGAGATGGATTATGTGGAACAACATGTGAATTGTTGAAAATAACACCTGATTTCTCTATGGTTCGGCCATTTTTTCTCCTTCTGTAAACAGGAAATCCTTCTTGATCAACAATTGTCACTGACTGGAATCTCTTTGGATAGTATTTAGAACATCTTCCATCTCTCATGCAAGGTGAGTTTTCATTAGCCAAACCACATGGACCGTGAAGCATATGCGCCTTTACCAAATTGTATAATTCTGGCTGTTTAACAGGATCGGGTATTTCTGCAGAAATGATTCGATCAATATCATCTGGAGTAGGATACTTACTCGACGGATGAAAGAAAAGTAGAATATGTGCATGAGGTAATCCTCTTTTTTGAAACTCAATTGTATATATATCTGTTAAAAAGATAGAAATACTGAAATTAAAATACAATTGTAAAATAAATGAAATAATAATAATAGTAAAGTCAAAGAAATCTTACATGCCAAGACTTTTCCCAATATTGCCTTCTTTATCAAATCCGACATCAATTGATCAAACTTCATCTTAAAGATCCTTGCGACAACGTCGGGCCGATCATGTGCTCTCTGATGCAAAGGAGCCAACAATCTTTCAATCTCTGGCCACCTAGGATTGCATGTGAATGTAATGAAAATATCAGGAAACCCAATTTTACTGCAAATAGCCATTCCATCAAAATAAAGTTGGTCCATAAATCGTCGGCCTCCAACGTAAGTGGACGGCAAAACGTATCTTTTTCCTTTGCTCGATCCTGGAGTATCATCCTGCTCTCCTTCATTATTGAGATCTTTGTATTTGGAAACTCTAAGCTTTTTTTGATTCATCCTAAGCCAACGCAGTCTTTCTGCCTCCAACATTGTGAAACCATCCACCAAAAATTCTAGAAACAATCTCCTTGAAGACAATAATGTCCTACCTTCAAACAACCTCATCTGAATTCTATATGCAAGCCACTCTCTAATTGTTAACCTGTTATGCTTGTTTGCAACCAAACTATCATGTGGTTGATCAATTCCTCTGTGCGCAATATTAGGTCTATATCCATCTTCACCATACGAGAAAA
This sequence comes from Medicago lupulina, assembly GCA_958299785.1. Classification (NCBI taxonomy): domain Eukaryota; kingdom Viridiplantae; phylum Streptophyta; class Magnoliopsida; order Fabales; family Fabaceae; genus Medicago; species Medicago lupulina. The sequence continues at coordinate 28,289,862 of OY283141.1, read as the reverse complement.
GTAACGGATACTGATAAGCAAGATAGCTAGCATGAAATTCATCAATCCTTTGTAATTGTCCACCCTGAGCCTGAACAATAATATCCCTTTTTTCGGCATCACCAACGTCTCCCACAATCAATGCAGCAACTTCGGATACGGTTGGAAGATTGTATACACGACCATCTTTTTTCCTATCTGATATTAACCTTAGTTTAAGATCAGGAATATGTATTTCAGAAGACAATCTTTCTCTTGCCATTTTGAAACACTTTGCATGAGTGTTGTTTTCATACAACATCTTTGATAAATTTTCAACAATCTTGGGATCAATATTTCTATTGTTCCTGTAAATAATGCATTCATTCTTTAAAACATCAGAATATACACTAATAATATTTTTAAGAGCAACAACATTAAAAATAGATCATAATATTACCTTACACCTTGGATTCGATTCTGAATTTCATTTTCTGTGTCATAGATGTACAGTTGACCAAACTTAGGACGTTCTCCATCCCTTGGCAACATGCTGCCAATTCTATGACAAAACTGACCTTGAATTCTAACTGTTGGTGGCCCTTTTCTGTTATTAAAACTTGAATCATATTTAGCTCCAGGTGATGTAAATGCAAACATCATGTTATACGTTCTAATCTGACCAAGATAATTTTTACTCTCTGCACTTTCGTAATCAAACAATAAATGCCTTAAAAAATCAGGAGGTTCTGGCAATGTTGCAGCTGAACCTTTCCCTTTCGACAACACAAAGAAAATTTTGGATTTTGAGAGTCTTTGCTTTTCACAAGTCGTTCATTATACCACAAAAATGCCCCACAGTAACCGCACTCATGTAAAGGATTTCCAAGATCTACATAACTTGCTACATATTACAAAAATAATGGATCATTATTAATTTAAAATTTTTTAAACCTTAACAAAGTACATATTTAAGAAGTATCTTACATCGATTGGACGATCCACAATTGTTGATTTGCTCCAATTGTATGTGCTCAACATCATCTTCACTGTCAGTATCATAGTTGTTGCTAGACTCTAAACAATTTAAAACCTAATTTTAATTAAATCAACTTAAATAACATAATAAACCTCATTAAAAAAATTAACACGCCTGCTTACCAGAAATCTGACATAGATTATAATCAAAATCGTCTTCTTCATCACTTTCAAGATCACTATCACTCTCTAGTAAAAAGATTTGAGAGTCAAGTTCATTAACCGAATCTTGCATAGTTTCCTCTGACACATCATGATGAGATTGAAGATTCATCGGTAGTTTTTTACCAAGACGACCATTTGTTTCAGATTCATTTAATACATAAGGTTGAAACGGTCTTTGAGCAGATAAAGTCTCATCAATCAAACAATCTCTATTTATAATTTTCAGATGATGATCAGAGTTTTCTTTTTCATCGTTTGGCAGAACTTGAATGGGATGCAATTGTTTGCATTCTAGATCTCCTGCATTGTGAACATAGATTTTTAATTGCTAAAACTTAACTTAACCTATTAGCATAAATTACTTAATAACCTACCTTGATTCTCCAAAACCTTTAGAATAGAACAACCTTCGTCAACATTCATCTGACTCTCTAAACACTTTAGAATAGAGCAACCTCTGTCAACATTTATCGGAAGCTGCCATCCACTATTCATTTCATCACGTTCTACAATTTCAACTTCAGACACACGTCTCCGTTTCAGGCCATCTGCATCATCGGTTGAAATTCAATAAATTTAGAAAATTGAACCTACATTATGAGCTTAAATTATATAAAAATATACCTTGATTAGAATTTGAAAAATTAGATATCATTTGAACATAGTTCAACGCTCTTGACGCTGAACCAATACCAATCTTAGGCCTACCACGCTTCTTTTTAACCTCCGAATTCTTCATTTCAATTCCATCATTCATTAAGTATTCAACTGAAAAAAGAGTAAGAAAAATAGTGTTTTAAATTTTATGGTACCAAAATAATTAAATACATTATTAAATTATTATAAACAAACTATATACAATCTAGAAACCACAAAACATTCAACAATAACTATTGCATAAAAGACCTATAATCGAATTAGATTATACCAAAAATCTTTCACACTCGTTTTAAAAAATTAGAATGATAAAGGAAGGTTCTTTTATCTTTGCAAAAACCAAAATATCAATGTCATTTCAATAAGAATGATACGAACATGATTTCGAATATTTTTTTCATAGACCACCAACATTAATCAAAGATCCAAATTTTGAAATTTCTATTCACAAAATGCAAGCAATTTTAACTATATATCTAAGGACTAATAAAACCATAAGAAACCAACTGAAGTTCATTCAATTTATTTAATCACAGAGAGTTCTCTATAGCAAGTCCTAACTTAGTATATTACAAAGAACCAAAAAACCAACATATATTACACGTTTGTCAGCCAATATAGTAAATTCCAAGTCCTTGTAGATCGTTAATTGATTGTACCAAGTTGGAACCTAATACACTCCAAACCACCCAAAGAACCACATATGATGCATAACCAGCAGCCATCGCCAAAAACTTATAACCATTATAGAACATGCATCACACAAAGTTGCAATAAACAGCGACAATTCTCCCAAAAAAAGGACCAACACAAAACATATCACTTCTTTTTCATGCGTTTAGCTGGGCTTTTTTCACAACTGGTAGCAGAAAAAGAATTGGCAACAACAGAGGATCCAACCTGTAAGAAACGAAAGAGAAATTGTAAATTACAAAACTTGAAAACACCTCATGCTCTACTTATTTTAAAAATTGCGCATTTATTCCTCTGCTATTTTATACATGAACTAAAATCACTTCCTAAAACATGTTATACTTACAGTCACAATGGTACCTGAGTGTAAACATTCATTAGTGGAAACAACATCCTCAACTTTCACTTTTTCAGCAACACGAATAACACCTGAACTTTCGCCAAGACCCTTCCTTTTTTCACAATCGGTTGGAAGCGTTGTATCATTGCAAACAATACTCTAAAACAACACAATTATTAACAAAACATAAGCCAAAAAAATATCTATGCAACTAACAATAATAGATGCAATTACGCAAAAGGTAGACATAATAAACCTCACTAACTCTCTGCGCCTCTGGCTGTACCTCATTACTATGAAGACGGTCCTTAATATTCTTAATGAGAACCTCATCACGTGAAAATGCATTCACAGATGCCTGACGATAATGCGGTTGATACTTGACACGCAATGCAAATTCAATCTTAAGCAACTTGTCCAAAACTTCAGGATATATATGCGGATCATCCTCTCCAACCTTAATAAATAAACACAGTTTCAAAACCTTTAAAACCTATAAACATGACTAAAAGATAAAGTAAGACTAAACTACGCAAATGGATTCACCTGTTGCATTATTTTCCTAAGACTATCAGCAGGAACTCCAAGAATTTGAAAGCATTCCTTGTCCCAAAATACAAACTCGGCTTTATGATCACGGTACTCCATTATCACAACGACTTTATACCTAATAGAATAAATATGGTTCTAAATATTACCAAAATACATTGCACCAAAAATCATCAGTTAATAATAAAACCATTAATATGGACTACCTAGTCAACGGAACCTCAACTTCCTCCCCACATGAGCATTTATAACTCGCACCACCCGACCTTGAAGCCTTAGTACACTTGGTACAGGTTTCATAATACCAACCGTATCGATTGGGATTAAACTTGAGCGTCTTCGCAATAGTAATACAAAAGGTATCCTAACATAAATGAAAATAACTAACAAAATTAAATATATTGTTAATGAAACATGTAAAAGTATACATATCTTTAACTAAATAAAACACACCTTATCGAAGTCCTTAAACTCGGAAATAGATTTAACACCGGAGAGATTTGAAAAATCATCATTGTTAACACGTGGAGAAGAATACGACACCTGACATAAGCTCTGATCAAAGTTATGACCTTGAGCCTCAAGACTACAAAGCACATAAAAAATCTTAATCAAAAAACAGCATGTTGAAAACCAAATCAATTCAATAGAAAAACTAAAGCAAAAACAATTGACTAAATAAACCTATAAAAAACATTACAATGACAGAAACACTATTCACATAAGAAAAGAAGCTTACCTAGCTCTAAACGAATCAACAACTGGATGCTTCAAATTAATAAGCAACCTAGAACCCGACCAATTATTGCAGAGATTCGGCTTCCCATTATCTACAAAATAATAACAAAACAATTAAGAAAAACAATATAGCACAAAACCACAAAAAAATTAAATGCGCATAACAATAACCTGCAAGCTTGCATTGAGCGTGAGTTAGTATCAAAACAACGGAACCCCTGTCTTTCCGCTCAGCAAGAAACGTCATCAGTTGGACAGAATATCTATCCCATAAGGTCACATCCACCACATTCCCACTACATGAACATTGATATTCTCAAAATAATACAAAATGCAATAACAAAAAGAACTATAATCTACCATAAAAATAATTCAGAAAATCACACCTCTCGTCTCTTAGCACAATGTTAGTGCAAGGTTTCTTGCCGTCACCAATCACCGTTGTCTTACGAATCTCATGGATAACACCAATGATTTCTTTTTAAAAATTGCAAAATAATGAGTAACCTCAAGATGGAAAATAAAGATCATATAAATTCACAAAACAACAGAGTTAGAATATACCATATAAAACATCATCCTTAAATATCCCTTCTCCAATCTCCTTAAAAGACTTAAATCGAAACTCAACAGAAGGAATATCATTGAGTTTATCATTCTTTGTAACCTTTGTACCAGCTCCAAATACCAACTTAAACGGATAATCCACGGGCTTGAACAAAACATCATTATCGAACACAAGACAGTTATGCAAAACATAGGTTTGGTTTTCTTCAATTAATGACCTTAAACGCTGAAAGTCGGCCTGTTTTGTAATCACATGAGCTCTGTCACCCTAAATACACAAAGATAAAAATTAAAACATAACCTTCAATTCAATTCACCAAAATCATAAAACAAAAAGAATCAATAAAAAATAAATCAACAAATTAAAGTTCACTTCCCTAACCTTTCCATCACCGATTATAAGTTCAAGATGTTGACGACCATTGCTAGCTGTTACAGTCCATACGTCAAGAAACCTAAAACCAACCTTACAAACATCTACATCCTTTTTAAGATCTTTGATAAAGCCAAATCCCCTAGACATTGAGAACTCTTCACCCAAAAAGGGCAAAACGGACACCACAGAAATGCACATTAAAATGTCATTACAATATCATACAGAGAAAAAATATGAAACCAAAACCCCTCCAATAACTCACTTACGGAAATTTCAACTGAGAATAAATTCAATCTATAAAACCAAAATAACCAACTCCACATTAAAAAAGTTTCAAGCAAGAATCACATGAACCAATCTAATGGTATCGCCAAAGTTAACCAAAAATCAAAAGGGCCATTGTAACCAAAATATGTTTAGTTACTTGTTCTCCAAGTCACCAATCTTAAACAACAGACCTTAGCATTTCAAAGAAGTGAGCTACATCCAACCAAAATATGCAACTACATCATCCATTCCTCATACACCAACAACCAATTATTCATCAATACTAAGTTTCTTTAAAAGACGCCACAAATATACACATTCATGATTCACACAACTAATAAAATAAGTTGGATAGCCAAAAATATAGGCAAAAATCTAACTGGTTTTCCAAAAGGGAACAGCTGATTCATCATTCAAAAGCACACCAACAATAGCATCAATTAATCACAAACAACAAATAAAATAGACTATAATACGTTTCTTTGTGAATCAATCAGAACATGGTACTTTTGTCTCAACATCTCACAGTTTTATCAAAACTTATAATAGGTTTATTTGCAACTCAGTCACAACTTACTAATTTAGTGCCAAACCCTTACTATTTCCTCAAAAAAAAGACAATCAAAAATAAACAAAATGCCATAAAACAACAATAACTATACAAAATTTTCAAAAATAAAAAACACAGCACAAACAATTTTATCACAACTTATAATTGGTTTATTTGCAACTCAGGCACAACTTATTAATTTGGTGGCAAACTATTGCTATCTCCTCCAAAAAAATACTATCAAAGATAAACAAAATGCCATAAAACACCACTAACTATAAAAAATTAGGCAAAAAAAAAACAGAGCATCAAGAAAAAAAATTCATCATAATCAAAAGAAAGCACGGTTTGAAACATTAGGAAACATAAGGAAGAAGATAAAAAAGGCTTAATAACAAAAACAGAGCACAAAAACAGGGAAAAATTAAAACAATCCAACACAAAAACAACATGCAAAGAAGGAACAAACAAAACACATACCTTGTAGCCTGATCACAAAGAATCCTGAAGAAGAAGATGAAAAAAAGGATCAGAACCAAAACAGAGCACAAAAACAACGAAAAACAAACATAATCAAACGAAACAACCACATGCAAGGGAATTAAAAACGAAAATAAGACCTCTGTACCTGATCAGAAACAAACCTCACGAAACAGAGGAAGAAGAGGCTCAAAACGTTAACAGAGCAACCAAAACCGCAAAAAAACCCATAAAAAAGAGACATGCAAAGCGATTAAAAAGGGGCCAAATCTGATGAACATAAACGCAGGAACCGGAACTGGAACAGGACTCAATTGAAGAAGAAGAATAAAGGAAAGAAAATGGGGGAAGAAAGTGGGGGAACATGAAAATTGAAAACGCACAAAGCAAACATATATATATATATATATATATATATATATATATATATATATATATATATATATAGGCAGAGAGAGTGATATATCAATTTACCAAAACGTCCTTAAGAAGGGGCAAAACGGTCATTTCAACGGACATGAATCTTTTAATTAGTTAATTGATTTACGTTCTTAAATTCGTTAGTTATTCATATTGAATAAACTATAATAAAAAAAAATTGTTTTCAAGTATATATACTTTTTTTTGAAAGAAATATATATATATATATATATATATATATATATATATTAAAAAATTATTGTTTGATCGGTATATTAAAAAAATGTTGTATTTAAAAATTAGTGTGATGTTTTTTTATATTTTAATGCTAACCATTTTTTTTATACGCATTGGTTTGTTTAAGAACCTTAATCTTGTTTAACATTTAAAATTTAATCCAAAATAAACATTTGATGAAACAAATGAATAATTGTTTTTACCATTTATTAGTTGTGTTAATGAAACATATATGTTGATTTAGTACAAAAAAGGTAACCTAAATATTGTTAGAATGATTAAGAATGGTGAAACACATGTGACTATTATAGTAATGACTTAAATGTAGTCCATTTGATCAAAATAATATCAAGGGATGAGATTTGGAGTAATTCTTTAGAGTTACTCTTGAAGTCAATATATCTCTACTCATATATATATATATATATATATATATATATATATATATATATATATATATATAACGTTACATTGATTTGAGTTGAACTAAACTTACACATCTTAAGAAATATCCCAGGTTCAAACTTGTACATGTATAAATGGTAATTGTATCACGCTATGTTGGGGTTTTCCTAGCATTAACGCCCCCCAACATTCTTCATTTGTATCACTATCGAATCCAATTACTAATCGCCTTTCATTCATTAGGTTATCAACTTGTAACATTACTTGAAATCGTTCATTCATTTTCATTTTAGCATTTTGGTTTTTGTGATTTCAACATCAATTATTCTGTCAATTCCACTCAACAATTCTTTACTGATTGATTGTTCTCAATTTCCATTATCATATTATATCATCGAATGCCCTATTCCAATCATTGGCGAGTAAGTAAGGAACTACTCCCTCCAGTCACTATTATATGCAAAAGTTGATTTTTTAGGTTCATTCAATAAATGATGTACATCATTTATTGTATATGGTCTATATATAGACTACATTTATCATTTATTGAATGAATATGAAAAGTCAACTTTTGCTTATAAGAGTGACCGGAGGGAGTAGCTGTTATTTTGTGATTTCGTGCTTTACCTTGTAGACCAAGAAAGTCTTCAAACTAGCTGTCGTGCATTGCTTCTTAGCTTCTGGTCTTCTTGCGCACCTTAGGTTATGGTTCTTTGATAATTTCTTTTTGGTGTTTTATGAATTTCCCATTATGAAGTCATATTTGATATGCTAATGATGTTTTGAGTTTCAATCTCATTTATCCATGCACTTGCAATTCTGATCTACCGAATTAGCAACCTCAAGTACAATTGATCTTCATCCCTTTCTTCAAAATCTTTGTTCCTAATTTATGAGATAAGAATCGGTTGATGAGAACCCATTTGGACTTCTTAGCTTAGCCATTCTAAAGGGCTTGTGATGTGCATATCAGATCTTCTGATCTACAATATGAAATGCATGGTTTGCAATTCAGCGGTTTCCATGAGTTCATAAAGGATATCAAGTTTTGTCTTAATGTGATTTGGTTGGAGGGTAACTGGTGTATTTGTAACGTATATAAAATCGTATTTTCAACAACAAAGAATTATGGTTAGACCACTTACTAGATCATATTAAGCTTTATTCTTGGTGGTGGTTGAAGTTTCACATTCCTAACATTTTTTACGACTTCAATTCCTGGTGGTCTAATCTTCTAGTTTGTATGGGTTATACTCCATTGTAATGTTTCACTTTTGGTTTATGTCATTGTTTTTAGCATGTCTATAATGTATACTCCCTCTGTTTCCTTTTTAGGCACACCTTATGCTTCAAAACAGAGTTTTTAAATTTATTTTGTTTTTGGACTCCATGTCGTGAACTTGCCATAAATCCAACTGAATAGAGGTCTGGACCAACATATTTGGACAGTCCAGTTTGTATCCAGTGTTGAAGCATCCCTCAAATGGATACAAGTGTCCTCTAAGGATACATGTCCATGCGAAGGCTCAATAGCGAAAAATTATACTTATCCCCAATATGTAGTATAACACAATATTGGACCAGGTATCTCACTCTTTACCTAATATTTGCCTCACTCTCATTAAAGCCTCATTGATTTGAGCGTCGAAGCATATGTAGGTACACCACCCCTCCCTCGGATACAATTACACCGTGAACCACGGTGGAAAAGCGAATATCTCAACAGATCTACCTATGCAACAAGATCAATTTTACATCTTCATAAGAGTGAGAATAGACTGGGCTGAGTTAAGCTTTGCAAAACCTAAGTAAGACCAATTAAATATTCAAAGCCTAAGTTTGTCATTTGGTTTATCATAGGCTTGTCTTTTAGGCATGATTCTGACATTTTGAAATCTTGATATGAATTGTTAGCCTATGTAAAAATATATTTCATATGAACATATTTGACGAAGTAATTTGATTTGTGTTTAAAATTTAGTAATCAACTAGTAAAGTAATGAGATTAAACTCCATTTTTATATCAAACATGACATTTTAGATAATTTGATTATACTATGATGTGATATTTCAATTGTAGTTTATAATAACACATTGGAATATATGAAAAATAAATATAAATTATATATCGGTATGGGACTAAACGGCCCAACCCAAATATTTAGTAAGAGAGTCCAATTCAAGACCCGGTAGAAACAAGACAGGAAGGCCTGACTATTAAGACAAGTTAAGGTTCATAGAGATATTCACTTTGGTAGGCCATGCGAGGCTATATATGACTCAACTTCCTTAAACACCTTGTCATAAATATTACCTCTTAGCGATGTGAAAGACAAGCAATCGACCTAAACAACCACCTCGTCTCATCACCTCAAATCATAACCAACATCTAGATCGCTACCAAGTCGTTCCTATATACAAGAACCTCATATGAATCAGATAGATACACCAACCTACTTTGTATTCCATTACACTCAGATAAACATGTGGCATTCCTACTTACATGGGACTCAATTAAACAAGATAGGCTTCCTCATCTATTTGGTTGGTTGGTTACTTTGTTATCTGAATTAGCCTCGTAACAAACTAGTGTAAAGCTAAGGAGAAAAGATTGTAACCATCAACGAGCTTATTATAAGATTAACCACTGTAAAAGGGGGTCTGGTCAACCAGGTTTGATCACTTCACATCATTTCACTTTTATCACTCATATACTTATATACCGAGTCTGTCGGCTATTTGATAGCAGTATCTTCTGTATACGTCCCTACACTTTGAAGAAAAAGCATAAGGAGGAACATATGGCCAATTGAGGAGTAACCTTCTCGAATTAAAAAAAAAAGGTCTGGTTTAGACCTGACATAAGCTAAGTTGTAAGTCCTTGTATGTAGATATGACCTATTCTCACCCCTAGCTATCAACCAATAAGAAACCACCATATAAATATTCATGCATATTTTATAACAACCTTTGATAATAGGGTTAAATATGTTTTTGGTCCCTATAAATATACCAACTTTTTGTTTTAGTCCCTCTAAAATTTTCCTTCAACTTTTGGTCCCTATAAAATTTTCAATCACTACTTTTGGTCCCTATTTTTAAGTTAATTTTTGTATTTTTTTAATGAAATTGTGCAGAAATGTGTAATATATTGTAAAAAAAATTCCAAAAAAAAAAAAGAATTTTTTAGCTAAACATAAATTAAATATGAATTTTTAACCGTTAAATATATAAAAATTCATATTAAATTCATGTTTGGTTAGAAAATTCTAATTTTTTTTGGGAGTGATTCTTGTAATATTATGAATTTTTATTCAAAATTTTATTCAAAAATAAGAATTCTACATATGATTTTACTTTAAAAGAGGGACCAAAAGTAGTGAATGAAAATTTTATAGGGACCAAAAGTTGAAGGAAAACTTTAGAAGGACTAAAACGAAAAGTTGACATACTTATAAGGACCAAAAACATATTTAACCCTTGATAATAACTACCAAGTCCTCCATATTTTGTAATTACAATTTTACAAACTAAAATGTAATTACAAGTTGATCAAATTAATAAGAAACCACCATATAAATATTCATGCATATTTTAAAATCTCAACAAAATCATCTTGTAATTACAACTTAGTTTGTAAATAAATTATAAAAAATTGCAAGTTCAAGCCCATGATTTCCTATGTGATTTTTGCATCTAGAGTTTTTACAACAAAAAATCTAATAAATGTCACATTATCAATGACACTTGACACGTGAACTTTCGTTATACATGTTCTCGTAAGCTTAACTAAGTTTATAGATACAATACATAATATATGCAGGGATTGAGATTTGAATTCTAAATACTTCACTTCTCCGTATTTAAAATATGTGATCTCCAATCACTAGACTACTGAAAAAAATAAAAATAAAAATAAAAATAAAAAATGAAATTCATAACAAAAAGTATTATATAAAACACAAAAGTTTTGATAAATTTCTTAGACTAAAACAAATAAGAGGAAACAAGTTATTGTACTTATTACGACAAGTTTCACCAAATAAAACAACGAGTTTTACCAAATAACAAATCACTTCGAAGAAGATATTTCAATGTTTTGAATGGAACAATTTTTGTTACTCTCACCTTCTCAAAAAATAATAGTTGTGTAATGTTCATATTTTTAAGTAAATAATTAATTGTGTTGATTTTAATGGTAAATAAAATTAGTATAATTTATTAAAATATTTTTTTAATAAATAAGACTATAATAGTGAAAAAATATAATAATATTGCACTGATATTTTAAAACGACAACCGTTTTGAGACAAATAAAAAATATTAAAAGACAATTATTTTAACACTGAGGATTAACATTTATTTAACTAGCGGTCGAATTTCTCGTGAGCTTAACTCAATTGACAAAGACAATGCATAATATATAAAAATCCGAAGTTCAAATCCCGGTCACCAACAAAAAAGACTAGCGGCCAAACAAGTGGGTTAAAAAGAATAAAAATAAAAAAAAATTAAAGAGGAAAGAGATGAGGAACGTGTATCCAAACAAACAAGAGCTTTACTAAACGTCATTTGGCTTCCTTCCTTCTCATTTCTCAAACAACTCATCTCATCTCCTTCGCCGCTGTTTGTTTTGCTTCTTTCTGTAAGTTTCCTTTTATTTTCTTTTTAATTAATTTATATTTTTCTCTGTATCCAAACACTGAATTAGGGTTCAATCTTTTCCCTTTTATTCATCAATATCGAAATTGTTTACGGAAATTGAAATCGATGGTTTTCTGAATAGCCCCTTTTCTCGTATTCCTCGTTTGGCTGCTAAAAATTTGAACTTTTTATTACCTGAGTTATGAAAACAACTTTAATCCCTATGAAGTGAAATTGATTTTTAAGGAAAAGAAGAAATTGGGGTTGATGTAATGTTGCAATTTGAGGAGTATATAACAAATTATTTATGTTTAGAAATTTATAACTGCAATTAGGGTTAAGATCATTGTGATAGTGTATTTCAGTATTGAGGTGCCAATCATTTTGGGGCTAGCATTGTTATAATTTGACTTAGGGCTTGTTTGGATTAAATTAATTGAGCTTATCTACTGACATAAGCACTTGTGAGGCAATTTGAGAGAGTCTATGGAAACAAATTATGATGGCAGGTCAATAAGTTATTTTCAGCTTATTTTCGATAAGTTATCCAAGGTAGCTTATGAAAATAGCTTTTAATTTATATGAAAACAGTGTGGCTATATTTTTTCTGTTATAGAAATAGCTTGTACATTAGTACCTGTATGATAAATGTTTATCATGTAAGTGCTTAATTAAGTTGTTTATACAAAACAGACCCTTAACCTTGAAACTTGTAGTTTGGTTCTGCAAATTGGGGTCGGCTCAATATGTAAAACTGAACAAGGTTGACAGAAGAATACTTCGGTTTGATTCGTGCTGTAATTGACAGAACAGAAAACTACCTCTTCTTCTTGGCTCCTCCTAAACTTTTGAATGAAAAAAAAAATCCAATTTTAGAGATTGAGTCTGTCCTCATTGGCAAGGCTGATATTTTTATTACTACTGCATTTATCTATGTATTTTACAAAAGCAAGTTCATGTTACATATGCATATTATAACTTTTCCATTTTAGTTAAATTAAAATACTAATTAGGCAAATGAAATGATATGTAGCATGAAATTTTATCTCTTTCAAGCTTATTTCTATAATACCTGCAATGTGTGTGAGATAATGTACATTGTATATTCTTTATTGATTTGAATTTTTTGTATGGTCAGGTTGGCTGAAAGGATGTTTAACTTGATGTGGATGTGAGAACAACTTTGCTTTTTAGTTTGTTTGACAATTGTAATAGCAATGGATCAAGTCATGCAAGGTAAATTTTGTTGTACAAGTGGTCATCCATTGTAGTATTCCTAACATATCTTGTAGTGTTTCATTCAGAAGTTTTTTTCGAGATGTGTGTGTGTGTTTCTCTTGCTTTAAGTGGCCATAGATTAGCGAACGATCTTCATGCTTTTTAGATGGTGATTGATTTGAGTTACAGGTAATGAAATGGGGGATGATTCATCGATTAATTTGGACAACTCAAGGGCTAATTGGACTCCGTCTCAAGACCAATATTTTCTTGAGCTTTTGCTGTCTCATGTTCACAAAGGCAACAAAACTGGCAAAGTATTTACCAGATTAGCTTGGGCAGACATGACTGAACAATTTAACAGCAAATTTGGGTTCAAGTATGATGTAGATGTGTTGAAGAATCGTTACAAACGATTCAAGAAGCAATACTATGAAATAAAAGCGATGGCTAGTCAAAATGGATTCCAATGGGACGGGAGACTAAACATGATCACAGCTAATGATAAAACATGGGAGGAGTATATTAAGGTACACACTGTCGTCAAATATTTCAAAATCACTAATTAACTTTTACATGACAATTATCATGTTTTTGTCTGTGCAGGCCCACCCCGATGCTCAAGTGTTTAGAAAAAAACTTTTTCCATGTTATAATGATCTATGCATAATCTATGGCCACACAGTTGCTGATGGGAGATACAGCCTTTCATGTTTTGACGAAGGTTTTGAATATGAAGGTAAAAACAAATGAATTGTTGATAAAATATTATTGTATAGCGAAGTTCCTTTTAGTCAATATTCACCAAATTCATATATATATATATATATATACTATAGGCGTGTTTCATAATGTTTGAACGGTTTTAACTTTATTCAGAAAATGCTTCAAAAGAACTGGATGACCATACTAGCACCAGTAAAGGAGTGGATGATCAGACTCCTACTCCTAGTCAAAGTAAAATCGATTGGTCTCCAATGATGGACAGAGTTTTTGTTGAACTGATGTTGGACCAGGTGCGTAAAGGGAACAAGGCTGGTCGTACATTCACGAGGCAAGCCTGGGGGGACATGGCAGAGTCATTTAACAATAGATTTGGATGTCACTACGGTAAGGTTGTGTTGAAAAACCGTTTCAATGTCCTAAGCAGGCATTATTCCTCTATAAATGAACTTCTTGGAAAAGAAGGTTTCAGTTGGGATAAGACACAACACAAGGTTGTGGCTAATGACCAAGTTTGGCAAAAATGCATCAGGGTATAAACTGTTCTCTATTGTTTTCATTTCTTTATGTTAGTTTAGCGTGTATTTTCTTACTGCAGTCACCTACTTATTATTGCAGGTAAATCACAAGTTCCGGCTGTACAGAGTTAAAAGCATGCCTTTTTATTCCGGCATGTGCATTGTATGTCGTGATGAAGCTCCCGCAGATTGCAAGTCAAATCTTGAAAGGAAATCTTATGGCAGCAAGAACTTTGCCCCAGACCCTAATGTATCATTGCATATAGGTGGTGAAAATAATTTTATCGGAGATACTCAGCCTCTCCCTTACGCATCATTGCATACAGGTGATGGAAGTAATTTTACCAAAGAACCTCTCCCTGATACAGCATTCCATGTAGGTGGTGAAAATAGTTTTACTAGGGATACTATTTCTCAGCCTCTGCCTTATGCAGCATTGCATATAGATGATGAAAATAGATTGACTAGAGATACTCAGCCACTCCCTAACGCAATTTTGAATCTAGGTGGTGAAAATAATTTTACCAGAGATACTATTATTCAGCCTCTTCATAGTGCAGCATGGCATGTAGGTGGTGAAAATAGTTTTATCAGAGATACCATTGCGCAGCCTCTCCCTAATGCAACATTGCATATCGGTGGTGAAAATAATTTTACCAGAGATGCTACTGAGCCTCTCCATAATGCAACATTGCATATAGGTGGTGAAAATAATTTTACCTTTATAGGTGGTGAAAATAATTTTATCGGAGGAGCTCAGCCTCCTGCTAATGCAGATAACGAAGGCGATGGAATGAACTCTACCAGAGATGAAGGCATTGAAAGGACCTTTACCAGAAAAACTCAGCCTCAGAAAAACTCTACCAGAGATGAAGGCGGTGAAAGGATCTTTACCAGAAAAACTCAGCCTCAAAATGCAGATAAAGAACCATTGCTTCCAAGTGCTGGAAAAAGTGTTTCTAGTCAGAAAAAAAGACATCAAACAAAAAATCCCGCAACATTGAAAGAGCCTAAGAAGGCAAGAAACTACAATGGAGGCATGTCAGTTGCGTTGAAACATATGGCAGTTGCAGTTACATCGCTAACGAATAAAACAAAAAAAGAAGATAATTTTTCTGTTAGTAATGTTATGAAGGTGCTTCAGGCTATTCCGGACTTGGACGATGATCTGATATTAGATGCATGTGATTTGTTGGAAGATGAGAAAAGAGCAAGATTGTTTCTGGCATTAGATGCTAATTTGAGAAAGAAATGGTTATTGAGAAAGCTTCGTTCATAATGATTTCTCAATTGTTTCCTCTTTGTTTATCTGTAGTTGCTAGTCAAGTTCTGTTGAATTGTGTTCTATGAGATACTTGTTTTGGTTTATCTTTGTCAATGCTGATATGAGTAGAGAGACTAGACATTTCAATTGACAAACGAGGTACAATTCTCTTTGATTGGATTACTTATATTGGCCATATCATATAAACGCAATCAATTTTTTTTTTCTTTTTTTATAAAACTAGCTTTATTTGGTATCTCAATTTTTTTATATTGATTCCTAATTTTATTTGGATTAGTTTGAGTCTAAATGCCACTACCACACATGCTTTATTTCACAAAAGAAACTGGTAAATTTGGTCCAGATTTGTCAGCAGGTTGCAAAAGAAATTTCGTTTTACATTTTACATAGAATTTTCATTTAGACTGAAAAAATTAAGGCAAAATTACTTTGGTAGTCTCTTATCTTTCGTCATATATATATATTTTTTTCATCATTTTTGTTCTTTTGATCAATCTGCATATGAATTTTCAAGATTCAAATCTATGGTTTTATATCAATATGAGTTCTTCACTCATTTTCGTATGAATTTTTTATTTGATAATTGAAAATTTATATGTAAACAGTTAAAAAGGATGAAAATATTGTAAAAATAAGATAAATGACGAAATCATTATTTGAAATTGAAATTAAGTTAAGGGACAAAGAATGTAGTATTGCCAAAAATTAATAAACAAGTATTCATACAAACACAGTTGATATGTATGAAGTGAATCTTAGAAGAGGTCGGATTGAGATAAAGATGGTAAAGACATGCTTAAGAACATGCTTAAGCATATAAACACAGTTGATGTCGGGGAATGATAGTGCGAGCTTGTTGAGGAGGGTATTGTATTTGTAAACACATGCTTAAGCTATTATGTTATTGAGATGAGTAAAAGACAAAATGATAATATGTATCTTTTCCAATCAGATAGATTATGTTCAAAGACACGAGGAGAGATTTGTTTATGTGGTTTAATTAGCAATCTAATAGTTCAGGAATGACTCATTGACTCGATAGTTGGTCTAAGTTTAATAAGATTTTATTTGTTGGTCCGGAGTTTGAATCAAATTTTTTATTTTGCAACAATTGGTTGGTGTTTGTGAGTTTTGCTATTGAAAAGTAAGGTTGATGCCATCAAATCAAAGATGATTGAGATCACATAAATTAGAAGAAATGGATTGAGTAGTGAGTGTCTCCAAAACAGTTAATGAGAGAGTGAGATTGATTCTTTGTAAGATTGTGTTTTTGACATGAAAGCAAAGCAAAGACACTTTTGTGGCAAATGAAAAGTTGCTTCACCAAAACTATGTCATCATAAAGTTAATATTAGTTGGTTTTTAAGAAGTGATTTGGCCAAAACTATGTCATCATAAAGTAACTAAAGCTATCTAATTAATTAGACGTTAGAAAATATGGATCATGTAATCAAATCAAATACAAGATACAAAACAGTGTGAAACATGCAATGACTCGGTCATGTGAAATAGACACTTTACAAAGTATGACAGATGCAGCTGTGATCATAAATAAACAAATAGGACAAAGCAAATTCACTTTTGTGTCAAATTAAAAGTTGATTCTATTTCTAGCTTTCAGAAATGGAACCTTATGTAAAAATGGCATTGTGATTCAGAAATTGTTTTGTAGTTAATTTATTTTTAGTAATAATCCAATGTGTTTTTGAGTGTATACAGTGTCAGAATGTTGGATCATCAAGCATGCTACAAACTTAAATAAATATAGCCAGCGCCAGCAAACTTTTACTGTGTCATAAATACCAAGTTCATCCAACACCAAACTACTAACACCAGAACAAGTCATTTCTCTACAAATGACCTGTGTTGATTTGCGTATGAATAGAAGTAATAAAGTCTTTGTTTTCTCTTCAAAAACATCTTTCTATTTGCCTTTACAATATTTTAAAACTCATGCTAACATTTGTCTTTAAGAATCATGTTTAGCACATATTAAAAACTCCACAAATGGTAAATATTTATTGGAAAAAATATATAATTTCAAAATTTTGAAAAATAAATTAACACAATTTTTAATACTTTAGCGTCTTAATATGACACATGTTAACATTTTTCATATTATAATCCATAATTTTATCTTCAAATATGATTATGAATAGAAGTAATCAAGGACACCAAACAAGAGCACATATTTATAATAAAAGTGACTAATTAAATACATTGACATATAGTATAGTGTTCGGGGGTTGAATAATAAGTTAAAATATGTATTTGGCCACCGTAAATATAACGAATTTGAATTTTGATCATTGTAAATTTATCTTTTTGAAATATACTCTTGCAAAAAAAATCTTCATAAAAGAAAAAAAAATTCGAATTTTTTGTTGTTGTTAAATTTAGTTATATTTTCAAACATTAAGGCTCTATTTTTGGATTTTTTGAAATTTTTTGGTATTTTTTCCTTCATCTTTCTCTATTTTTGTTTCTTGAGAGACTTAAATTTGACTAGTGTCTCTTTGCTCTCTTGTACCCACCCCTGACTTAGAATGTTGTTAATTTCAGAAACAACCACTAACTCTATCAAGCCTGCAAGAGTATATTTCAATTCTTCCACCTAACTCAATTGCGGTAAACAATATCAAAACAATTTTAAAGGCCTAATTTAGCTTATATTGTGTTTTGTCACGAAAGAAATCTGATGTGCATGAAAGCTCAAAATTGGTTTTAGCAAATATATTATAAACATTAAGGGTGGCGTTAACATGACTTTGGTTGCCAATAAATGTCTCAGTGTGTATGTACAAATACACTTACCACTATTACCCTAAACTGACTCTAAAACAGACCTCAATAAGTTTTGACTGATTGTTAAGTACCACTAAGTTTTGACGAATTCTAACACCCACACAATATTCATGGACCTCAATGAACTTGAGAAATATTCAACCAACTCATATTATGTTAGTTTCGTACTCGTTTGACCTTCATTGATTAAGGAGATCACTCATATGATTCTAAATGTGTCCGTCTTTCGATTTTGGCTAACATGTTATCCATTTTTAGGTGTAAATACATTACATATTTTTGTTTTTAGATTCTAAATGTCTCAATTTTAAAATATTTGACAAGAACGTTATGGTAAAATCGACAACCAACTTCATATAGAAAATGCTAAAATTAGTGATAATGATAAAATATTTTTTTCAAAAGAAGTGATAATGATAATTGTATATTTTTTTAAGCTAAAGGAAAAATATACTAAAAGAGATATATATGTTGGGGTATTTGACCTGACTCGAGTACAACCTAAAAGGGAATACACCGTGACAAATCATACCTAGTGGACCATCCCCAAGTTATCCTAACAAAATTTTAAGAATCCTGCTTTTTACTCAAACAGATTTGCTCATTCCCAAGTGAAATGACCAAAATACCCTTACGTGACTTGAGTCACGCTAGTATAAACTTAAACTGAGTTAAGTCACGCAGCGTGACTTAAGCCACGCTAGTGTTAATTTTTTTAAAAAATTAGCGTGAGTTAATTCGCGCTAGTTGGCCGGTGGTCAAAACTGAAGAACACATGTTTTTTCATTTTGGTCAGGTTTTCAACATTCAATTAACACATTTTTAACCATTTTTACACGCTTTTTTGACCATATTAATGGTAGATACAAACTAGGTTACCATTTTTACCTATAAATATGCTCACAAACTTCCTCTTTTCGTCACATTATCTCCTCCCACTCTCTCCCCCTCTTTCTCTTATTTTTTTTGCTTCTTTAGTCTCTCTAGGCTCTTTATACCTCGTTAGGTATATACTAATAGCTCTTGGGGAAAATAATGGTCGGTCAAGTTGGGGAAAAAGACATCATCCCTTGAGGTAAAATTAGGTTTGCTTCCTTTTACTGCCAAAGTCTTTTTATCGTGGGTAAAAGAGTCATCATGGGGGTATAAAAGGACCCAAATTTAAATTTACCTCAAGAGATCTTGATGTCTTTTTCTCCAACAGGACTGATCACTATTTGTCCCAAGAGCTATTGCTATATACTGAAGAGGGTAAAAATAACCGACCAACTTCAAAAAACGTGTTCTTGAACTTAAACAACCGGCCAACCTAGCGTTAGTTAAGTCACGCTAGTGTTAGCCTTGGCATGAGTTAAGTCATGCTGGTTCTTTGCGCACCAAAACAGATAGGCAGTAGCTACTACCTTGTTCCCTGTTAAGCTTCGTTCCTTCGTTCGTTCATATGTAGGAATAACCATTCATTCATTCAACCAAAACTCATAATTTATAATAAACTCGAAAAAAAAGTGAACAATTAAACTTAGCGTAAATTCGAATAAATAAATACTAATTAAACATAGCGTGAATTTGAATAAAAATTGCGTATTGAATAAATTCCAACTACAACAATTATCTTATCTATGAATGGGGTAAATTCAAACTTGCTAAACAACAGGACTCTAGCATTCGCCCCATAAGTGCTTTTGTTTTATTCAAAAGGTTCAATTTTTTTCGGTCTTGGTTTTAAATGATAGTATCCAAGTGCCAACAGAATGAGGTCCAGACCTTGACACTTCAATACCATCATTTAAACGAAGCCAACAAGAATTTAACCTTTTGAATGAAACAAAAGCACTTCCGGGCGAAAGCTGGAGACCTGTCGTTTAACAAGTTTGAATTACCCCATCCATAGGAAGATAATTGTTGTAGTTGGAAGGTGCATTCCCGAATTTAATGACGATCTTCTGGCGGAATGAAAATGTTGATAATATCTTCAGTTGATCTCAGCAACGTTACACACATATCGATCCACTGGAACATGCTGTGCTCCCAAAACATGTTCGTCACGTTTTCGTCGTTTGTTAATTCCACCCAAGTGAATGGTAGTCTCCCCTCGTCGAGCGTTGGACGTTTATACCAAACGTTTTCCACCCTCCTTGTGTCTCTGGGGTTGACTCCTTGGTTGAATTCATTCATTTCATCCTTGAGTCCTCTTAACGTTACACCAAGACACTGAACCTTCAACCTATGAGGTTCTCCGCCGTTGAATTGTGCACGAACGTCGATCCACCCAGCCATTGTTTCAAATCTACACAATAAGAAATTAAAAACATTAAATGAAAAACTCATTCAAACATTTCATCAAACACTTGGAGTGAAAATTATACATAAACCCTAAAAATGATAACTACAACATAAACATGCAAACATCTAAATAATTAAACAATATTATTCATTTGCATGTAACATTGTATCAGATCTTGCAAAAAAAACACAATTTAAACAAACCCTAAATCTAATAAAAACCAATCTAAGTGTAAAAAATCTAACATAATCATACAAACATCTAAACATCATAACAATTAGTTTACTCAATGGTCATTAAGGAATCAAATTACGAGATCAAACCATCAAAAACAACTACTATCAATCAAACGCGTAAGAACTCATATCCATTGATGAATCCAATATATTAGTAACCAAACAAAAAGTGAAATGCCAAAATCTCCATCATGTCACCCTAGCAAAAGAATGAAAATCTATTTTGATCAATCTCATAGGAGAAAGGGGGAGACGGATAAAAAACTAATTTTGATGAAAAACTCAACAAAAGTTAGTTTTCTTCCTACTTTTTAATATTAATTTTAATTTTTGAACTAGATATCATAATGTTCGCTACATACTTAAATTTGGTCCAACAAAAAAAGATATCAAAATTTTGGACTTTTTTTTTAATACTAATTTTTAGTTTTGACCTAAAATTGAGTTTGATGCAAGTTAAAATTTTCATTTATCTTTAGAATTGATATTTAGTCTTGTATATCATTCAATTCATTTACACATGATTGTATTTAAAAATAATTTTTTTAATCTTTAATTTATATTTAACAAGTTCTAAGTCAACAAACAAAATCTCAATATCTGGACTCGTCGAACTCCAACTCCTCCACGAATTTTCAAAAGTGATTATCACTCGTTTGTTTACAAAAAAAAATATTTAAAATTATTTTTTACATCTACTAACAATTCAAATTATAAGAGATAATCAATCAAAGTCAAACACACATAGACCCAATACAACCAGTTCCAATCTAACCATATGGTGAATGAAAGAAGACAAATTATCCAACTAGACATACAATTAGGAAAACATTCCTGCCTCCTTAGACCCAATAGACAAACCACAATTCCTTCAAAAACCATACCAATCAATGAAATGAAACAAGAAATGAATAAAACTCATCTCCCAATAAAGTGTACGGTAATTAAATTTAGGTCACTTTTCTCCCTTTCCAATTGATTCCATATTTGTGAAAGTTGGCTATCTTTTTTCTACTCATCATACAATTGGCTCCAAGTATACACCATTATAGATAATGAAAATGACAAATTAATATATATAATTTTTATTGGACTGTTACACTAAAAAGACACACGGCAATCCATTTAACTTAATAATATTCACACTTCACATGATTTATAACATTGAGACTTGAGAGACAAACACACCTATCACTTCTTTCTTTAAGCCTTATCTCAATACTCACTCACCAACAATTGTTTACCATGTCATTTCAACATATTCCGGATTTTCATAGGATAATCTTGCAAGATAAGAAACTTGTAAGCATATTAGAAAGAATTATCTTGCATATTTACATTATGTTTCATTTATTCTGTAAACCCTATTATTTATGTATCATTGTTTTAAAATTGTTAAGTATGATTTTTGAATCTCTTTGTTGCAGAGGGTTCCTAAGATTTATGTGGAGAAATATTGGAAAGGAATATCAAACCCTATATTCCTTAAATTCCCAAATGGTGTTCAACAAGAAATATTTTGGGTGGAGAGTAATGGTGATATTTGGTTTCATAAAAATTGGGAAAGTTTTGCCAAGTTTCTCAAATATGGATATCTCTTAACTTTCAAATTCATAGGTGGATCATACTTCAAAGTTAAGATATTTGGTGCCAATACTTTAGAAATAAATTATTCCAATATCAAATCCGTTGATGATGGTGCTGAAGCCACAAAAGAAGTTCATGAAAGTGATGAAGTGAGTGATGAGGTTGAAATTCCAAAGCAAGCTACAAGAAATGGCAAAAGAAAAGTGAGTATGGATTTTGACACTACCCAACATAAATTCTCAGGTGAGTTTTCTCTTTTTATTTTGGTAGAAATTACTCATTTACTAGATTTAGCCTTGTCTGTTACTCTATTTTTTGAAAATAAATCACTTGTTTTTATAGAAATATCTACTTTTACTTTTTAAGAGTTTATTCAAGGGTTTGTTGCAATTTTTTGTCTGAAAGGTTGAAAATCTAAGAAGTAAAAAAGTGTCTTGAAGTTCATAAATTGAGAAGCAGTTTTAGTTAGTTTTCTCTACAGATCATTTTCGGTAGATACTTTTCCTATAAAAATATTTATTTTTTTTTGAAGGAAAAATATGTAATTTTTATTTTGATAAAAAAATAATTTTGGTTTTGTTAAAATCTTTTAAAAATCTCTAAAATCAAATGTATAAAAACAATCTTTAAACTTTACAGGTAGTAACAAAGTAGCCATGGTGAAGAAGGCTAGAAAATACCCAACATCTGAAGCTTTAATTGAGAGAGCCAATAAAGAAAATCCTTTTTTTGAAATTATAATCTCACATACTTACGCCAATGGTTATTACTTGGTAAGTTTACTATACAAAGTATCTATTAATTTTAGCTTTAATTAATATCTCTAATAAACCATTATTTGAAACAGTGGCTACCAACTAGGTTTTCAAGAGAACACTTGAATAATTTTAAAGGAACTGCAACAATAAGGGTTGGTAAAGAAAGGACTGTGGAAGTAAGTTTGAGGTATTATGGTAGCAAGAAAAAATCTTGTATGAGTGTGGTTGGAAATTATTCAATAGAAAATATAATTTGCAAGTTGATGATGTTTGCAAATTTGAGATGATTCAAAGGAAACCAGTTTCATTCAATGTTACTATTACTCGTGCCAGAAACGAACCAAGCTCAAAGAAATTCCTAGGTTTTCTTTCTTTTTATTTGGTTTTTTCTATGTTATAATTTTTTATTTGATATTTGATTAATATCTATTTTTCTCTATTTTCCTTCAAAAAAAATAATCTATTTTTCTCTATTTCTTTTGTCTATGACAAGGTTATAAAGGGGTCTCTTGTGGTAATAGTGTTGTAAAGAAGGAAGACATTGGAGGAACTTCCAGGAGCCATCCAAAAGTAAATTTTGTTGAAGGTATTCTTCTAACTTTTTTAAAGTTTTTAGATTTTATTATGTAAACGGTTTTGAAATGTTTGTAATTTTTAAATATTTCTTTAGAGCTATTATATATATTTTTTAATTTTCTCTTCAAACTTATGAATGATTTATAAGGATTTTGGACTTATTTTTTTGCTTTAAAAATATCCAATTTTTGCACATGATTTTTTCTTAAGAAGCTCTTGAGGAATGCTGTATGAGTGGTTAATGATATACTGGTTAATTACTATTTCCTTTCATAGGTAATGAGATTGTGTATTTTAAATCACAAGTTTTCATGACGTGTCTCCTTGGGAGCCCCATTAGGATTAGAAAACAAAATACAAATGAACGACTATTTAACAATTTGAAGAAGCTATGTTCATAAAACTTTGTTTATAGATTAAGTCTATATCAATTTCATATTTGAATCCAAACGTAACTAGTGTAAAAATGTAAAACAATTCATCATTGCATACATGCGCTGGAAATAATTTTACCGGAGATACTCAGCCTCTTCACAATCTTATTACCATCTCCATCAAGTTTTAGATTTTCCATTTTTGTGACATATATGACTCACAACGAGTAATTTTTAATTGTAAGGTTTGATGAGAGGTGGCACACAGTCCTGTTCTAGCAGATGATAATTAATTTAGTGAAGTTAGCATTCCTGGATGCTCAATTTGTTGGAACAAAGGGTGTTTCACAATTACGCCACTTAAGTTTTGATGATAACAAGGTATTAAAAATTATCAATTGGATATGCTAAAAGTTTATTCAAGTGTGCATGACCATTATCAAAGAATTTATTTACAAGAGGTTCTGACTGAATAAATTAAAGAGCAAAAGAATTCTAGATCAAAGCTTGAAGAGCATCTGAATGAAAGTGCGTCTGAAGAAAGCGCTCCTGAAAAAGTCAGAAGCATAGTGTGTCTGAAGAAATGCGCCTCTGAAGATGACGTCATCAGAAGCCAATTCTCAGAAGCCAGTTTCATCAGAAGCCAAGTTATTCAGAAGCCAAGCAGCGTTGACAAAGTACAAGTACGAACTGTACAACCACTAAGTCTCTGCAACCACCTTCTCTGCATTGTGTCTCCTATACAAGACAAGGATAACAACAACAATGGCAGTCTTTGTTCTATTTATTATTGGAATGAATTTGAATTTGTTTTCACAACGGTAAATATCAAATCGGGCAAAAGATCAATGGTGATTTATTCAAAGCTTTGATCAAGACAAATGATGAGCTGGCTAGTTCCCAATGTCTCTCAAACCCTCTATAAATAGAGCTGAAGACTTGAAGAACGGTGCCACAAGAATTACAACGCATACACGCGAACAAGACTATTTCTCATACTCCAAGTCGCAAACATTGCTCATCAACAACTTAGATAATTCTTACAAAAGTTATATCTTAGAATTTATAAGTTTCTAGAGAAAAACAGAGTCTGTTCTGTTTCGTTTTGTTTTGTGAATACCTCTGATTGTATATCAAGTATTCAAAACTCTTTTCAATTCTCTGTAATTGTTTTGAAGTCTCTTGCTTGTGTGCTTGAGCATTTGGAAGTCTCTTTCTTGTGTGATTGAGCAAAGGAAGTCTCATACTTGTGTGTTTGAGCAACTTGTAATTTCATATTACATTTTAGTGGAACTCTCCTTGGAAGTGCAAGGGGGACAAGACTACTTTCGGATTGTGGAAGGAACCTGTATAAATTGCTTGTGTCTTCTTTCTTTCTTGCATTTGTTCTATATTCCGCTGCTAAGACTCTGAACTCTGATCAGGCTCTGAACTCTATCAGACTCTGTATCCTGAGAACATTGTTATTTTTCGTAAGAGAGAAACGTTTTTGAAAACACAATTCAACCCCCCCTTCTTGTGTTTTTCCCACCTTCACAATTAACTTAAACAACAATTATTGCATCACGAAGAAAACAGAAAGATTGAAACCTCTAATTGTAATAACTTGCACTGCAAGTAACTAGCTCAAGTTAGTTTTAGTTAGTTACAAGAGTTATGATCTTATGCTTTAGGTACATGTTAATAAGCATAAGGATCTAGCAGCTTATAAATACTTGTTGTACAAGATAATTCTTTCAATGAAAATCATACTTTTCTATTCATTTCTTAAACTCATAATATGGTATCAGTTTCATTCTTCTCTCTTAGAGAGAAAGTTAGTTACGATTCAGTTACACTTTTCCGCCATTGATGCTTGAATTTCAAGCTTCGTTTTTTCTTCAACTCTCCTTCGTTTTTCATCCTTTTTCTTCGCGCCTTTCTCTGATTCTCTCGTTTCTTCATCATGCCTCCTCGTGTTACTCCTGTTGCTCAGAATCAACAAGCTAATCAAGATTTAGTATACTTTGTTCATCCTAGTGAAGATCCAAACTTTGTTCTCGTAACTCCACCGCTCAACGGCTCCAATTATCTTGCATGGAGTCGCTCTATGAGGCATGCTTTGGGAGCGAAGAACAAGCTTTCCTTCATTGATGGATCTTTACTTGTTCCAGATTTGCTTGAATTGAATTGTAGTTCATGGGAACAGTGCAACCACCTCCTTCATTATTGGATTATCAACTCTATTTCTGAACCAATTGCACAAACTTTGGTTTTTCATGAGTACGTCTTTGATATATGGGAGGACTTGAAGGAACGGTTTTCCAAAGCAGATCGTATCAGAATTGCAGCTATTCGTTCCTCAATTCATTCTCGTAAACAAGGTTCTAAGAGCGTTTTTGAGTATTTCACCGAATTGAAGTCTCTTTGGGAAGAATTGAATTCCCACCGACCTATTCCAATGTGTTCCTACATCCCTCAGTGCAGATGCGAAGCTATGCGTGCTGCTAGGAATCAGCGTGTTGAGGATCAGGTCATTCAATTTCTTCAAGGTTTGAATGATTATTTTTCTATTGTTAAGAGCCCAATACTCCTTATGGATCCTTTTCCTCCTTTGTACAAGGTATATTCTTTGGTTGTGCAAGAAGAAAGCAACAATTCTATACTTTCTCCTTCTCCACCTGTTCTGGATGATTCCAATGTGCTTATTAATGCTTCCGAGTCATGAAAATCATTGGGTCGTGGCAAAAATTCTTATTCCAACAAGCAATCTTCCAGATTTTGCACATTTTGTAACAGAACAAATCACACTGTTGAGTTCAGTTATCAAAAGCATGGGCATCCTAGTTTTAACAAGCAAAGTTCATCTGTAAATGCTTCACTTGGTGAGAGTTCTGAGGTTGTTCATGCTAGAAATGCAGTGGTGCCTCCATCCTGTTTGAATCAAGAGCAGTTATCTCAGCTTGTTTCCTTGCTTCAACAGTCCAATTTACTTTCTTCTGCATATTCCGCCAACACCTCAACTTCTTCTCAACCTCTTACAAACAATCTCACTACGATCAATACCAATTCAGGTATATATTTTGTTTGTCCTAGTTTACCTTCTTTGTCTGATGTGTGGATTATTGATTCTGGAGCAAATGATCATGTTTGTTCTTCCATGCATTATTTTAGTTCCTTTTATAAGATCAAACCTACAAGAGTTAGTTTACCCAATGGTCATTTGGTTATGGTTGAATATGCTGGTAATGTCAATTTTTCTCCCACATTATGTAGGAACAAAGGGTGTTTCACATAATCACCGTTTAAGTTTTGATGATAACAAAGTATTAAAATTGTCAATTGGATATGCTAAACATTTGTTCAAGTGTACAGGACCATAATTAAAATCTTATTCATAGAGGTTCTGGTTGAACGAATCAAAGAGCAAAGGAATTTATTTTGAAGCTTAGCGCGTCTGAAGAAAAGAGCTCCTGAATCCACGTCATCAGAAGCTACTTCATCAGAAGCTTAGTGTGTCTGAAGAAAAGAGCTCCTGAATCCACGTCATCAGAAGCAAGTTCATCAGAAGCTGAATAGCGTTGACAAAGTACAGTGTACGAAGTGTACAACCACTAAGTCTGCACATGCCTCTGCAACCACCATCTCTACATTTTGTCTCTATAGCTAGCACTTAACCGTGTTACAGTGAACGATCGGAGAAAAACATGTTTGGGGAAGATGCTTCTGGTTCTAGCTCTGGCTCTGGTTTTGGTTCTTGAGCTGCTATACACTATGACTACAACAACAACAACAGAAATGAAAGATCTGCTAATCACAACAAACCTCCCATGTTTAATGGTGATCCAGAAATGTTCTCTTGGTGGAAGACCAAGATGTATAGTCACATCATGGGAATGGATGAAGAGTTGTGGGATGTTCTTGAAGATGGTGTTGGTGATTTGAAGTTGGATGAAGAAGGTGCTACTCTTGATAGGAAAGCTCACACTGCTGAGCAGAAAAAGCTTTATAAGAAACATCATACGATTAGAGGCATTCTTGTGGCTGCCTTGCCTCATAAAGAGTACTTAAAGATGAGTGACAAATCAACAACAAAGGCTATGTTCACCTCATTGTGCTCACTTTATGAGGGTAACAAGAAAGTCAGAGAAGCTAAGGCTATTATGCTTGTTCATCAGTACGAGTTGTTCAGAATGAAGGAGGATGAAAACATTGAGACCATGTACTCAAGGTTTCAGACTCTTGTTTCTGGACTTCAGATTCTGAAGAAAAGCTACGTAGCGTCTGATCATGTGAACAAGATTATGAGAAGCTTACCTGCTAAGTGGAGACCAAAAGTGACAGCTATTGAAGAAGCTAAAGATTTAAACACTCTAAGTGTTGATGTAACACCCCGTTCTCCCACAACGTAATATTAATATAAAATAATCAGAGTAATTCGATAACGGAGTATTACATTGCTCTTCAAAAATTATTAAATAGAAAATAAAACTATTTAACTTCAACAACTTTAATCTCATAATAATTGCAGCGGAAAATTCTTTTCAACATAATATTATTCTTCAACAAAATCTTGACACGAAGGCTTCATGAATAAAATACTATCCAACATAAATAAGGTTCACAACGTTATTTCAAAATCGATACATAAAGGAATGAAAGAACAAGACAACGTTTCCCATCCCGTTACGTATCAGAGCCCTAAGACATTGAGCCATACACCAACCTAGCCTTCATTACCTGCAAGTTACCCATACGAAGAGCAACATTTTCAAGCAGAAGGGGTGAGATTCACAAACAACAATAATATATATATAATTCATCATTCTGAATTAAAACAACAACAACTCAATAAATAGCATCATTAGAACATATTTATATCACATGGCATCAACAATTGCAACAACAATCTACATCAATTCTTATTTAAAATGCAACAACATCATCGACTACAACACCATCAACTACTACGACTCCGACAACTCACCAACAACGACTCCGACAATGCACCGACGACAACAACTAATGCAATATGCATGTGGTACCATTTCAACGCGTTTGAATGACAAGGCATTCCAGGGCATGAGCCCTCAACAATTGGATGGTTAAAGCATCCC